>CM057822.1:24584058-24856558 GCA_030067965.1 Latrodectus elegans | reverse complement strand
GCTATTTCAGGATACCAATGATATCACTGAGCTTTTAAAAAAAATGATCACTAATTTCTTTAACTTTTAAGAGAAGTGAACATTATGAATTTTTGTAATAAATTTCAGCTATATATTTAATGAAAATTTTATGCAAATAAATGATTTCAGTGAGTTATATAATTCTATCAATATGTCAAATAAAGATGAAATACTTTGTTATAGTTCTAGATAAAAATAATGGGATCTTCTTCAAAATTTTGTTTCGAAAATCACCAATAAATGGTTTATTCAGAAATTTTCGATGTTTTTCCAGCAGCAGTGTTATTATTTTCAGACTATTGTAACTATCTTGATGTTCAATTCACAATTAGCAATTTTAGTTTATTAAAATCATTTATATTTCATTTACTATAATAAACAAAATCTGGTGGCGTCCTGGTATTGCTCCGCGCTCCAGGGCACAGGTCAAAGGTTTTATCCACAGGCTGACAAAGGTTCACTCAATCTTTCATCCCTTCAGTGGGTCGATAAACTGAGTACCAAGCATGCTTGGGAACAAAACACTTATGATTTCGCACTTTAGGGCCCTCAATTATGAAAACAGATGTGAGCACTATAGACCTTGATCTGTCACGTCACTTAATTTAGTTTAACTTACTATAATAGGTATTATCAGAGAAAATCGATTTATAATTTTCATTTTTTATTTTCAAATGCTATAAAACAAGAAAAATATATTATTGTCTTCATATATATTGTTTTTATGTATCAAATGAATATTATTCTACTTATAAACCTTGTTTCACTTGACGTGAGGAAATTCAGACATATTTTCGGTATTTTTAACCAAGGAATCTTTTTTCCACACTACATCCTACGTTTTCTTCTCCTCTCTTCAATTATATTTCAGTTTATGGCTACTTTTACTGTTCCTGTTTAAGTGTTAATTTTCAATTCAAGTAAAAATGTTTAAATTTGCAAAAGAATCAATATTATTACAACTTTAACTCTTAAAGTACATCTTTTTCAAAAATAATTACAAAATAACACTTTTAAACTTTTAATTATTAGGAATGCATTTCTTATAAATATATTTAATTAAGTTCCGTGTATATTCATAAACTTATCCATATTTGCACTCAAATTATAAATATATTTATTTTGAATTTAAAGCTTAAATTTGCAAAAGGATAAATTATTTCTGATGAACTCTTATCTCAAATTTTCTCGTTAATTGAACTTATAAAAGGGAATTTAAATCATTCAACTGCTTTAAATTTCTTCCACTTTGCCATCTATATAAGTACTTCTTATTAATTCAGGTTTCTATGCACGTTTCAAAGGCTTCATCTTAAAATAGATTGCATTAATTACTGCTTAAATCTAAAAGTTTAGATTTTCAAACATAAGAATTTCCTAAATTAGTAAAATGCGGTAACTGAAAGTTTATCCTAAAAGTTTTAACTGAATTTTAATGGAAGAAAACTAGATTTTCAGATAAAATATTTGTATCGTTGGTGACAATATAATGAATAACTTAGCAGTTGATTTATCCCATCCATCATATTTTACAGAACCATTCTATTGATAATAAGCTATATTCACGTTTTTCAAAGTAGAAAACCCTAAAAATTCTAAAAATGCCTGCGACATGTAAGCATAAAGAGGAAGCACAAATGTCACTTTTTAGTTGTTCAGAAGACTAACAAGGGACATTTCTCATCGTAGAACAATCCTAACACTTAACCATGTCAAGCTAAAAATGTGCATCTTTGACGATACAAAGCTGAAAACTGTTGCAATGGATTTAAACACTTTTCGTGTAGTAAATACTATCTAAGAAAAATCTTCTCGATTTTTCTCAGATAGTGACGCGTATTCAAAAGACGCAATCAAACCAGAAAGTCCCATCCCTATCGACGTGCGTGTGGAAATAGAACAATTCATTATTTTACCACTCACCGTTGCCTAGTGGTAGGACAGAAGGGAAATTCTTAGATTCCATACCAATTACTGTTGAACAATGGAAGATGTAGATTGAATTTCTGCCTTCAGAATAAATGCTTGGAAGTTTTCTGTATATCCTGCTTAGTGATACATGAATAGGACCATTATTCTCGTAAACTCATTCCAGAAGCCAATTATAAAAATTATTTCAATGCAGGAGTACGTTGCTATGCTGTACATTTTGTAATGTCAAAGTTCTGCAAAGGAAAAAATCTGGAAATCTCGTAGGAACACATTCCAAAATATGTACGTCTAAAAAGCAAGAGCACAATTCTCTTATAGTTTCACGATTCTAGACATCGAATTGGAACTCTCGACTCCGAAGAGCTATGTCCTGTCATTGGACTTCGAGGAGCTTTCGGTAAATTAATACAAATTTTGTTTTGCACAGCTCTATAACGCACTGTATCACCAACTGACATTCGTGATATCTTCACAAATGATATGTGTGATACTCACCAATTGATGATATTTTATAAAGTTTTTCTAGCGATGATCGCAATATAGGACGATCTCGTCATTGTGTTCAGCTTACAAATTTAGTGAAAAGGATGGTGGATATTAAAGACTGGCCATAAAATGCCTTACTTCTGCCAGAAAATGAGTAGTTCATGTCGCCAAGGAAAAAACTCAGAATAATCTCAGGTAACTACCCAAGTACTCATTCCAACAGATTTACGTGCATAAAACAGAAACGAGACATGATTTTTAATTGTTTAACAATTAATCAGAAGTTTTCTACACCGAAAAGTGTAATTTAACCAGTGATCCACGTTAACACAAGATTTTCATTTTGAAAAGGCCACTTTTCCTCAGTTAATGTTTGTCCTCCTAAAGTCACTTTGTGCTTGTGAGGGTTATCATCTGAAACTTCCAGCTTAAAACATCTATGCCACGTGGGAAACGTGTTCACAGATTGGTGACAGAATGATAAAGTGCTTGTCATTCAGCTTTTAATACACCTGGCATTAATTTGACGTATTTATAATCTTTACTTATGCTTATTAACGCTCCCTAATTTCTAATTTTTATACATTCGTTATAGACAACTTTTGTCTGATAAATCACTTTTTAAAGTAAAATTTTGTGAATTAGAAAATATAAGCAATATGCACATATTGTATGATATTTCTCTCTCTCTCAAAATATAAATATATAAAAATTCACACATAATTCTTTCTTATTTTTTGTAATTTCCTTTACCTAATATCAATATTAACTTATTATCAAAAGTTAACTTTAAGTGCAATGGTTCTTGTATTAATTCCTTTTCGGAAATGTCGCCAAACTTCATTAATGCATGGAAAAAGAAGTTCCTCGATTTGAAAACTATTTTTAGACAAAGTGACGACTTAATCCTTTTCAGTTCTTTAATTACATAAAATTCTTAGCCTTTGGAGATAAATTAACTATTACGTAGTATTAGTAGTATTAGAAAAGTTTAAGAATTTAAACTTTACTTTAGCTTTTGGTTAAAAAAATTAACGAACCTTATATGAATATATATTCCTGAATTTATTTTGAATTATGCATTATTTTAGCTATGATTTAGTTAAATAGATTTTTATTTAAAAAAGTGATAGAATTTACGTGAATAAATAGTTTTAAATAATTTAATAAATCAATGAAATAATAATTCAGTTTTATCAAAGCCATTTAAAATTAATATCTAAAAGTCAAAATAATCGCTGAAAATATATATCATTTATATTTTTAGCATTGAATCAAAACTTTTAGGTAGTTTAGCAATAAAAAATTATAACCTAAATAAGTATAATTCACACTAATAATAAAAACGGTGATTATTTTCCAATAAATTCTCTTTAGATTTTGATTGCTGTATCAGATTGACGGAGCTACAGAAAACCAAGTCTGTGGGAATAGACCTAAGACTGTACAATTGTTTACCACATGCCAGCCTTTACAAGCTCAGCTGAATAAAAAGTTATCGGTTCTTCAGTTCAGTAATTTATGAGTTTGATACCCAACTCAGCCGTAGATTTTTTTTTATGGTTCGGAAGTTATTTTAAGATAGTCACTGATCAAATAGCCCTCATGTGTAAAAAGTTACTGCAGAGTGACAAATAAACCGGCCATTAAAGGCACTTTTATGATGCATTATATCAAGCTGTAAAGCATTAAGACATCTGACACATTTTGCCTTTCAAGGAAATGTTTTACCATAGTAAGTGTTATTCACGTTTCATAAAGGATTAAACTCAGAAAATTCCAAAGCATCCATCCCAAAAAATATGCATGCAGAAATCAAAAATGTAATACTCATTTTCAGTTAGTTCAATAGCTACCCTGTTCAAAACCAGCACCCTTGCAAATATTTTTGATATTGGGAATCGCATAACCAAGTTGCTGTAATGTGTTTAAAAACATTAATGATAGAAGACGTATAATGATAGAAGACACTCTTAATTACCCATCCAACATCCGAATACCCAGAAAGCAGAAATAACTCTTTACTTCTGATAAAAACCGATAATAGAAATACAACAAACATGTAATGTACTTCAACATTTGCTGGAAGAGGAACAAGAAATTTTCCACTTTGTATATGCTTCAATACTAAAAATCCATGGTAAGCTCTACTACAAACACCTTTAATACATGGAGACAACCGAATTGCTTAAGGTTATTGTAAGACATTTTTCAATACCCTCTACACATAAATTGCCTTCCAGGAGGAATTGTTATAGAAAGTGGTTCGTATTCGCAAATTACAAGAAAGGAAACCCAAAAAATACCCTAGCACACGCAGCAACAAATGTGCATGCAGAAGAAGGGAATTCAAAATCCATCTCTTGTTTAACAATTACTAGAATTGTACTCATGTTTCTCAAGTTTGAAGGGCATTTACTAAGCTACTGTGATCTTCCTTCTAAATACATTGTAATTGTGAACAAATATCACATGATCCTCAATCGATATCTTCCTCTTCGCCTTTCATTGGTATAAAAGAAAAATAACTCAGAGAAATTTAAATATGTATGAACTCCAGGAGAGCACTGGTATTTCTGATTAAGGATCATATGAAATTGATTTCTCTAACGATCGGGTTACCGTGGCACAAAATTCAGTATAACCAAACTGCATTAGTTATCATCAAAATTTAGATATGAAATTTTATTAAGTTCTTTTAAAATCTTATGTATAAATAATATTACATAGCTTTATCAGCTAATGTTTCGTGATATAAGAGCCATTCTTAGATACACCATTTATGAAGTATAATATCATTTAGGAAGTATAATACCATTTATGAAGTAAAATGTGCCGTTACTCGAAAATATTAGCATAAAATACTATATTTTGTGAGAATATAATAATATAAAATCAATCATTTTTAAATATTAAAATAAGTTGTTTTTTATAAAATTCGGTTTGGCTTTTGCTTTTCTGTCACCATTTTTTGTTTAGGGAAGCGAGTTAACTCTCTATTTGAATTTACAATGTTATATCAATTTCAAATTTCTCAAACATTCACATTCAAAAGGGCAAATCAGATTCATAAGCTTTAACCTGAAAAAATGAATGCTAACCAATCTTCCGCCACATCAACAAGTTTTCCATAAGGAAAATTGTCTAATAAAAGGCTAAAATCAATCAAATTTAATGGTCATATTCTTAAAAGAGTTTTTAAATCGTTCTACAGTCACTTTTTTGTGCTCAAGGGTCTTCAGAATTTCACTTCAGATTCTATCAAAATTTGCAATTTAAATTCAACCACCACAAGAGACTATGCCGGAAGTGGGAATCGAACCCACAAATTATTGAACTATAATCGTACAGTGATATAATAAAGAAATAAAAGCTTTTTAACAATTATAACACCATTAAGAAAAACAGCAACAATGCTGGATCTAAGAAATGCGAAATAAACCCTGATAAATAAGAAAAATTATGTTAATGTCATCTATTATTACACATGACTTTAAACTGATTAATGTCCTCTGTATAAATCGTGCAGGAAAAATATGCTACATATTATAACGCAAAATTCATTTCTTTCCAGAAAATAACTATATTCTTTCTGAAAATAACTGTATTAAGAATATAAATATAAAATAATTATATTCTAAAACAAAAAGTAAAGGACTGAATAATTAACTTTTATAAATTAAAATTAATCATTCTAAGCAGATTTCGAAAATGAAAATACTCAGCTATAACTTCTTTTGTTAAAGGCTTTCTAAAATGGAGGCTTCTCATTTTTGTGTTTACCATGAATTGAAGATAAACACTACTCTTATTGAATCCATGCTAGGATTTAAAATTAACTTCGAAATAGACTACACATGAACAAGCACTAAGTACTAAGTTTACATCACTAGATAATAATAATTAGAGAATATTAGATAATAATAATTTATGTGCTTATATAAGTATAAAAATTTGGTATTATGTAGTACAATTCATAACAGAATTTTCAAAGTTAGATTTTCTAAAATGAATAATAAAAGAAAATCGTTATCTTCTTTTAAATTTTTGCAAAGCTTCGTTTAAAAAGTCAGTTGACTGTTAACAATTATAAGAATAACCCCCGCAAATGCATTCTCCAGACAAGTTCTTAACTTGAGCATTTCCATTCAAAATTAGCTGGAAATTTTTATTCGGAACTTAACTGTCAGAGTTGGGGCTATTTTTAGAGACATCACATCTCAAACTTTCCCTAAAGTGACTCACGGATATTTTAAATTAATTCACAACTTTAAATTCCCTTTAGCTTCATCTCAAATAGTTTAATATATATGAAGAAACCAATCTCAATAAAAGTTTTAGTCAATGTTAAGAAATTTTGCATATATAAAAAAATTCTAACATTTGTTATTTCTAAATAAAAAGAAACATTTTTAAGTTTTTTAAATTATTGAAAGTTTTTCACTTAAAATTTTTCAACAGAAAGAAACTTGCGCGTAAATCTGAATTTAAATTTTTATTTATAAATGTCATTAATGCATGTCTAGAAATTTAAGAATTAAGATAATGTTTTTGAATATATATCTTTTTTCTTTTTTTTTTATTATTATAACTAAAGATGAGTTAAAATGAAATGTAAGGACTCACCTTAGCCTACTGTTAGAACAACTATCTTCAAAGCAAAAAAGTCCCTAGTTCGATCAAAACTTCGTGAACTATGGAGGATGTTGAACTTTTGCAGACATAGAAGGATAAGTATCAACTTAATACACATGAATACTGCCTACTATCTATTAAACAGTCTTCCCAGAAAGCAATTTACAAGGAGCATATAAAATGCCTTAGGACATTACTCTGTTTACAACGAAAAGTTTTACTATTTCTAGAATACCCCTAAATCACAAAAAATCATTTTTTGTTAAAACTACCATAAAAAATTTTAAAAACTACAAAAATGGAACTGCACTACTGGCCATTAAAATTGCAACACCAGGAAGAAATGCAGATAACAAAATGATATTTATTGGACAAATATAATATCCTAGAAATAACAAGTGATTAAATTTGCAAAAAATTTGACTGGATAGATCCTGAGAAATCAGTCCCAGAACAACCACCTCTGGCAGTAATAACAGCAGTTATACGCCTAGGCATTGAGTCAAACAGATTGGATTGCATGTACAGGTACAGATGCCCCTGCAGCTTCAACACGATGCCACAGTTCATCAACCGTAGTGACTAGCGTTTGGTGACGAGCCAGTCGATCGGCAACCATTGACCAGATGTTTTCTATTGGTGAAATATCTGGAGAACGTGCTGGCCATTGCAACAGCCGAACATGTTCCGTATCAAGGAAGGTGAGTACAATACCGGCAAGATGCGGTCGGGCATTATCCTGCTGAGACGTAGGGTTTCGCAGGGCTCGAATAAAGGGTACAGCCACGGTAAACCTCTTGTTCGCATTGACGGTGCTTTGAATAGTGCACGTTACGTTTCTGACCACGTAACACACCAGAAATGTAACGTGCACTGTTCAAAGCACCGTCAATGGGAACAAGAGGTGACCGAGACGTGTATCCAATGGCACCCCATACCATCACGCCAGGTGATGGGCCAGTATGACGATGACGAATGCACGCTGTCAATGTGCGTTCACCACGATGCCGCCAAACACAGATGTGACCATCATGATGCTGTACACAGAACCTGGATTCATCTGAAAAGATGACGTCTCGGCATTCGTGCGCCCAGGTTTGTCGTTGATCACACCATTGAAGGCGCTCTTGTCTATAACGCAGCGTCAAGGGAAGCCGTAGCCATGGTCTCTGAGCTGAGAGTCCATGCTGCTGCAAACGTCGTCGAACTGTTCGTGCAGACACTTGTCTTCCAAACGACCCCGTTTCTTGACTCACGGCTCGTGACGTGGTTGCACGATCCATTACGGCCATGCGGATAATATGCCTGTCTTCTCGTCTGCTAGTGATAGGTGGCCGTTGAGATCCCGCATGGCGATCCGTATTACCGTCTTGAACCCATCGATTCCATATTCTGCTAACAGTTATTGGATCTCGACGGACGCGAGCAGCAATACTGCGATAAGATAAACCGCAATACCGGTACGCTACAATTTGACCTTTATCAAAGTCAGAAACGTGCTGGTACGCATTTCTCTTTCTTACACGAGGCATCACAACAACTTTTCACCAGGCAACAGCGTTCAAATGCATTTTGTGTATGAGGAACCGGCTGAACAATTTCCTCATTTAAACACAATGTAGGTGTCGCTACTGGCGCCTGCTTTGTCTGAATGCGCTGAAAAGCTAAACATTTGCATATCACAGCACCTTCTTCCTTTCGTATAAATTTCACGTCTGTAGCATGTCGCCTTCTTGGTGTAGCAATTTTAATGGCCAGTAGTGTAGTAGATTGTAATACTATAAATGTTATGGTCTTTTCCAATGTGTTTTATAAAGATTTTCTCTATTATACGTCTTAATTTTTTAATTCTTATTAGTGATCAAATTAAATAGTTCATTTTCCAAAGTACAATAGTCTACTATATAAAGTATTTTTAGAAAATTTTATCTTCTATTGTGACCATATTAATTCCTTTTTTATGTGTAAGGTTGTAATAATTTTTCAGTCTTCTGGATTAATATATTTAAGTGTATCATATTATGAACTTTATTTTGAAAATTTGCAATTTCTTTTGAATTTAAAGAATTTAATATGTTTACTGGATGATGTTTTATTTTGCCTCCTTTTTTTAAATCTTTTAACAAACTCTTTTAAATGCTGAGCTAGCCTTCAGCTTAACAGCTCATAGATTCGATTCCCATCTGAAGCATACATGGGAATCTATGCTTAAGATGGGAATCAGATCCATGAGGCCATCATAGATGGAAACATCTTCCAGTGGTTGAAAATTCACTTAATAAATTGATGATCCCTAGCGGATCTAGATCTTCAGTAAATTAGTTTCTCTTATAAAAAGTATAATCGCAGTATTACACAAATAAGAAAACTAAACAACTTTCAATATAATGTTATTGTGATAAGCTTCGGGCTGCGTATTTCGTTTGACCCAATTACTCAACCAACGCCTTGTATTTTGAGACACAATCAAAGAATAAAATCAGTACTCAAGACAACAGCTTTCTTTCTACACAAAATCAATTAAGAGACAACTGAACCTTCTGAACTTTTAGTCTGTATACAAGTTTTTCTAAGGAAGTATGTTTAGCAAGGTTTAGATTATAACTCT
Organism: Latrodectus elegans; assembly: GCA_030067965.1. NCBI lineage: Eukaryota > Metazoa > Arthropoda > Arachnida > Araneae > Theridiidae > Latrodectus > Latrodectus elegans. The sequence goes on along the minus strand of CM057822.1, from coordinate 24,846,876 downwards.
ATGTATCATTTACATGCTTTACTTTATTTTCATTTAATCAGTGAATAAAATGCTTCTTTTAGTTTTCCTATCGGTGCCATTACCATATAAAATAAGTTCTTTATTGCACCACAAAGTTTTTATTCCATGGAAGATATTTTGCCTTTATTAAATCCTAATATATATATAAATGATTAACTTTTTTTAAAAGAAAATAAAAGTCTCTTTTGAGATTTTCCATTTTTAAGAGGCGAGATCTTCATTTTCTTCCACGTGTTAAATTTTTTGTATTTTATATCAGTACGGGGAGCTTTTATTCAACGCTTTTCAATATACTTATTTCTTTAATTAATAACAGTACTGAATATTTCTCAAACCAGATTTTCTTGCTTTTTTTAACAACATAATAACTGGTGTTATTTTCATACAAATTATTGTTAATTATGACTGCTTTTAGATTATAATATTTTTGTGTGTAGATTTAACATTGCAATATTGAAATTTGGCTTGCCCAGAATTTTGCTTTAAGAAACGGAATTTTCGGTGATATACTTCGTCATGGCAATTTTTCCTTCTCTTTATTCCTCTCTCTTTTCTATTTCTGTTTTCTCTTTTCAGAGATCTCTAAATAGTATTATTTCAACAACATGCGCCATAAAATGAAATCTTTGTCAATGTATGCTCTCTAAAGCTTCAGATTTGGGATCCTGTAACTGTCCTCACACATTATTTTAAATAAAATTTTAAGAAATGAAACTTCTTCTTTGATTACGGGTGATTTAATGTTTTTCTTTTCACATGGTTCTGGTGAAACCAGAACGATCTTTTATATGCAAAAGTATTGGGTACTCCATTGTTTGCTCACGACTTAGGCCTTGCGCCATTTTTAAGCAAACTAGAGTTTTTAATTTCCCTACTTAACAAATTCTATTTATTTTTTATTATAAAATTTTAATTTAATATCTACTTATCAAAATCTCTTTGAACCTATCAAAATCTCAGAATGTTTTAAGACATTTTCTAGGGGAATTGTATAAATTATATCAAATCTTGAATTCATCTTTTAAAAGTAGTTTTTGTTCTCTTTGAGAACTCCTACATCCAATACATCTGATATATATATCTTGAATTAATCTCTTTTTGAACAAATTATGGGTAACAAATGCATGACCTCAAAAAAAAAGCATTCATTAGTATCCTTGTCCAACTTAACAGTTGATTAACTTAAAGCATGAGTATTAATAAATCGATGATTGTCAAAGAGCTCTTTAGTTCTATTTCCAAAAATCCTTATTTTTTTATTTTTATTTATTTATTTTTTTTTAAGGTCCTTTCAACAAAATTCCATCTTATTCACCTATTTATTATAATGTATTTAAATTTTCAAGTATGTGTTTCTTTTTATCGTAATTAAGAAATACCAACATATTAACGCATTCATTATACTATAACGTTCCCATTAATTGCCTTTCTAACCCCAAGAGTTTCCCAGCGTCCGATGGACATCTAATCTATCAAGCAAATTGGTTTCTCAGGTGGTACCCTGTAATTAACTGGCACCAAAGTGAAATCATAAAAAGTTGTTAGCGATACTGTGGAAACGGTTGAAAAGAACTCAAGAAGTAATATTAAGTGGTTTACGGAAAATGGGATTCATCTGTTGGAAACCAGAATTACCTGTCATGAGACCCTTTAACGAGTTTTTAATGATTCCTAGAGCAGCCCTTTCTAACTAACCAATGCAGGAATTACTTGTTTGATCAAAAGCATATGGTTCAGAAATAACGTACGAGGAATGTTCGAGAAGTTTCTGGATTGTCTGATGACAGGGGGACAGAAGAATTATTAAAAGAGAGGAGCCACCTGAGACTGGGTGTTCTGCCTGCGGTTTCCGACCGAGCTTCTAATCATGATAAGACTCTGGGGGGAAATCGCCTTGATTCTCTGACCGAAATTTCCGAGAAATACCTCTGCAGAGACTAACAAGCTTCGCCAAATATCCAGTGAATTCAGCGAACTTTCCTAGAGCGGTAAAATCAGTTCCTCCGAACCCTGCAAGTTGATCGAAGATTCTAACGAACAATCTGCATCGACCTTGCAGATAATCATCGATTCATAGTTCACTGTAAATAATCAACAGAATACTTTATAGATTGTAAATATAAATATTTAATCAAGATCTTGCAATTAAGAGAGCCTGGCTCATTTATTGGCCCAACCTACCCCTTGATTCAGTCATACCAGACTAAATACGCTCTACAATAGTATGCACAAAAAATATTTTTTTAATTCACTTATTCCTACATAAAATATTAGAAAATTTTTCTTCATAAACTTGTATAAATATAAATGATGCTAGATAATATGATAGTGTTATAAATAACATATAAATGAGAAGTTAACAAAAGTAAATTTTCAATTGTTCCATTTTTCAGCATTTCACAACTATGGAGAATTAGTAGGATCCTAAAAATATTGTCCACACATATTGTTATGACATTATATTAATCACACAAAGACAGTAATTTGTAACTTATTTTTTTAGTAGGAAACTTATAAAGCCTAAATTCAAGGAACACAAAAGAAGAGCATGACAAAAGATTGCTTTTGTTAATAATTAGCTCTTCTTTAGAATCTATTAATGATATCTAGAAGGCATAAATTTGATCTGTGATTGACAACAATACACCCTCAAGTACCTATTAGTTAAATTGTTAATAAAAATACTGCCAGTTCGCTAACAGCTATATTGTTTTACTAACAATTCCATTTTTTTAATGTCTTCATCCACTCTGACAGCAATATTAACACGTGGATTAAATGCACTGGATATCAAAGTAAAGCAGATGTTTCATATAAAAAAAACATTTAAATATATCGATTAATCGATTAAAAGAGCCCCTGGCGATCAACAAGGAATTTCGTTATATAATAAATATTTTTAATATAATTAATCTAAAGTTTTGTTATAGGATATAATAATAATTTGTGGTGTAATTAATATTAAATTAATATTATAAAAACTATTTTTTTGAATTTTATTCATTTTTTTACTTTTTAAACGCACAATTTTAATGATATTTTGAACTTCTAGTGATCTATAAAGTAAAATAGAAAGACACACACGTATCTAACAGATACTAATTTATAGTAGCTTCATGTGAAATATTTCAGTTATAAATTAATTATATATTTCCTTTTTCATTTAGTTCATTTTAATATTCACTTTAAATATTATTTTTACAATATTTAATTATAATTAGAGTATACACTTTCTAATTTTTTCTAATTTTATACTTTCAATGCCAGAAATTAAAGATAAATAATTTATTCGGTAAAATAAATTACTTTAAAAAGTATATAAATAAAAATCATTATCCAAATCATTTTATAGTTTTTTGCTTTTTATATAATTAAAAGTGTTATAAATAAATACTGTTTTAAAACGTAGCCTGCTTCCTAGATTATAATAAACAGGTTAATTTTATATAAGTGATCAATATTTTTATAATTTTCTTAACTGTAGAATGTCTAACTTGTTACATTAACAATATAACATAAATTTCAAAATTGTAAGTTACTATTTTCTATTTTTTTTAATTTAAAAATGTTAGTATTATTTTACGTGCTCTTTAATTTTTTCCTACAACCAGTATTTCAAATAATTTAAATAGCTTTACAAATATCAGAAAGGTATATGTTCTATTATTTAATTTTTTAAATCTCAAGAAAAAGAAAATTCGTGGAAAATTAGAATTCATGGGAAAAATTGTTATGAACACAGTTTTAATAGTTGAGAGTAAACTATAAAAATAATAAATAAGTCATAAATAAAATACAAATATAAGAATTATAAGAATTAAAAATAATATTTTAAAATTTATAGTTTTTTTATACCATAAACTCAGCCTAATTTCAACATTCGTGTCAGTAAAAATTATTTTTCTTTTGTACGAATGTGTTTTGAATTCAAAGTATCAAAATTATTTCTCTATTGTGCTCTCTCTCTCTCTCTCTCTCTAGCAAAGTAATATCATTCTAATTGAATCATGTGGTGTGAATTGGCGCAACTTTTTTGTATAAATTTAACATGGAGAATAGTAAAAACTCGACAAATCATAAAATATTAAAAATAGAATAATATAAAAAATTCATAAATAATTTTTCCTTATATATACTAAAAGAGAAATTAAATCCTTTATTATCTGATCATTTAAAAAGATACTCGACAATAATAATAATAATATAGTAGTGCAATCATAAAAAGAATTTATTTTTACTTAATATGTATAAACCTTCAAAGACATAGTAAAAAAATTTTCTCACTTTAATATAAATTATTTTAGATGGTAGAATAAAATTAAATAGGAAGATATTTGAGAAATTTAATTTGTACGGTTATTAGTTTTTTTTTTTATTATTATTTTTTTTTTTTTTTTTTTTTTTTTTTTGGCGATATAAATGTTTTAAGAAAATTTTCCTTCGTTTACCATAATTTAATTTAATATTTTAACATTTAAAAAAACTAATAGTTTTTAATTATTTTAATTACGATTCTTTAATGGCAATGTTTCATTATTGACTATCTTAAAATACACACTTTATATATATATATATATATATATATATATAATAATTTCTTATTGAACTCATCCGGAGAGCTGGAATGGTAGAGCTAGAAAACATATACAATCCAAATATCTTTTAAATAATAATCATTGCCTTATAACAAACAGATATTAGGGTTTAGTAAATTTAGAAAAGTGAATTTACTTAATAAAAAAACATCGTACGAGAAGTTTCGAAGTAATAAAATTTCTTTTAAGAATATAATCATTTATGTCACAAAATGGGAGCATGTGCCACGCCCAATGGTTGGCTCTCTTGCCTTCGATTTAATAGTTTGTAAGTTTGAATCTCACTTTTAGTTTGCTTGTTTGTAATATTTCGAAATCCACTTTAAACCGTAGGTCCCGATGTAGCTACCCCTCATGCGCAAAAAATGACCGTTGAGCAACAAATAAACCTATCAATCGGAACACGTTTCTATTGTGCAAATAATTTTACAAAAATGTAAAAAAAAAAGAAAAAAAAACATAAAATAGTGGCATAATAATCATTTATCTTATTCAATTCATTATATCTTCCTACAAAACTTAACACCATAATTATTTTGGTATACTCGTTATTTTACATACTGTTAAACTATAATGCTAGAATAAACATTCTCAGTTTTCTGTCGAAAAATGCTGGCAATGATTTCATTATTGACAAGAAACGTCACTTAACATTTTAGAAAAGAAAATTATATCTTTCTTTTTTTTATTTGAGCATAAGATGGAACGTTAAAATTCATAAATTTCTAGTTTAAAACATATCATTGTTGATAACTTTGCCAAATTTCATAACTTTAAAGAAAAAAATTATGAAATTTAAGTGATAAATGCTTCTAAACTAATGGAAATTGCATAATTTCAGTTACTATTATTGTTTTCTAAAGTGAGAAAGAGTATTTTCTACTTAATGCCAGCAATGACAGATAATAGTTAATATTTTGCTTTAGTAATCAATAAAATTTGATTCAATTCCAGAAGAGTATTGTAGATAACTATCATTTTTTTCTAATCATGCATAAAACAACCTGGTAGCTGAATGATTACCTTTCATCAATGAATACTGTCTAAATTACACAAAGTTTTACTAATTTTCAATATTTTATAGAGCAAAATTATCGGGGAAAATTATATATATATAATTATATATATAATTTTCCCCGATAATTATATATATATATATATATATATATATATATATATATATATATATATATATATATATATATATATATATATATATATATATATTGCAAAAAACACAATTTTGCAAAAAAATCTGATCTAGGATTAATATTTTTCTTCTACTGTAGGGTATAGAACTCTGGAAGGTATAGGCCAGTACACTTTAAAAAATGTATGTTCAGCACTTGATAAACTGTCAGATTTGTTTAAATCCTTTAATCCTAATTAATTAAATTATGGTATTCAATTCAAAAAAAAAAAAGATTCGGTTTCAATTACACTGTATTCACTCTGATCTTCTTAAGAATCAAACTTCATTCATTGATTAAGTTTTACGGAGTAAACAAATGAAATTTCGCTTCGTTTGAGTGGAATTCCACTCGGTGTTCTTCAGAGTGCATAGCATGTAAACTCATCATTTGCAAAAAACTCAATACAATGGCAAAGCATCATTTGGAATGCATCTCAGTAAGCCATTGATAAATTTGTATGTTGCTCTAATGATTCTCGATTATGAAGTCACAGAACCGCTAAATCACTAATCCAAGTTTCTTACTGTTGTAACTTAAAAAGAACACAATTGTCTAATGAGGAAAGGCACGCCTCTCGTACCTAGAAAATTCGCTATCTCACTCAGTTCAAGGCCACTAAGAAATCATGTATGTGTTAAAAAGAAGCGCCATAAATTCCAACGGCAAGAGAAGGAGAGGATACCATACATACATACATAGTGTTGTAGGCGAGCCCTGGACTGTACTTTTAGGTTAACGAGTTTGGAATACTCACCCAAGTGCCTCGTAATTTTGAACCATGATCAGTTGACGAAGTTACACCTGAGCTGACACTTTCCTCTCCAAACCAGTGGACGGACTTTGGACGACACATATTAACGTGGACACGTCCCCAACCCATAGAGCTCCAGAAACCCAGTGAATTGAATGTACATGGTCACTTTCCCAATCACTGCCCGGAGCACATGATTCTTCTCTTTACTTATCTTAACGAGAAGCAGGGTGAAGCTACTGAGCCAATAGAGATCGAGGAGGTAGCCAGACAGGTCGTCGAGCTCGTCGTTTATTCGTGAATAAACATGAGGGGAGCATAGTGTCTTCAGTCGGTAAAAACACATAGCCGGAAATGGTTTATCTATAATCTAGTCTAATCTCTTGAATATTTAACCTGGTGGGTAAGAAAAGTCTTACGGGTATGAGGTAGCGGGTTTTTCATGTTGACAACCAGAGATCATATAACTGAGAAGACCTATACATGTTAAAAGTTCTATAGGAACCAATGTTCTTCTATCAGTGTAGGGTGGCGGAGAAAAGAAGACATTAATTTTCATAAAATTTAAATTTCAATTATCATAAAATTTATCTAAATATATGAAACCTTGTCTGATATTTTCAAATAGTTTTCTTTTGTATACAAAAAGTGACAACAGAGAGGGACATACAATCCAAATTGACAAAGTATTTTTTTTTCTTTTCAAATTTTTTTTATTTCTAAACTACACGAAATCAAACATAAAACCAATTTTAATAAGAAACTTAAATGCTTTTAAAATAAAACCATGTAAATATTAATTCATTGATTCGATAAATCTGGCAATAAAAAATAATTAAAATAATTTTTCTAGTATCAAAATTTATTTATTAAGCAATATCAAAAATTGTATTTTCTTTTTATTGTAGAATAAATAATATACATGAAATTCACATAAAATACCAACTTACCGTGATTTTTGAATGAAATCATATTATCAATAACTCTGCTGAATAATTTTCCACTTTATGTCATCATTTCATATGTAAATGGGATTTGCAATTCAAAACGATCACAGTAACGGCAAACAGTTGAATGAATTTCTATTTCTCATTGTATCCTGTTACTGGTAAACATGAATATTCAAAAACATGCAGATTCATGAATGAAACTAATTATTATAAGTATGCTTAAATCTACCCTTAATATTACATAAGCAATACAGATCATCATATCAGTTAAGTAAATGCAAAATCTGAATTACTAAACTATAAACAATAACATTATAGAATAAATGTTTAAATTTGAATCATCAATTAAAATATTATAATAATTAGCATAAAATGTGAGAATTTAATAAAACTTCTTCATTAAGATACGTACTATTAATATGCGACTTAATAGTGTTATTCATAGTAAAGGAAATGCTATGTTGTGAAAATTTTTTCGTGAAATACATTTTATGCTTTTTTATATATTTTACCTATTGATTGAAAATTTCGAAACTCTACTTTTTATAATTCTTTCCGAAATCATAAGATTGTTTTTAAAGAAAAAATAATTAGGAGTAAACAAGATAAAATTAAAAAAGAAATATACATTTTTTTATTTTATATATAATTATTAAAATCTGTCTTAGCATGTATTTGTTTTTATTTTTTACTATAATAAATTTAAAAATTAAAAATGAATGCATAAATTCTATATTTTTGCAAAACTATCACAGTTTAGAATCAATTTCTCTAACTTTTGTATTTAAAACCCAATTAAGTAAAATAATATGCAAATTTTGAAAACAAAATCCAACAGAAAATAAAAATTTAGTATATTACTTGAATATTTATTACATGTGTAAGAGAAACTCTACATCTAATTTTTTATATTAAAAAAATAATGTATATCAAATATTAAGGAACTATAATTGGAAAAGTTCAAATGTATCAAGGAAAATGGGATAAAAAAATGACTAAATTTTTTTATAAATACTTTATAAGTTGTAAGGTTTGGGGAAATTCGGCAATAACAAAAAGTAATTATTATTAAGATATATTTTATATAATCACTATTCAGCATATAATTTTATACTCTCTCTCTCTCTCTCTCCCTCTCTCTCTCTAGTCACCCTTATAAATTTTGCTCATCTCTCTCAAAAGCAAAATTTCATATTTTTTTATTATAATATTTCCAATTCATTTTTCACTCAATTTTAAAAAATTATTTAAGATTTCCTTTTTAAATAAGAATGTTATTTATTAAAAGAATATTTACATAAAATATGTAAATCATTTCAAGAAAATTTAATACATTATTCTCTCTTGATAAAAAAAACTGCTGAAATTTTTATTTAAATTCCCACTGAAAACAAGTCGTACGAAATATCATTCTTATGTAATACAATTTTATTCAAATGAATATTCTATTTATATATATTGTACAAGTAATATCGCCTTTCAATGAACCATACACTATATAGTACAAATTTATCACAATATAATCATGAATTGCTAAGTATATATAATTGCCATTAATATAGAGTTTGAATGAAAAAAAACACTCTTTTTCAATCAAAATTTAAAAATAGAAATAAAACTCATTAATAGTATTGCGAATTTTATTTTGACTAAATATAATTTAATTTTTTTTTTTTTTTTTTTTTTTTGTAAAAAAAATTAAATGAAAGGTATTCTAAGTAAAAAGTCCCAAATATATGGAAAATGTCGTAATTAAATTTTTATTAAACAGAACAATACTAAATAGCTCCTTTTCTTTTTGAAGAAAAAAAAACACTTTCAATGGACAAGATCCATCTTTTCATACAATGATTCAAATTTAATTTATGAGCTCCAAGATATCAAGCCTAATGAAATGAAATAAAGAATGCAGTCACACAAAAAAATATAAGAGAAAACTGGGTCCTTCGAAAACAGGAGAAAATATTTTATTTTTTATTGCTGAAGAAAAACAGTCCGCCTCAATGCATTATGAATATATACGGTATTTTAAATTCAATTTACAACTTGATATTGAACAACAAAAAAATCTTTTACGAAAGTTTTTTTTTCTTTACTTCTTTAGCATTGGAAAATCTTTCATTTTAACCAAATAAAAATAGCTCTTCAATTTTTTTTCTGAACTCACATGATGATGTTTCAGTTATTTTAATTTAGGAATTAATTTTAAAATGCTATTATTAGTATTCTGATTTCAAAATTTGTTATTTGGTTAGAGTTTATGATTGAAATTTTTTAAATTGATAAAATCTATTTAATATAAGTTTGAGTATCGAAACAAGTCTCAAAATTCGCCAATAAAAGTGAATGAAAAAAAAAATCTTTGGACCTATTTCACTATCGTATTTTTGAAAAAAAAAATATATTTTATGGTTGTAAACTTGACAAAATAATTTCTATTCCATCCACAAAATTCTGCAGAATCCAAAATATTCCTTTCTGTAAACTTGTTTTTCTCGCATACGTTGTTGAAAAAAATAATTAACTAATTTTTTTTATGATTGTAAACTTGAAAAATGTTTCATTTCCTTTCATAAATCTTTGCAGTATATTAGCAGAATTCTTTTTGATAAAGATAAATGTGAAATTGGAAAAATAAATAAGCAAACCAAGACAATGTAGCTCCAAAAGTATCAAACATATATGTTCTTTCGTGTCATAAAATTATTCTGGGTAAAAATGAACCTTAAATCTCTTGAATAATCATTCGCTATAGCAATTCTTTAGCACCCAAGATTTCATTTCTATGACAGAAGGATAATACTTGGTTCACCTAATAATAATTTATTAAATGTTACCACAGGTCTTTTCTGTCAAGTAAATTATTTTATCAAAATGTATATCTATATTAATGAAGATGTATGAATCCATAGGAAAGTATATTGTAATTTTGAATCAAAAAAATAAGAATCTAACTTACTACTTTCTTGTAAAACTAAAAATGTTTTGGGTTAAACAAAGTGTTTTTAATTATAGTGTTAAAATTATTTTCAGCAAAAAAATGAAAAATTGACTGAAGAATTCAATTTGGAATCTATTCAGAGTTTCACAAAAATATTCTGATTTTTCTGATTAGTTTTGCAAGAATTCGTCTTCTAATCCTTGAAACTAAGTTGTGAGAATATGATTTGTTTAGCTTGTGATTCTAAAGGCATTTTTTCACATAAAAATTTATTTAATAATTTAGACTTTACATTAGATCTTTGCTCTAAATATCCTGGTTGGAAGAGGGAATCGAACTTTCGAACTGATAAACTGAAGACTCGAGCGCTGATCACTGGAAGAATAGTTGGGCTCATATTTAAATTTTATATCATCCAAATATGTACAGTATAAATAAGTAGTTTTCAGTTTTATAAATAATTAGTTCAGTTTAAATAGTAGTTCAGTTTAAATAAAGATTCAGTAAAAATTTAAAAATGATTGTTAATGTAAATTTCTTTATGTGAAACTTGAATTCAGTTATAAAATTTTTAGGTGTTTCAGTTTACTCAACATTCATAATACTGACAATTTTTTTATTCTCATTCTTGCCCCTTATATGAAATTTCTGTGACTGATTGATTCTGTTTCTACAGTCGAATAAAATTAAAATTTTCAGGATCAAAAATTACCAATGAAAAAAATACCATTTAACAGCAAATAAACGTCAAGAAAACTTCAAATTATGAATTTTATGAAAGACAATATTTTACTGGTTATTTTATAATCATAATAATGTCTAGAGTGTCTTTTGTGGGTCATGATCTTTTATCCAGAAGCCTCTTCATCCAGAAACCGATTCCTAATCTTTTTTATTTTGCAAAATCCTCATTCAAGCAATCATTTAATCTTTGATTTTTTACGTGAGGAAGTCTCATTGGCGTAATTCCTTAATTGAACTATGGAAGAAACAATGTCAGCAAACGTATTTTACTTCAACTATCTCAGCAATAAAAAGCATTAAACATGATAGTCGACTTTTTGCCCTTGAAAATTAGGACGTGAAACTCCACTACACAATAAAACATCATTTTCTCATTCTCCACTACATAACATTTTTTCAGTTCATGATGAATGTGCATAGCTCACCTTCAAGCGCACAACAAGCCTAGTTTCCTGAAGAATAAGTAAAAGCGAGATGCTTTTCTTTTCGTGCTGTTTGATAGTTGTAGATGTTTTTAACAAATTTTAAGAAGTCCTTGCCCATTTCGACAAGCGTTTGCACTATGGCTCTTTACACTTTTCATGGATCATATTTTAATTCATATCTTTACAATGAAATATGAAGCATTAATTGCTTGCCGAAATGTCAGCTCCAATGCTGTCAACTTACTGTCGACATTCGTCGCATCAAATGGATGACAACTTCATTACTGATATACTTTCTCGTGTATCTGGTGACGAGATTCCATCAACAGATTACAAAAATAGACTCAAGTTCAAATAGATGATGAGGGCCTTCAAACTAATGAAAAATCATCTCGTCTGCAACTGCAGCGCTTAGCATATACTTCAAATGTACCATCCTTCCACCCACAACTGTAACGAATCTACAGCATTCAAGTTCCAGAAAATTCCATAAAAGTGCTCATGGTAATGTATCAAACCCGGCTAAAAAGCTACCGTTGATTTAATCCATCAGCGTTTTATGAGGTCTTTACTGTGCAAAGATAAAATTATGGAGCAAAACTTGCCTGTCGAGTTAAAAAAGCAAAGTGCAACGATGTATTCGCTCCTCGTTGGATACAAACCCAAGGATTACTTATCATTTCAGCCATGTATACTTGGACATCATCGCTTCATTCCTCCATCGAAAGGAATCGTGCAGTTTTACGAGTCGATAAAGTAACAAGGTTACTATTATAGATCAAACTACCGATGCGTATCACTTAGTTTTTGACTGTATTGAAACCGAACAGAAACATCAATTATAAATTAATTTATTTCGCTTTTACTTCTTGGTGTTATACATACTCGCACGTAGCATACAACCCTAAATGTAATTTTATGCTTGAGTGTCTTCTCTATATCAGTTCAAAACAGCAATCCGAATTCATGAAACGAACAGGTAGGTTGAAAGGTTTCTCAGTGTCTTTCAAGTAATCCGATCTTTACAATAAGACTTCAGTGTTTCAAGTACAAAGATGGTGCTCCCCCTCCAACCCCTGGAGAAAACTTTCACTCTTTTTCGAAGAAAATAAAAGCTCACATAGCTATGTTAACATCTTGAGAAATACAATATACTGTCACTCAAACCGACACCTACTTCCAAATACTGTAGAAATGAAATTATTTATACATCAAGAAATTCTCAGATGTGCATACCACTTCACAAATCCATATGCTAGACCATTAAAATTTTTATTTAGAACATTTCTTATAAAGCATCTTAATGGTCGACTAATACAAGTTTCGAAAGACTGGTTTAAACTTTTATATATGTTGGGTGATTCTCGCTTATATTCTTTCCGTCTCCTCTTCATCAGCATCCTGTATGCTTTTCTCCATGAGTCATTCGAAAAGATCAATTTCCTTTTGATCTAATTTTTGACTGTCTTGCCTCAGAAACAGAGAATGAATGAAGAGTTCTAATTTTGCTTTCATATCAAATGTGTAAGGAATTTTATTGAAACTTAATAAACTTTCTTTTGATGTTTTAAATATAATGAACTATTTTTAAAAATTATTTAATGCAATGTTTTACACTACTGGCCATTAAAATTGCCACACCAAGAAGAATTGCAGATAACAAAATGATATTTATTGGACAAATATATTATACTAGAAATAACAAGTGATTAAATTTTCACAAAATTTGGCTGGATAGATCCTGAGAAATCAGTACCCAGAACAACCACCTCTGGCGGTAATAACAGCAGTTATACGCCTGGGCACTGAGTCAAACAGAGATTGGATTGCATGTACAGGTACAGATACCCATGCAGCTTTAACACGATGCCACAGTTCATCAACCGTAGTGACTGGCGTTTGGTGACGAGCCAGTCGCTCGGCAACCATTGACTAGATGTTTTCTATTGGTGGAAGATCTGGAGAACATGCTGGCCAGGGCAACAGCCGAACATGTTCCGTATCAAGAAAGGTCCGTATAATACTGGCAACATGCGGTCAGGCATTATCCTGCTGAAACGTAGGGTTTCGCAGGGCTCGAATAAAGGGTAGAGCTACGTGTCGTAACACACCAGAAATGTAACGTGCACTGTTCAAAGCACCGTCAATAGGAACAAGAGGTGACCGAGACGTGTATCCAATGGCACCCCAAACCATCACGCCAGGTGATGGGCCAGTATGACGATGACGAATATACGCTGCCAATGTGCGTTCACCACGATGCCGCCAAACACGGATGCGACCATCATGATGCAGTACACAGAACCTGGATTCATCTGAAAAGATGACGTCTCGCCATTCATGCGCCCAGGTTCATCGTTGATCAAACCATTGAAGACGCTCTTGTCTATGGCGCGGCGTCAAGGGAAACCGCAGCCATGGTGTCCGAGCTGAGAGTACATGCTGCTGCAAACGTCGTCGAACTGTTCGTGCAGACACTTGTTGTCTTCCAAACGACCCCGTTTCTTGACTCACGGCTCGTGACGTGGTTGCACGATCCATTACGGCCATGCGGATAATATGCCTGTCTTCTCGGCTACTAGTGATAGGTGGCCATTGAGATCCCGCATGGCGTTCCGTATTACCGTCCTGAACCCATCGATTCCATATTCTGCTAACAGTCATTGGATCTCGACCGACGCGAGCAGCAATACTGCGATAAGATAAATTGCAATCCCGGTACGCTACAATTCGACCTTTACCAAAGTCAGAAACGTGCTGGTACGCATTTCTCCTTCTTACACGAGGCATCACAACAAATTTTCACCAGGCAACAACGTTCAAATGCAATTTGCTTATGAAAAACCGGCTGAACAATTTCCTCATTTAAACACAATGTAGGTGTCGTTACTGGCGCCTGCTTTGTCTGAATGTGCTGAAAAGCTAATCATTTGCATATCACAGCACCTTCTTCCTTTCGTATAACTTTCACGTCTGTAGCATGTCACCTTCTTGGTGTAGCAATTTTATAATGGCCAGTAGTGTAATTATCAACAAATAAATAATTCTGTTGAAAAATAATTACCTACATCAACTTCTTACTTTAGTGAGTGTGTATATTCATCATATATTTTATATCCAACATATAATTTTAATTTTCAAATACTTTATTCCTATAAATTTTTCATCTAAGTGTAATTCAGATCACTTTCTTGTAATTTTCTGTATTTATATCATTCCAAGTTGTGTAATTCGTTATTTTTTTCCCTTTAAATACTTCATTTTACTTTCTTCGTTTTTTATATTTTTTAAATAATTATGTGCTTTCTAAGCTTCCAGTAATGTTGCAGTCGTGATCCTGTTAGGCTGGCAAATTGGGGTACGTTGCTCCACTTTTCCAACTAAACCATATTTTGGTGTGGTGTCCGACTTCCTCAGTACACATATGCCATAGGAACCCGTTTATAGGGTTGGCAACCATTCACAACCCACTCATACAAAGAAAGGACAAAGACAGGATACATAGAGAGAGGAAACATATCCATGCCCGTAACGGGATTCAAACCCAGGACCTCCCTATCTGCAGCCAGGTACGCTGACCACTAGACAAGTTTCTTCTAATAATAAATACTTAAAGTGTAAGCTCCTTCTAGTAATAAATCTTCACAGTGTAAAAAATTTGGCTTGGCTATAATACATACGTTTATTCTTACTTACATTTATTTTAATTAGAATTATTAAACTTAATGTTTGAAATTTATGTTTGAATTTGTTCATTTATACGTGGTAACAAAAATTTAAGGAACTTGTATTCTTATTTAAGGCAAAAAACACAATAACCCTCTTAAAATACCATTTCAACTAAAAAAGCATAACTTCACAAGAGACAAGAAATATCTGAGCAGTTAAACAGTGGTATCAATACTCAGAAAACAGTTAACTTATTTCAGAACCATTTTTAATTATATAAGAATTATTTTAATTGGTTGAGAATGAACGATAAAGATAAAAAGACAATTTTTTCTCGCTCTGGCATTAAAACTTTGACTAGAATTAAGATTAATGGAAAACGAATGTATAACTGACTATTTAACAAATTTTAATTATGCATTCAAAAGCAGAAAAACACTATTTGTAACGAAAAAATAGAAGGAAGGATTTTTTTTTCTATAACAATCAACCACCACTTAATGATCTCATTAATAAATGATTCCAAATCGCGTCAAGATTCTGAAGAGATTTTATCGAGCTATGGTTAGTACAAGTCTATTTTATGTTATTCCCAATCAATTCTATGATCTGAAATAATTGCTAAGATTAGACTTAGGACAACAGGCATAAAATTTAGTCATTTCAAAATCACTTTGCGAGTTCAACATGTCGTACTATGCGATGGTCCTATGTGTTACTGAAGATCAGATAATTAATTTGAAAAAAATCATATACAATTTCAAATGATTTTTTTCTCTACTATTTCATTGTATGAAACATCAATTGGCATGTGTGTATTGTATGAAAAAATTGTATGAAACATCAATAATGTCAAAAAATATTTTTTCACTCTTACAAAACTTGTGTTTGTTTAAATTTAAAAAGATGGCTTCATCTAGGAGCAATACATAATGTTAAATTATTTTCGAAATGTTAGCTCTTTATCAAAACATAGATTCTAAGTATTTTTAAGCATATTATTTTTATTTTGATATTCAGGATTCTAAATAGAATTAATAATTTTTAAACCACTGCTTAAAAAAAACTGCATATTTATTCAAACTTCTTACTCTAACTAAATAAATTTTGTTGTTAAAGAACTTCTTAAATGAGACGTTAAAATTTGCATGATATTCAGTTCATAATCTCTAATTCAACATTTTACTAGCTTTAAAATAAGACATAAAATAATCTGACTTTAAAAAATTTGACACTCAACGATTGGATATTAAAAATTGAAATACTCTATTTCAGAAAGAATTTTTAAAAAAATCATCTTAAGTAGAAAGAAGTTCAGTTAAAAAAGTCGAAATTAATAAATAATTAGAGATCACCAAGAACTAGTAATAGGACAGCATTCTTCAAAGCAAAAGGTCCCATCTTCGATCTCAACATCTGTTGAACACTGGAAGATGAGCTTCTGCATACACATCTGTCAGGGTGGGTGTGAGGATTTGGGTTTAATCACTTGCGACAACTAATTACACTCCACTATCTGTTACAAATCCTCCCAACGCACAATTACATGTTGAATGTTAAAATATCTTACAGTAGCATTTAAGCAATTCCCAGTGTTGCGTTGAAAAAATAAATCAATACAGTTATTTGATATACTTCAACCAAAATAGTTGAATATTTAGTCTATACTCCAATAATTGAAAATGACACAAGAAAAAAAGAAATTTCATTTTATCACCTATTATGAAAAAAATGATAGTATTCTGACTTTAGTTTTATGAAACAGTTGTATTAATATGATAAAATCAAGTTTTAAAAAAAAAGTTGATAAAAAAACATGAATATAGTTAACTTTCCCTTTGGAATACATACATATCAATGCAGATAAGCCCAGGATTGTATCATAAGGTTAATGGGTTTGAAATACTCCTCTATCACCAAATGAATTGTAATTTTCAACTATTATCAGGTGACGAGGTGACACATAAACTGGCACCCTCCTCTCCCCATACAAGGTACACCAACTGAAATTGAATGTGAATGTCCCAACTACATTTACATTTGGACACTAAAATTAAAATATTTAAACTATTACAAAAGCAAAAACTAAACTTATAAATTTCTTTTTGCAATAAATAAAATCATTAGTTAAAAATTTTCACAAAATTAGATGCATTAAATATAAGCTAAAATATTTCTTCATGCTACAAAAAATTAAATAATATATATATATATATATATATATATATATATATATATATATATATATATATATATATATATATATATATATCATTAAAAATTTAAACTAAGACAAAAAAAATTACTTTACTTATAATTTTGCTCCATTTCAAAATATCAATAATGTTAGGAAAAATTTATTTTAATAGATATCTATCCTAAAAAATTAAAATTGATTTTAAAAGACCAAAACCAAAACTGATTTCATTAAACAAAATTTAAATTTTGATTTAACACATTAAAAAGAAATTATAAAAAAGTTAAATCATGATAAATAAATGAAAATAATCATATTTGATTTTGTAACTTTGATTTGAAACTCTTTAACTGAAGAACTAATTTTTTGGGGACCTATAAATTTAAAAAGGATTAACTACTGCAAACATTTATGCCAAATGGCATAATTGCTTGCACAACAGAAAATTATTGCATATATTTATGATTATTAAATTAGCAATTTGCTGAAATTTAGCTCTAAAGAACAGACCATTCAGCAAACAGATTAATAAAAATTAATCTGTACAAAAATTAACTTTATTAATATTCATAATTTAATTATCTTTTATATAAGTTCTATAGGAAATTAGTTTAAACAAATAATTACAATTAGGGATAATTTTAGGTACAGTTTTAAACCAATAACACATTCACTATATTCATATTTATAAAATGTGTCAAAAATAATTTTTCAATTAAATCATTAAAGTTGAATTAATTGCAAAGTAATACAATAATCAAACCTTCAATTTAAAATGTTGTTGTTGTCGTGTGCCATCTAGACTGGCATTATAGGGTGCGCTGATCCACTTTTCCAACTGAACCATATTTTGGTGTGGATTTAGACTTCCTCAGTACACACATGCCAGGTACCTGTTTATAGGGTAGGCAACCATTCACAAAACATTCATACAAGGAAAGGATAGGATAGAGGGAAAAGCTACATCCAAGCCAGCACTGGGATCCAAGCCCAAGACCTCCCTATTCGCAGTCAGGAATGCTGACCACTAGACAAATTGGGAGGCTTCAATTTAAAATATTTTGCAAAAATGAAACTTTCTCTTTATTATATTAAATATTTACATTCTATATTATAAACATTTGAATTAAGCAAAAGAAATTAAAAAAACTAGCTTATATTTCCTAAAACTGCCTACTCTTTTGAGAAATTACAAATTAAAACCAACAAAAAGAAATAAAATTCTTGCAAATTTTAGAAGCATTTTGAGAAGTGTTAGAACAAGTTCCCCCCTTCCAGCCAGAAGACTGAAAATTCTCTCTTGTAAACTTTTGATGCAAATTAAAAGCATTGAAAAATAATTTAAAGGTATTTACCATATTTGTAACAAATTACATCTTCATCAGTTTGTACAAATTAAGAGAAAAAATTTTAAATGAATTACATGAGTTTATTTCTTTATGTTTTGATTTGCTTGGGTTCTGGGTTCTAATCACTTTTATAAATAGACATAATAATTTGACTCAAAGCAACAGTTGAAAGTGAACTCTAAACCATTATAAACATCCCCACCTCAGATGGGTATATAAACCTACTAATTATTAACCTAAATCTTAAAATCTTCAGCTGCTTGCACAACAGTTTTAAAAAGTATAGTCTGTCTGACAGTCTGCATGCGTACGTGCATGCATGTATGTATGTATGTAAACACACCATACTAAAATAACACCAATTTTAGAATCACCCCAAGCAAAAATCTTACTTTTCAATAAAAATAGATTTCGAACCACTTAATTATTTATTAACAATTAAACAAAAGTTTTTCATATAAAACTATACTATTTTAAGAAACAACATATTGCAAGAAAAATGAAAACAAAAATTTACTCATGAAAACGAAAATAGTAATTTCACATTTTTATACTGTGCTATATTATAATAATAATAACATTAATGGAATCAGTATTGTTTTAAAAACTGTATTATCAATAAATATGGTATTCCAAAGCAAATCTTACCAAAAATTACAGAGCTATTATTCTCTATTAATTAAATTTCATAGATTGTTTTAAAACTCTAAAATATAGTAATAAATGTAATAGAAATAAGGTAACTCTGTGTTAGTATATGCACACACATATATATGTAAGTATGTGTGTGTGTGTATATAATATATATATATATATATTTATGCATATAAGTACTTACATAATACACATCACTTAATATTTCATGAATTTACCTCTAAAACCGAATTTCCCTTTACAATTTTAGACCAAAAATTACAAAATTGTTAATAATATTTTCTAATAAAATAGATTTAAACCCTTATAAAATATAACTGCTGAGTCATTTAATACATATAAAAAAAATCATAGAGAAAATGTGTAAGCAGATTTTTTTTTTTTTTTAATTGCATTCAAACAAATAACAAACTGCATGAAAATAATTATTTAAATAATGGAAAAGTAATAAGCATGAAATTTAAACAAACAAAACACATAATTTTTTAATTGATCTCATTTGTATAAAAAACATAATACTGACAATTTTTCAAATGAAATAATTATTTTATTTAACAAATTCTTAATTTTTTCTTTCTTTTAAATAAAAAAAGAACATTTTTTTAAACAGAATAACTGTATTTTTATTGTGCTTCAGTGTCACTTTTAGGTTTGGTTAAATATTTGTGTAACTATTTTTATCATTTTTATAAATAACTTCCTATTTAGAACTTTTTGTTTACAACATTTTTGAATAAAGAAAAGCGAAATATTAGGAAGGGACTATAATTAATTTATTTTGTAATAAAGATATCTGTAAATATTCATATTTTCAAATTATACAATTATTGTGAAGCTTCTTTAGGTAGCTCTTGCCATGCATATGGAACTCCTGGAGTTATGCGACCTAGCTTTTCTGCAGATACGACAGCTTTTACAGTAGCACTGAAAGTAAAAATAATTATCAGCAAATATTAATTTCTTAAAAAATAAAATCCGAAAATATTAATGTTGAAGAACTGCTTAAATATTATATTAGAATAGCAATATAAGAAATTAAATATACATGTAGTTAAAGGGAATATAAGAATAGAATAGATAATTATTCTTAAATTCCCTTTAACATCTAACTTAATTTATATAACCCTGTAGATTAATTCAAACTGTAAAGTAATTTATGGATTGAAATACTATAAAGAATTGATAAAATTTGGAAATTAACTCAACATAAAATCTTGAATTAATTTCCAAATAATAAAATAAATGATTCTTCACAAAATCATTTAATACAATCCTTTTGTAAAAACAATAGTCTTCCTTCTAAACTTTCACAAATTGATAACAAAATTACAAATTAAAAAAAATACAAAAGATAAATTTAGAATAATTTATATAAAAATAAAACTATACATAATAAAGTGTTAATATGCTTCTATAAAAAATGTTAACTGGTAACTATTGTCTTATAAAAATACAAATGAACAATTTCCATTAAAAATTTTTAAAATGTTCAAAAAAAATATATAAAAATAATCAATAATATTATAAAATAGATAATATAAAATAATTATTTAACTTTTTTAAAACAATTTGACAATAACTAAAATAACTTTCTGTTAATTGCAAAATATTTAGGCAGTAAAACTTATTAAATTGATTTTATAAATTATTTCTCAAAAATTTAACTTGACAAAAAAACACATTTTAACTTTAGTTTAAATTAATTATTCTTTATTGCAGTTAATTCTTATTTCATTATATATATATATATTTAAATTTTGTTGAACTTTCGATAAATATTTATTTTTACATAATAAATTTTCTTACCTACGATAAAATAAAATTTAATTTCCTAAAATAAAACTAATCGAAAAAGGAAAATAATACTTGTATTTGATTTATATTACATCAGAATTATGAAGTAAGCACTCGTGAAAAAATATTTACTTATGAACACCAAGTAAATTTCCTTATAGAATTGATATTGATCAGTTAAAGACTAAAACAAAATTGCTAACACAATATAATAATTTGTTACATTAAGTGTAACAATTTACTTTTCTTTCATTCCAGATGTTAAAGCCATTCGTTTCGTATCACCAATCAAAACTTGAGGTGGACGAACAGCACGCCGACCATCCCTAGTGAAATAATAATTCTCGGATAATTTATGGTGTATGCCATCAGGAAGATTTGGTGGAGGGGGAGATCTGTAATATAAGTATCTCAAAATTAAATACCGAAGCATTAGATATCGACTATAGAGAATACAACAAATCATATAGGAAAAAATTTAAAAGCGCAATTTTTGTTATGAATTAATTAATATTCAATTTAATGTGAAACAGATTGTGATATAATTATTGAAAGTTTTCCAATCAAAATAAACAAATATTTTAACAGTGAAATTTGTACTTGAACAAAGTGATACAAAAAATATCAAAAGTAAATAAAAATCCTAAGTTTACATAAATGTAAAACATTTTTCTATATAATATACAGTAATATTGAAAACTTATGAAGGTTCCAATTTCAAGAAGCATAGAAAAAATCCTTATTTATTCAAGTCAAAAATAGAAATATCATTATCTAATAATAATAATATATCTAAATCAAATAACAGAAGTCTTACAAAAAAAAATTTATTTCAATTTAGATTATATGAATTAATTTGGTCAGGACCAAAACAACACTTTAGCATCATTGCAGAAATATGAGTATAAGCACTTTAATAGAAAAATACATTGTAAAACATGTTGGAAATGAGTGGAAATCGGAAAAAAATATCATTAATAACAGAATTTAAAGATGTGAAATTATATTTCTAGGTAAAAAAATTAACAAGAAGATGTATTTAAGGATCTGACAGATTTGGACAGTTTAAATTTTAATTTAAATTAGGATTTATACTAAATCTGATACAGTGGAATTAGAGCTTGAATGCTAATGATTTCAAATTTAATGTAATTAATTTTTGTTAGATAAAATTTACTTTTTTCCCTTTAATTCAACGCTTTGTTGTGGCAGTATTTCATATAATATCTATGAGTATTATCCATACAGACTTTTTACCAAGTAATGTTTTCATTTTATACACATTTTTCTTAAATAATACAGTATACATAAGAAATGGGTTAAAATTTTGAGACTGTGATACCCATGATAATGCCACTTGCAGTTGAACTTAGCAAGAATTTATACTGTTGCAGTGTATATAAGCAATTTTAAAATAATTTGAGTCATTTTTCTAATAAACACCATTTATGCTGAAGCTACTTTTCTTTGACACTACAGTAATTGAATATAAATTTTTTCTACTCTTTAGGAGTACAACTCAACTAGCATTATCACTATTTTAAGAAGTTAAGGAAGAAATAATAGTTCCATTTTTCTCCTTCAGAACTAAAACTGAACATAAAACAGGATTGAATAAAATTTTAATATTAAAAAAAGCTATTATTTGACAATTAACAAAATGAAATTAAAAATAAATTGCAGGCTTGATGTTTAGGGATTAAAAAATATGAAGACAATTTACAAGTCATTATTGTTTTTTTTTTTTTTTAACTTTAATTAATTCATCAACTTCTGACATTTTTTCTGATAAAAACATTTAGTTTAATACTTGATAGAAATTGTAGTATATTAAGTTTAATGCCTGATTAATTTTTACTAGATGATCAGGATAAAATTTGTGATATCACATTTTCTGTAGACATGGGGAAGAACTTGTTTTCTTGATCAAATCCAAGACATTTCAATTTTTCAATTCTTTTGCCTTCAATTATTAATTGAACTATTCTAGTTTTATTTAATCATTTCACTTTCAGGATATTGCAAACACAACTTACTTTGCATACTTCAGTCCATCAATGAATTAAAAGTTGACTTTAGTTCTTTCATTTACTTAAATATAGAACCTGTTCCTTCAGGTAATGAGAATAACACCTTACCTAACCAAGTCATGATAGTTATGCATTGTAAATGTATTGGGCATAGCCTACCATCCATTATTCCAAAAATTTTAATACTCTTGAAACATAAAGTATTGGTATATTTTTTTATAAAGATAGTTGCTGAAGTAAGTGTGATGTTTAAGGACAGTTAAATAGAAATGGTGAATCATGCAAAAGCTTATTTCAACAAATGGAAACATGTCATAGTATGAAAAGTTTCATCTCATATGTATTACAAGTATGAATTATATATATCAAATATTTAGAATAAAATGTGTCATTATATATATATATGTTAGATAACACAATACTGTGTTTTGTGTAAAAATAGACAAAACAGTCATTAAAATATACAATGCTTCTAACAACTATTTTTCAGAAATCAATAATTGCTTCTCATTGAGTATTAGTAGCTTTAAATACCTGAGTGAGCAAGAACTTTTTGTAATTCACAAGAAATATTTTTTGCATACAATTCCTGTCACAATAGTAATACAGATAAACATTAAAATAAAGCTTCACTTATTGCCTACCTCAATTCTAGTCATCTTGAAAAGTGATTTACATCCAAAAACTTTGCCATTCAGAGATGATCTTAAGATATTAACATTTTTTTGGATGTTAATTTTGTTATGTTTCATGGTTAAAACTGTTAAGTCAATCCCCAAAAAACTCTATATAAGACATTCTGCTTCAAAACAATAAAATAATAGGGATTCATTTTGTAAAGGCATACAACAAATACATTTGATTATTTATAGATATACTATATTTTACCATATTTTTGTATTTCATCTTAACAAAAACTAATTAAATAGAATAATCTTTCTAATCTATCAGTGTAATTTGATATCGTTTAAATAATTTCTTGTGATGACTACCAATACTTTAAGCTTATAAATGGCTCGTTTTCTTTGGATCAGGAGCATTTTCTAGAATTATTAACAGGAATTATTTTCATGCAGATAGTTAGGTAGAATATAGAATTATTTTCATGCAGAATTATTGAAACATCATAAATAATTTATTGTAATTAAACATTTGTTACAGTTATTAATAGCAGTAGCTAATACTCATTTTAATTAAGTAGCAAATTAAAAAAATATTAAATGTATTCTTCCACACTAAAAGACAATTAGAAAAATTTTATTTTAGTTATAGGTTATACATGTTCTGGTGACTTAAGCACTTTGAAATACTCAAATTTAAAATAGGCTAGACTACTATGTATGCACTAAAATGTGCCAAATACATATTGCATCAGAATGTGTTTGTCTGATGTAACATCCCTTTACAATGTAAAACGATTGTGTACATATATGAAATTTGTTTTGTATGCTTGTAACCCTTGAAGCATCTGATTGGTAATTTGTTTTTATTTTCTTACAGTCTAAGCTTTTGAAGTGGATGATTTGATGTTTATGCTTTGAAATTTTTGTGAAAGTTAAATTTTTAAAGTTTAAGTTTTTTAAATAAAACTTATTTCGAAAGTAAATAAAAAAAATTTATTTTTATATTAATTTGAATTATTATTCCACTTGCGGAATATATAGTGCCACATGATTATTTCAAGTTTATTGTTTATAAATATTACCTATATTGGTATTTAGATTTATTTAGTTATGATAATGTTGATTAATTTAATAGTCTAGGTTTTATAAGAATGTTTGTGTGCATTTGAGATTTATTTTTTTACTTGATTGAATACAGTCCTATATTGCACTACAATTTTTTTTTTTTTTTTTTTTTTTTTTTTTCTTTTTCTGTTTTATCCCACTGCTTGGTTAATTAAAATTTAAGTTTTCCTAAAAATGTAATATTATTATCATTACAAATTTAGTTTTATTGCCTAGTTGAATGCAGTCTGCGCTACATTGTTATTTTTTAAGGTTGCAGTCACTGCCCTGTTAACTAAAATTCATATTTTCATAAAAATTCATTATATTTGCATTACACATTTAGCTTTATAGCCTGATCATCACCCATTCTAGACTGTGTGACACTTACATTATATTTGTTTTTTATTATATTATCTTAGTGAAATTAGTTTTTAATTTTTACTATTTTAATACTTCTGCAGTAAGTAATTATAATGAAATATTCAAAATTTTGATATTTGAAATTTAAAATAGTGCACGTTTACAAAGTTGGAGTTCATGCTCTATCATATTTAGTAACAAGACATAGTGTTTAGTGATGTAATTTAGGTTGTGCAGCACTTGCTGCAAAAATTGGAAATCAATCAAACCCACACAGCTCTGTAGTCTTTTACCTTAAAATATTTGATAATACTCTTGATTAAATTATTTTTAACAATATCAAAATTCAATAAACAAAAATAATCCTAAATGATGTTTTTATACTCTAAACCAAACTATAGACAAAAGTTTGCATCCTAGATTAAAATAAATATTGTACTCAGCAGAAAAAAAATGAAATTGAAAAAGCAAAATACATGATGTATATTCTATTTTCAAATATGTCACTTACTTTAAACAAGTAATAAATACAAAAGACAATTTCTTAAAAAAAAAACTGAAATGTATAAAATAAATTCCACTGAATTTTTTATTTTCTAAAATTACTTTTCTTAAAAGCAGAAAGCTTATCTGGATTTGAAATTTAATCATAACTGTGAATTAATGTATATTTAATTAAATTTCCTTTAAGATTTCCTGATTAAAAATTAACTTATTTATTAATAGTCAGAAAATTTTGAAGGACATTGAAATAAAATTTTAAGAATGAATCATAAATTTATAATATAGTCAGGATTAAAAATGTTAAAGCTACTTATTTAAATATTACTAAAATGTTTAAAATAATAGCTTGATTCAATAGCATTTAGAGTGATATACAGCAAAATGAAATAGATCAATAACAAATTAGTAAATTCAATGAATTTATATACTTATAGTTACTCATATCAATAAGAGACTAGATTTAAAAGATATTTACCTAGTTGCAACAAAATCTTGAAACCTTAATGAATTCTTAAATTGCCTCTGAAGAAAAAAGGTAAAATTAATAAAAACACAAATAATATCAAAAGTTTACATTCATGTTTGAAATTTAATTATTTTATTACTCACTTTAAAAAGATTATTTTCTAATAACACATTTTCGTGTCAAGAACATAACTAACAATTCAAAACTTAGAAAAATATACACACAGCTATTATAAGGAAATATCTATTTATAGAATGAAAACAATTTGCTAAATTGTTTTCATACAATGTCTTTAAAAAGTTTGATAATTTTAAATACACTGTTACTTTTAAATACACTGTTCAAATTAAATAACTAGATAAAATTTTTGTTTTAATACTTCGAATTTTTATACAGCATACACTTGTCACATTTTATCTGTTTCTTTTTTAAGATTATGATACTCTAGTAGAATTATTTATTTTTAGCATCCACTAATAAAAATTACTCAACATTTTTACAAATATCTTAAACATTTATTTCAAATTAAATGTTTTCCTATTAAATTTTGATTTAAAATTAATAATATAGAAAAACTGACTTTACTACCCATAAGAAAGAAGTTGAAGTAATAAAAAAATTAAGCATTACAAAATTCCAACTTGATTGGCAATGTTTTTACAGTTGATGGGACTGAGATGAACAGAATTCACTGATCTCTTTGAGAAATCAGATTAACAGCTTCATATTAAATCCATATGGGCTTTTTAATAGTGTTATCAGTTAGTGTGAATTCCAGATTTTGTATCTATCATGGTATAAGGTGGAAATTCTATTTTATACATTTTTATCTTGCACTTATATTTTATTCTAAATACAATTACCAGAACTATTTATTTTATACCACATATTACAGAACATTTAATATTAGTCTTAAGACACTAATTATAAAATTAATATTAAATACTCATTAAAGATTCCAGAAAATATTTAATTTGCTCTTATATTTGTATGACATTATTTCATAAGAGATTCATTACTAGCTTATCAATTTCCTTTAAAATTGATATTTTGATGAAATTATTTATCTCTTAAAAATATTAATCCCTATAAACAATTTAATTAAGGTAATAATAGCACAAGGAAAAAGTATTTTCATAATATTTAAAAAAAACTTTAAATATAAAGTATTGAATAATGCGATAATGTTTGTAGAATAGAAATACAAATGAGGGCTTCAGATAAATCAACAATTACAAGATTTTTTTTCAAAAAATTATTTTCTAAAGGAATAATGTAAATAATAAACCTAATTTAAAATGTTAATTTTATTCCTGTATATTTATATGTTTTATATAATCATAAAATTCACACCAAATGTTTCATAAAATCTAGCAAATTACAAGACATTAATAGATTGATTAAAACAAAAACAATATTAAATTTTATTAGAAATAATAAATATTTTAATAATAATAGTTATATTTCGAATAATAATTATATTGGTATAATCAAAAGATAAATAACATATATGAATATGAGCATGCAGAAATTTTATAAATGTAAATACCCACACACAATAACTATTCTTAACTAATAAACTATCAACTATTAAATAACTTTAGAATAATTATGTAGGGAATGAAACAAAAAAATATTAATGCTACAGCAAAGCATAAATAGTTTTCTATATTTTTTAAAGCGGGCAATTAAAATGTTGTATAAGAAATATCCAATTTAAAGTAAAATTTGATACACATAACAATTTTCAATCTCAAAATACTTAATAGTAGTATAAGTCATGAGGCTGATATTTGAGTTATCACTTTTATCATAGACACTATCTAATGTAAATGGACCCAATGAAAATGATCATTGACAAAAAAAGAGCCAAATATTGATGAAGTTATCAAATATTCGAAATAATTTTCCTAAATGCTCTTAACTAGACTTTGTTGAAATGGAGAAATAGAGCAGTCAACCATAAATTAGTAAAGGTCAAATCATAAAAATTTTAGGTCACACATTGCCAAGGATCCAAAAGTAGTATCATGAACAATCACAATTGGAGTACAAATAGAAAAAGTTTGATATAAAAAAAAATTACCTTTATCAATATTTTTAGCTGCATCTATTTAAGTTGTGGGTTTTAAGAACCATCCCTTCAAAATAATTGCGGAATTATACTTTTATATTAAAATAATTGTTTAATCAGCAAAGTGTAAATTAAAAACGATTACATTATGTACTCTCTTTATTTAATAAAAATAAAACACTTACTACTTTGATATCAAGAGAAATCTAATGGTAAAAGTTATTGCCGCTAAGTTAAAAGCTTAATTCCTTCCAATAACCAATGCTAAGATGATTATGCTTCAACTTTTTTCAGCCTTCAATTTTATTACTTGGTTGGGATTGGAAACTTATTCTGTGAATCCTACTTGATGGGTTTTATACTAAGTTGATGAATACAATCGATCATTTAAAAGATTAAATTTTATGGTCATGATAAAGGAATTACATAAATTTATAAAGACAATAATATAATACATATAGAACATAAAGATAAATTAATATAATACATTTAAAAACAAAAAATTTCAAATGAAATTCAAATAAATTAAGATGTAACATTTACTCCTAAAAGGAACCTTCTAATCCCTCTTAAAAAAGGAGCTAAATCTCGAGGTGGAACAGACATTTTTATCTATTATAAGAAAATTATAACGTGTCCCTTTATAACATTAGCTTCTACCAATTAATTATAACACAAATATATTTAAAAGCATCAAAATTGAAAATTAATATTATTCAGTCAAGACCTTGACAACTCAGGTCAAGAAATGTTAGTAAATATAGCATTAGTAAATAAATAAATAAAGTTCATATTATTTCACTTCAGTTTATTGAATTCCATCTCACTTCACTAGTTAGTTTTATATTCATTTCGTTTCATTTAAAATGTGAAGGATATTTTTAGAAGTACTGTAAATAAACAATTTAATATATTTGCTTACCATTTTCCTACACTATAAATTTTCAAGCTTATTTTTATTTCTGTCAAATTCAGCTAAAATTCGCTAAATTAAATTCCATAAATGCCTTGACTTTTTCTTTTCCAACTTTTTGAATGATATGAAATAAAGTATATTCGAAGTGGCAACGCTTACGCTGCAAATTCTTTTAACGTCAAGTAACGCTGAAACCGTGCTTATATCATCTGAATTTTGGGGATTAAAATTCATTTATTGTTTGAATTAATTAAATAGAAAATTAATTCTATTATCATAAACTATGGATAAAGTGAAATTGGCTAGAGTAAGTTTAATTTTAATTTGACCTGCATTCACGATTTTGTATATCCAAATGTTTATAAGCCTACTCTTAGTTAACACGTGTGTAGTAATTATATTGATATGTTTAACTGTTATATATATATATAATTAATTTATTTAAATTATATTATTAATCTAATAATTTTTTGTGTTCATTCTTAAATTATTAATTTTCTTATCACTAAGTTTTTTTTCTTCGTATGAAATTTACTTGAGATACTCTTGCAATATCGATACTTTTGGAAATTCTGAATTATTATATGAAATCACTGTTGTTAAAATTTCTATAGACCTGTATGAAATAGAATTCACAATATCATAAATTAATGCGATTTTGTTCCAATTAGGTTACTAAAGTTCTAGGTAGAACTGGATCACAAGGACAGTGTACTCAAGTGAGAGTTGAATTCTTGGATGAATCTAACCGGTCCATTATTAGAAACGTTAAAGGACCCGTCAGAGAAGGTGATATTTTGACTCTCTTAGAATCTGAAAGAGAAGCAAGGAGGTTAAGATGAAGTTGTATTTCATAAAAAATTTTAAAAGTAAGTTTAAAGCCATTATTATTTATTTTTCTCATTAATAATATTGTAAGAAATATAATATATTAGTTAATTGGTATAAAGTAATGTTGTTATTTGTTTCTGCTGTATGAATTATTGAAAGTTATAAAGTATCTCTAAAGTGGTTTGCCATGAAATTAAATTATATTCTGTCTGAAATAGAAATAACAGAATTGTATA
This sequence comes from Latrodectus elegans, assembly GCA_030067965.1. Classification (NCBI taxonomy): domain Eukaryota; kingdom Metazoa; phylum Arthropoda; class Arachnida; order Araneae; family Theridiidae; genus Latrodectus; species Latrodectus elegans. The sequence continues at coordinate 24,816,446 of CM057822.1, read as the reverse complement.
TAGTTGATATAAGTTACCATGTAAAATATTAGTTATGTAAGCATATAAAAATCTAAACTGTTATTTTTATTTATTTTCTTGCTTTTTCTTGTTATATACTTTGTTTTTCTTGATATATACTACTGATTGAACTGGACATCCAAGACATTTTCATCAGAAGAAACCATAAGAAAAAAACTAATTTGGGATTATTGGAAGTGTTGAAAATAATGTTAATGCAAATTCCTATTGTTGCAGTCCCCGTTTTTCAGTAAAGCTAAACCAAGTTTTTGTCTCGGGGGAAATAGTGTACCAAGTGTGTAGAATCATTGTTCTAGAGTATCAACTCTCTCAACAGCAATGTTTACAACATGATACACTACAACATAATATCGCGTAATATGACCTTTAGTTAGTTTTAAATAACAATGCTGACATTGTTTCCTACACCATACCAAATCTAAAGATATTGGATAGCACTTTTGGTATCACTATAAATTAATGTGTCTTTCAAACTAAGAGGTTAAAATACTCAAGTGCAAATTTCTTATCTATTTTAATGTTTTAAATATTTCAATGAAATGAAGGTCTCATGACTGACAACTACTGCTAACCAGATTACCTTACAGAAGATATTCTTGAGATGGAGACAGGCTGTAACTAGGGCTTGATGTGAATATCCAATATTATTGAGGCATGATACTATAAAAGCTTTTAGGAACTAGTTCAGTATCCCCATATATTGGCAAATGCGTTGAATTTTTTTGTCCCCAAGCTAAGCATGCACTTATTAACACTGGAAATTCTCCATAGTTCGATCGAAAAATAAGCATTTTAGAAAATTTAAATAGGGAAATATATGTAAATGATAGTCTTACTTGATATGAAGTTAAAGCTGATATGCTTATTAGTATATTTATTTCAGCATTTTTTTTCGTTGTCACCAGTGTCATGTTTCAGTAAAAAATAAAAGTAATATTTAATATTTTTAAATATTTGCATTTTATAAGTAAATAAAGATGAAACACGAATACAAAAAATTTCTGTAAGCAATAGAATTTAAATAAAATAAATGAATATATATATAATAAACCAAATATACAGAAATAATGTAAAAAAAAAATTTACCATTATTGGACACTTGGCGTGCCAACGAAACACAACTTAGGGAAAATCTCATAATTGCACCAACAGTAAACAGAAGACAAATGGCTTCCAATTGCAATAGAAATGTAGAACAAAATAATTTGAAGTGAAACTTAAATAGCTGTTGCCACTGAAAAAACACATATATACCGTAAAAATTATGTAATACACGAGAAAAACGAATATTGGTAACACTACAATAAAAACAAGAACTGTAATTGGCAACACTACGATCAAAGCAAAGGGTGCCAGATTTGTGGAGAAATCATATGTGGATACTGAACTTATACCAAGCTTTATATGCTATTTTCTAATTTATCATTGGTCAAGATTATAAATTCTCAGTATCCCAATTTAAAATTTCGTAGGTAATATATAAAATTTCAAACAATTTTAATTTAGAATTTGAAAACCGAGAACCATGCCTAATAGATTTTTCAGTGTTGCATTGCTTTCCATCAATACTTTTTTTTACAAACAAAATAACATCGGATTAGCCTTTCTTTGGGGTAATCTTCATTTTTTTTATCTACATTTTCTAAAATTTGCATATTTTAATAAGCCTATTTCCATTAGAAAATTAATTATTAATTGCGGATCTTGAGCCAATTGAATTCAAAAAATTCTAATAACAATTCCGGGTTTTCCAACTGTTGGCCTAGAGCTTGAAAAATTAAAATATCCATCATTGGTTTCTTTAATTTTAGCTAAAATAATCTGTTGAAATTTTTCGACATTATGAAAATATAACATTAAATTAACAAAAATGTATAAGATAATAATAAATATATATAATGAATAAACCAAATAAAATGAAATAATATAAAATAAATTGTAAAAACGAAAAATTTACGATGATGTTTGGACGCTGGCGACAATGAAGCACAACTGAGGGAAAATCCCCTAATTGCACCAACAGCAAACAAAAGACAAATGGCTTCCAATTCCAATAGAAACGTCGAACAAAGAATGTTCTAGAAAAATGAATTTGGCAACACTACAAAGTAAACAAAGGGTGCCAGATATGGCTAGAAATCATATTTAAAGAACTTATACCTATTTTTCCTACTGCCCTGTTCTTAAAATAATTTTAGGATTGAAATGCATGTTGATGAGTGGTTTCAAATTAAATTCACTAAAATCTGTCAATCAAAACTGAATCTATTTTTCAAATATTGGCATTGTGCTTCAAATTTCATTTAAGTTGATCATTATTAATGAATTATAGTTTATGAAATAACTTCACTATTGCAAATTAGTTTTTCATCAGTTTAAAAAAATCTTAGAAGAAATTTTTATTGTATTAATAATAGAAAATAAATATAAATTAATTAATAATAGAAAAATTGTAAAATAAGCAATTTCAGTATTACAAAATAAATTTCTCTTTGCCTTTTATATATTTTTAAAGTATAGTTTCTTAATAGATTGTTCTGTATTCATTTACAATTTTAGAGTTAAATATTTTATGTAAGGTTTCAATCAAAATAACAAGCTATTGCCCCAAGTTTATTTTGTATTCCTTTTAATGAAAGAGACCCTGGTTATAAAAATAATAGTGTATGTTCGTTATTCTTTATATGTTAAAGGGATATATCCACCATTTGAAATCTAATTATTTTGTCGTCACAAAAATTAACTCCTGTCTTCCTAGAATGACATTGTCAGCTTAAAAAATTAACTAAGTATTCATCATTTAACTTTGCTATGAAACCGTTGAGAATATTTATTTAAATTAAAAAGATATGAATAGGATTTGGCAGTAGTGAATATCTGGATATATGTAAAAATTTCTAAAAAAGTTTTCTGTGTTAGTTTTAAAAAGTTGATTAAAATTTTGGGTAAAACTGAGTATTACGGTCACACCTTGGCGAAATTATTTTTCGCCAAGGGCTTGAGACGGGTGTTTTGGAAATTCATTGGCAACCCAAAAAGAGTGCCAATCGACCTGTAATTGGCGCAGAAAAACGGCGGGAGTTTCACCCGACTAGAAATTCCCCTTCCCTCCCTAAAACTAAATGCCGGTTTCCCATATTTGAATCGCTAAGCCTAACCGCATGCAAGAAAACAGTGATCGTAATAAGAATTGATTAAAAATTCTATTTAAAAATATTTCAGGATTAAAATTAAGTAAATAGAGTAGCAAAAATAATTACATTTAATAATATTTAATTAAAAACAAATTAAAAAACAGAATTTCAGCTATTAAACACAGAATGTTACAAATCATTACTACATAAAAGTAAACAAATCTAGAATAATTTTAAAAAATAGATTCTATAATTTCATTTATTATTGGAAATTTAAATACATACACTTCTAGGAATTCAGCATGCCTGCAGAAAATAAAATAAAATTCTTACCTTCATTTTGCACCAGGCTCTCTACACACACAGCAAAATCAAAATTGAATATAAAATACGGGATTGAAAATCCGGCGCTATACCCACAGCAAAAAAAAAACGAATATAAAAGACAGGATAGAAATTCCTTCGCTATATTCTCAGCGAAATACAAAAGGAATATAAAAGATAGGATTGAAATTCCGGCACTATATCCGACCCGAAATAAAAAAATGTGTACATAAAAGATAATATTTATATTACACACTACATCCGAAGTGAAATAAAATATAAATATGAAAAAACAAGATTTAAATTACCGCTCTTTACAGCCGATAAAAAAAATCCAAAATAAAAATGGCTAGCGTTTCCGGGGTATTCGGACGATATGCATAGTGACACATTTGGCGACTAATCGCTTTTGGTGATTTTATGGCGAAAAAACTTGGCGATGAAAAATAATCGCCAAATTTTACCGATTTGGCGACTTTTCGCTCAGACCGTGGCGACCTTCTGAGATTTACGAGGTGTGACCGTAATACTCAGTTTAGCCAAATTTTGTATTACTTTTTATATTTAAAATATTTTGAAAGAGAGTTGTGGATTATCTTTCATTTAATTTAAAATTATTACTGTATCAAAACACTACATAGTTAATGACCTGAAATAATTTTCTTCCAATCTGTTTATAATTAATATAAAGTACAATTTCATCACATTTCCTTTGAATTATGTAAATATTTTTAATCTGTCACATTGACTGAAGTATTGTTTTTCTTTGCAGAATCAGCAGCTGTGCATAAATCTGAAGAATTTATTTCTTTTAATCAAGAACATCTGATATAAAATAAAGATTGATGTCAGTTGCAATTCTCCTTTTTTCACTAATCAAAATAGTTACATCAACAAATTTTATGGCTAGTACTGTTGTAAAAATTCACAAAATCTCTCTTGAAGCAAATATTGTAGATACTAATACATGCAGCGGAATTGAAAAGGCAAAATGCTGTTATTTCAGGTCTCCATTAGGTCATCTCAATATTCCCTTGAGTATGATTATCTATTAGTTCAGAAACTAATTTCCCATCAATACTTTAATTGTTACAAACCAGTTTAATCTCATAGAATTTTTAAGAAAAACCTTAAATTGTTTTAAATTCATGGTAAATATTTTCTTATATTTATAAAACTGAAGACTGTTTAACCGTGGATGATTTTAAAAAAAGTTATGTATCACATCCCATGTCTTAAGAAAATTGGACAAATACTGTTTTCAAGAACTTTGTCGCAAAATCAGTTAAAAGTATAATCATACATTACCAATATTGAATATGAAAATTTTGATTTCCATAAGCTAGTTCTGATTAAAGGCAACACTTAAATAAACTAATTAAAGTATTATGGAGTAAAATTTATGAAAAAGCTTTTTGCAGACCTTGATTTAACAATAGCTTGATGAAATCTGAATTCTCCCCTTTTTAAATATGTTGGTAAATTTAATATTGAAAAGATAGTGTAAAACTTATTCAAAGTAGAGGATTATATAATCAATATTTTTATGCTTATATAATTGTTACTTTCAGTTATAAAATATTTAAAAAAATTTCATTGTGCAATAAAATTAAATTGGTAAAAATAGAATGAATTATTATGCGCTAAGTTAAAAACCATCTTCATTCTTTTTCCAGTGTCTAATAATTAAAGCAGTTTGCCTTAGCTTATCTCATATCCTTTCTATGGAAAGCAAGAATAATGAATCTAAAATGTTAATAATTATCTTGGACGATTGATCCCTTACAAACTTAGTTAAGCTGTAATTAAAATGGCTTCAAAACATTTTAACGTAAGTTGGCATACAAAAATTAAAGCATTCACAATTTAAATATTTATTCTAAATTTAACAGATATAAAATAAAAAAAATTTTCCCTAGTAAATTTTAAATGTCCATATATAATTACCTTTAAACTGTTATAAATATAAATTCAGTTTTTATTTAGATGTTATATTTAAGAGCTTATTTAAAACTTGATGATTTTAATGATTTTAAACTTCTTGACTTATACAAATCTTAGCAAAGGATACTATTGTTAACAGAACATTGAAAGTTTATTTTCTTTGATATTTAAATGTTTTTTTTTTTTTCCTCTCTACACTCTATTCTTACACGAATTATGAATGATTATACTAGGCCTTTGTAAGTCTGTAATTTGCACTGCGTATTATTCTGTGAATTGATTACCTAGAATTGTGTGTAGCATGGTTGGATTTGTTATAAAACAAAATGCAAAACTAATTGAAAATAAGATTTTATTGCAAAAGAATAAAGTACAATTATTAGTAGGTTTTATAAATAAAACATTTGAAAGCATTTTTTAAAATCGATGCTTTGATAATTTTTATTTGAAGTATGAAATGTATTTTGGACAATAAATATTATCTGTATAATAACAAAATATAGCTCTTTTATAAATAAGTATTTGGGAAAACAACTTTAAATACAGGTAAAAAATAAACAGCTGCTAACTAATACCAAGTCATTCAAACAAAATATATAACACTGAAAAAATTAGTATTGTTTTGCAATTAAATAGACTAGTAACTACAAACATTAAGTAAATAAAAATAACTAATTCTAAATACATACCTAAAAATTATAACTACATAACATTCATTTCCTTATATGTGTGTGGTGTTAGTATGTAAAATAATATATTAAATAAAAAATATACTCATCACATGTTTAATATTAAATTATAATCAATATTTTATTTATTATACATAAGCAAATATTCATATAATTTCAATTCAAGATTAGAAAAGAAAAATCTTGATATCAAAATTAACACTGGAAGTGCAACATTTTATTTAAAACAGTTATAAAACTCATTAATATCGATTTGCATTTTTAATCATAAATCTTACATTGCATAATTTTTCCTTACTTATTAAAATTCTTTTTCATTAGCATCTGTGGTTTGTAAGATCATTGAATACTGGTTGTAAGAAAATGTTTACTTAAATATAAAAATCTAGAAATAATTTATCTGTAAAATAAAGATAACACATTCATTTCTTTATAATATTATAATTTTTAAACAAGTTAAATAAATGCTTCTTTAATTTAAACAGGCTTAAATTCTTTGTGAAATAATTTCTCTATCTGGCATATTTTATGTGGCCTTTAAAAACCAATGATTTGAATATATTTATATCTATAAAATGTCTAACAAAGAATAATTTATAGAATGTTAAATATATAGCTCTTACACTAAGGATTAAAATACAGATATATATATATATATATTTAAGCATTTCTAATTCATTTATTAACATTCCAAGCTCTCATTTCTTTACAAAATAGTAATATAAATCAACACAAATGTATGATCAACTAAAATTTTAATATAATGAATAAAATACTGAATTCTTCAATGATTTTTCTCAATAAAAATGGAGTATACATAAAAATGAATATGTAATAACCATGAAACAAAAACAATTTGTATAACAAAATCTCTTGTTTATCTTAAAAATGTCATGTACCAATAAAATAATCATTTAAATTTCATACTCGTCTATGAATTGTTCACTCTTATACGTATAATTGCAACAACGAATACAATAAAATTGGATACAAGTTATCATTGATTGTCAATGACTTTCAACATTTGTAGCATTTATTGTATTGTAGTTTGAAACTGGTGTATCAATTGCAATTTCGTTCATAACATCTTTCTTGCTTTCCTCTTTCTTGGTGCAATAATCTGTGACAAACAATGACTGAAAAATATTTCAATCCATTATTTTTTTAAAGAATGCAAAAGCTATGTTTAAATTATAGTACAATAATAAATTAAATGGCATACATCTGATTATTTTTAGAAAATATAAATTTATTCTATGAAAGATATATATGTATGCTAATTATATGTTGTATACTTATTTTAAGAGAAATTAATAATAATTATTTAAACAATATGCTATGATTGATAAAATATTTCTCCTATAAAATATAAAAGGTCATTTGAATCCAAAAAAATGATAGTTTGATAAAATATATTTCTTAATGCAATAAAAATTGTTAGTTTATTTATTTTGTATATTTTATAATAAATAAAGCTAAGTAATTTCATATAAGTTTATGCATAACAATGTTGAAGCATTGTGAAAAATTTATATTCAAGATCAAAGATTAAAATCAGCAACATTTTAAACTTTAGGTTTTTTAAATATATTTATAATATGCATAAGAAATTATATGAAACGCTAAATTTTTGGCAAAAGATATGTATCATATATTTAAAATAAAAATGTCAAAAATTTATTTGAGATAAATGGTAACTTCTAAAACCTGTTACAAAGTTATATAAATAAAATTTTTATGTCTTCTTTCAAAATGTAATTAATTTATTATTTTGGTAGTGTAATGATAATGTCTTAATTCCAAAATGTCATATAATAGCATAGGAAGTGAGTATTTGATTAAATTATTAACCTTGCAAAAGGGTAAAAGTTGCATGTACGTTAATGTTAAAAAGAATTAGGTAAATTTTGTATTGGTAAACATGGTAGTACAAATAATTATACTTTAGATATGCATACATAAAAATTCTGTATTTACATACAATATTGCAGTCTAAGTGTTAACATATACAATTAAAACCTTTTTTATTTCTACTGTACATTTTAGTCATGAAGCAAATTTCTTGCATTGCAGTGCACATAAGTTTAAAAAATAATCCTTTTAATCTCTAAATGTTGAAATTTCCTTCTAAACTATAAATAAGATATTTTATAATCCACAATCTCAGAATAAATTATTTGAATGAAAATTTTTCATTATAAAAAATAGCTATTAACTTCAGCAATATTATTCTCATTTATTACATAACAAATCTGCACTTAAGATGCATCAATTGTTTAGCTACTCTTGTTTCTTAAAATTTGTTAAGTTATAAAATCAATTCTCTGGCATCAAACTGAAGTTAGTGTATTAAAAATCATTTTTTTAATAATTCTAAATATATTTAAAATTAATATTTATTTTTTAGGAAGTGTTTTTGTGTAATAAAATTGGTGTTATTAAAAATTACAAAAAGAATCAACTATTTTTTTTTTAATAATAAAATTATAAATTGTTTTAGCGAAACATGAAACATCTCGGCTAAAAATATACACTTACCACAATTATTGCTACAATAGTACCTAATAGAAAACCAATCAAAACATCACTCCAGTGATGCTTGTAGTCACTAATTCTAGATAGTGCTGTATACCATGTCATCATTAGTAAAATGAATTGCAAGAAAGGCTTAAGAAGTTTATTAGTCTTGGCATTCATACAAGTTTGCAAGTAAATCTAGAAAGAAAATTTTATTTTTGTTTATTTCAATTTATAATATTATTTCTAAATTTTTAAAAAATAGCTGATATTTAATAAATATTTATATGTTTAGCATAAAATAGTCTCAAAATACATACACACATTTTAAATTGAATTTGAAACTAAATTAAAATATTTATAGTTTTAAGCAATTTAAAAATTCATTGTATTTTTTATTGAATTATTCATTTCTATTTATTTCTGTTATAATGCTATGTAAAATATTTATTACAAGTGAGTAAAATTCATCTGAAAATTTTATAAATTATGATACACACTTCATATAAAAATATTTTTATTAAATTTATATTTTTATAAACTACCAAAAATTCACTCTATTTTATTTTTCCATTTTAAATAAAAACAAAAATTCACTTCATAAGATCTCATACAAATTTAATACAAATATAAAAAATTTAGGAAAAAAGCTACTTTCTTTAAATATAAATTATTAAATAAGTTAATGATCAATGTGATTCCTAAAAATATAAATTCTGAAAAGAAAATTATTAAAAGAGTTTTATTTCAATCTATACTTTCATTTATCTAAACTTTTAAAACTATGGAGGATATTCAATAACCTATATTCATAGCATTAAATTATCTAAACAAGAAATATTCAACATTTAAAGAAATTTAGAAAAATAAACTTGACGTTAAAATATTTATTTCTGCTTTAAAAAATAGATATTCATCAAATAAATTTTAATATATAATAAAGATAAATAAGTCATTCATTACATGCAAGTAAAAATAATTAGCAAAAAATATTTAAAGTGTTAGATAAATCCTAATACACTTGATTCGCATGAACTAAAAATCCTTAGTTTATTATTGACTAGATGCTAATTTAAATGCTCAGCATATCATATATTAAATAAAGTAATAAATTTTCAAAAAAATTAGCTAATTACTCAACACATCACATCACATGACCAATGCAATTTTAAGTCTTAGGATTCATTTTCTTCACAAATTATAACTACTGGATTAAATAATTAAAACCATTAACTTATGGCAAGATCACTGATATTACATTTTTGCCAACTAATATCAAATAAGTTTAAACGTCACTTTCATAAACATTAAATCTTTGTTTTTAGAAATTTTATGTTTATAATAATGCAATAAAACCATGTATCTTATAGTACCAAACTAATTATGTGCAGATTTGACTATATATACATTCATCATCAATCATATGAATTTGAATAAAGTTTGTTACATCATTCAAAAAAGGAATTATTTTAATAAACTGAATACTAACTTTTGCTGTTCTAAAACAACCTCCTTATAAATTTAAATTTTATTTGTGAGTTAAATTTTTATCCTTTTTTAACATTTTTGTTAAAAACATTGAACAAAAGTCAAACATAGTCAGAATAACATAATCTGCAAATAATCAAAATCCAGGAATAATCTGTGCACACATATAATGAGAATAGCAAACATATTTTATTTCATTTGTAAATGAAATAACTGCTTAAAATTACGAAAATGTCTAGTTATTTAAACAGAATTTGACTATTTCCTATATTTAACAGATTTTTTGCCTTTTTTATATTATTTTGAATAAAACAAGCAGCAAATATTTTTGATTTATTATGAATTAGATTTTGATTATGAATATTTTTGTACAGTAAAAAATAACATATTTATTAACTAATCAAATTAAATCTAAAGGTTTTTTATTTACTTTTTTGGAGCCTAAGATAACCATGAAAGAGCAAGAATTTGATAAGATTATGCTCATTGAATATTAAGCAAACTGTTAATTGTATATCATAAAAGATTAATTCCAAAAGCAGTAGTGTTTTAAGTATCTGATGGAATAATAGTACACTACTCTGATGAATATTTTAAAAAAAAAAAAAATATTTTTCCTACAAAAAATATACCTAAAATCACCAGTTCCTGAACTATGATATATAATATTCAAGGAAATATAAGATCTTGTGTATCAAGATGTGTTTAGAATAATAGTAAAAATGGCAAAAATAAAAACAGGATACATGAAAGCAAACCTTAAATAACTTTGAAAGAACTAATATTAAAAATATCAATACATATTTAATGAAAGAATATTATTCCACTTATTGACTGTTTTACCTTATCTAATAATGCACAAACACTTATGTTTGTGCATTGGTAGATGAAAGCTAACTCAGTAAATAAACAGTAAAACTGATATGAGAGTACACCACAAAATGTGAGTATCACTACCATAAACCAATATAAAATACTATTGGAAAATTTGACTAAATTTGTAGCACTTCTTCATAAAACATTGATATAATTCTTTATGATGATCTTAAAATTTACCAGTATTTTCTCAAACTAAATTTTAGTCCAAAGCTTGTTTATAGTATCAAGAAATAAGAATATTTTTTTATAATTTGATGGAATTTTTTTAATGTATATAAAAAATTTATAGGTTTATCATGAAAATTGCTTTTTAAAATGGAAATATAATCAAATCTACAAATAACATAACTGAATATAATGTAATTTAAAGAGGCTTAAATAAACTATACAAATCACTGGGAAAATATTTTGCTCTTCTGTGGTAAAAAAGAAATAATAAAGTAAATTCTTGATTATAAGCAGAATCAGGTGGCTTTTTTAAAGCAGATATCTAATTTAATCAAATTAGGAAACAGATCAAAACAACATTTTTATGTATCTGAGCAACTTATACATGCAGCATATAATATAAATATATTTTAAGAAAACCATTCCTTTTTTTTTTTTTTCCATTGAAACATTCCTTTTTATTAATTTTTGGAATTTAGACCTCACAGATGATCATCCACAAAACAGATAATCAATAATTTACAATATGCATGTGTGTATATACACTGCAATTAAAGAAGTCAAAATGGATAATTAAAGAATAATTTTGATACAAAAGCACATTTCATAAGAAACATTTGGGGAAAAAACTATTTTCATAAAATTTGTATTTATTTTCATCTTTTTATTGCTTTAATAACTTTAAAAAAGTTATTAATTAAAAATAAAGTTCATAAACTTATTCAGAGATTTTTATTTCATTCTTAATAAATCCCAAAATGAATTTAAGAATTGAAAATTTAAGTCTTTTATTTTCAGTTTGAATGACTGATATCTATTAATTAAATTTCTTTGTTAAAGCTTTAAAATTTTCAAATTTTATTTATTAAAAATTTGAAAAAATATTTGCATGATAATAATTAATTCTAAAAATATTATTAAAATAATTATTTTAAACTTTAACATTGTTCTTTTTGTTAAAAATCTATATAATTTTAAAAATTCTTTTAAAAAAAATGACTTTTTCCGAATATGTTAACATTTTCACTCGTTAAAAAAATGTTTTCCAATACTATGAGGTTCATTAAATATAACTTAGTTTATTTAATCAATTACAGAATTATAACTTAATATAATCTCCAAAATTCATTAATTATTGCAAATTATTAGTGTCCACATCTCTTTATTCATACAATCAATTTTCAAATTATATACATTTTAAAAGTTGGTTTGTTGCTGAATAATAATTTTTTGAACACAAGTTTTTCTGATTTGCAATATATCTAAGTTTATCAATTACTAGAAATTTTAAAATAAACATAGAGCAGTAGAATAAAATGTTTAAAATTAGAAATTTTGCAATTTAGAAATTAATGGAAATAATTATGAAATTAATTTCACAAAATTAATCTTAAATATTTCTTAAATTTTTTTGAAACAATGAAGAAATTTTACAACCTATAAAACTTTTATTCTTCCCTTTTTGCATAAGTTGTGTGACCAATTAGGATGATTTCAAATATTTTTCAGTATCATAACATCTACTTCATTACAAGCTTTCTAACTTTCACTACATCTAAGGTTTTTTCAACTACTACGATTTCAAAATAACACAGCACCAGGAATAAAAATTTTTAAATTAGAAATTTATTATTTTGACATTATAAATTAAAATATAGTTAAATTCAAGGCAAACAAGACAATCATTGCTCACAAAATATGATTAGAAGCAAAAATGTTGCTGTTGAAGGATTTCATGATAGAAAATAGAATTCAGCAGAAATACTAGCTAAGTTAAAGAGTCAAAATACTTTAAATATTTAAAATAAAATTTTTAGATAATTTTATTTTAAATGTTTAAAGTATTTTGACTCATTAATCAGTGCATTTTTAGAAATGCACTGATTAAGCTTCTTGACTATTTAATGGAAATAATTATAAATTAAAGAAACTTGCATACAGATTGTTTATATGTAGACAAATAAATTCATTTGTAATTTTACAATACAGTATAACATTTTTTATATTAACAATTTACAAAAGAATTATAGTTTAACTTTTTGTAAATACGATATGAACTTGTAACATATGAAGTTTTCATGTAATGTAGCAGTTAAATGATCTTGACGTAGAAAATAAATCATTTTGTTTGTGGTTCTGTTAATAGTGAACAACAAACAAAAGAATTTAAAACATGGATTACACATGCTAAGAATATCAGCAGTTTTGGAAAAAAAAGCAATGATTTTGTTTTTTTACTACTTAACGTTACATAAACTTGTATATACATTGTTCCTGTGTAAACATAAATTCATTGAGAATTTTACAATTCAATATAACAATTCCAATATTAATAATTTAAAGAAAAATTACACAGTTAATTTTAAATTCTAATTATGAATACTTATAATAGAGTATATATATATGTACATTTCTACAAACACTACAAAAATTAATTTCAATTTGGGAAATAAGTTCACAACTGCTGAAATAAAATTAATAAGTCTTGCCATTCACCAATCAATAAGGCAAAACAAAATAAAGAAACTTAATGTAGTCAATACATCAATGTAAAAAAAAAAAATAAATAAAAAATAAAAAAAAAACATAAAATAAATTTAAGCGGAGTCAGCAGAACACTATGGTAATGTTTTTCTAAATGTGTATGTATATGTCTATGTGTGTGCATATATATATAATAATAATAATGTGTGTGTGTGCATATATATATAATAATAATAATGTGTGTGTGTATATATATATATATATATATATATATATATATATATATATTTCTAATAAAAATTCATAAAATACAAAATAAATTCAATTTTAATTACATACCACAGTGAACACCATTGTATAAGCAGAAAAAGAAGAATGTCCTGAAGGAAATGAAAGTCTGAAAAAGAAAAAATTCAAATTCATAAAAAATTAAGAAAATAATTACGATTCTTAAATAGTGAAATAAAATGTATAATAATTTTAATTGTGCTCATGTTAATTTCATGCAATTTAGTTTACAATCCTATGGTATCAGTCATGGGATTTTTTTTCATTGTTATTTTTATTAATTCAATAATTTTCATTAATTCCATTTACGGTGAATTTATTCAGCTTGAATTTGTTTACTTTAGCAAAATTCACCAATGGAATTTTTGCATATTTCTCCTCTTAATAACATTCTCAAATTTAAATCAATCCATAATTTACCTTTTCTAAGACTTTTTCAAAATTAGTCAAAAAATAAATAAAAATTGCTTTATTTTATTTGACTAATTTTGAAAAACATTTTTATTATCTATAATAATGATGGCATTCTGCACAAGTTGCGATGAAATATCTTCAAGTTCACTTATAAGGCCTGATGACCTATAACAATTCAAATTTAGATGACTTAACATTAAATTACTGTAACACAACACAATAATTTCAATACAGCTGAATCAAAGCATGCACACATAACAGGATTGTCTAACGCATGCTTCAAATTTTTAAAAAGTTAATATCACTGTCCCTCCCTATTTAAATGAACAGCCAATCATGTGAATCATCTGACACTTTTTTTAATTTTTTTCTTCTTCAAAGTGTCATGTTTCACAAATCATTGGTTATTGTTAATTGCTTTTCACTGAAAACACAGAAAAATAAGAAAATATCACCACCTAAAAAATTGATAAAACAAATTTTTGATATATTCTTAAAATATTCTGATGAAATGAGTATGGTTTAAATTTGTAAACATGTATTTTTATAAAGTAAAGCTCTTAAGTATGTTTTGATTAAAATTTTTATTAACAAAAAAATTACTTCTTCAATGTAATGCTCAAGCTATAAATGTTTGGTTCAAATTTCAAAGCAATTAAAGAAATATGCAAAAAACTAGAAGGAACATTGAATTTTTTTTTTTTTTTTTTTAATGAGAATGCAACTGAAACTTATTAAACAGAATAATAAGAAAAATAAGGATTACAGAACAATTATAATATTTTATGGTTTTTAATTATTTATTATAATGATTTATAATTTTAAATTTGAGTTTATTGATGTATGATTATTATATAATGATTTATAATTGCTAAATTTGAGTTTATGATAAATATTTATAAAATATTAAAGAGAAATAAATAAGTTTCCTATGTATTGCTTTAAAGCTATTTGAAAGGCCACAAACTTCATTCAGGAGGCAATATAAGATCAGATTTTTAGGATTAAGGAGGTAATACAATATAGGAGAGATCAGATTTTTACAGAATTTATATTGCTCCAAATATAATGGATTTTCTGTTTAGTACTAAGAGTTATTAAGCCTCTAAAGAGAATGTATTAAAGTCTTTTGACTCACACAAAAGTTTAAGACTATACATGACAGTATGTTTTATGTAAGCAGAAATTTGTAAAAAAGTTTTTTTTTCCCCACTTCATTAATTTAATACATACAATTTTTTGCAAGAATATTTTAATCAGTTGAATTTCATTCAATGTTCTTCTACTAATTTGTTGTTCTTTAACAAATATGCATTTTCAATGATTTATCACAAATGATAAAAACTAGTTCATACATTTTGATATTCTCAAATGATTCTGGACATAGTTATTGACCTATCTTATGAAATCAGCAATATTTGAAACCAGTTTGAAATAATTTTGATGACTTGATATTAAAATTTATTAGTTTCATGCAAACTAATAGTTAGTTATCAAAAACATAAAAATAGTAATTAAAATCAAAGAAGTTTTATCATTTGTTGTATAATCAAGTAATTGATATAATATATTTCAGATTATACAACAAAGGGTCAATTTAATCAGCAAATTGTTTTCTGCAAATTTCAATAACACTTTTTTCATCCACATAATTTAAAGATTAACTTTAATCTTGTTTTATAAGAATATAAAATGATTTTTTCACTTTTACTACTTGTAAATTTAATGCTAAAAAAACATTCATTCATTCATAGACACTCAAAAAGCAAAATAAAGACTATCGAATATAATCCAAACAAAATTATAATTTAAAGTAATAAAGGAAAAGAAAAATATAGAATTGATAGATGATAAAAATTCAAAAACAAGACTTGAGTTCCTGGTACTTTTTTGATCTTCTTTTATATCAACTATTTTTAATAAGTATTAAATTACATAATCATTAAAAATAAAAAATATCTGAAATATTTTAATTGAGTGGTAAAAAATTTAAATGTTAATATAACTGACCTTGCTTCTCGAACAACATTTATATCATTGCTTAAGCAAGTATATTCTGTTTGATATTTATGTGGATCTGCTATGGAAGAGCAATTAATGGATGGCTTACAGACGTCTATGAAATGAGGTCGCAATCTTCCAATACTATATTTTCCTATATCTGTAGTAAGCTGAGACAGACAGGCACCATATAAAAATATTCCAACTCTTGTATATATTCTGGTTAAGACACTAGGAACTGTACGACCAAACAAAACATGTAATTGACCTCTTTTCTCACGTGCAGCACTTGCTTCATTGGCAAATTCATTCAAGGTTATCTAGAAAAAATGTATCCATTTAATTATTCTTTTCAAAAATCAGGAAGAAAAAAAATATTAATAAAATAAATTAAAAACATTTATTTCAAATTGTTTTCAATCCCTTACTCAGTCCAAGAAAATCTCATTTTTATTAAGGGGTATGACCATAAAATATACATATAATATTTCTAAGTAGAACCCTTAATTATTAATTAATAATTAAAACATACAAATAAAGTAATCAAATAAAAAAATCAAAGCATTAAAAAATATTTAACTTAAAACAACAGAAATTCAAATTATTTATAAAATTGTCATGCTAATATTGAAAATATTTCTTGCATTTTGCTTTATATAAAAACATTTTCTCAAACTATTTTAAATTTTCATAACAAACTTTGATTTATAGAAATTAAAACATTTTGTCAAGACTATTTGATTAAAACATTTCATTGATTCTATATTGAACAATGTTAAAAATATTATGTTCTTTTTATTATATAAATACAAAAAATGAAATCAAAAATCATTAATTCAATTTACAAAACTAATTTGAATTGTTAAATCTGAATTTAAAAAAATATTAAAGTTAGTTAGAAATATATGATACAAAACAGTATTTATCATAAGTGTTCCAGAACAAATTTTATGAACAGTATTATAAAATTATCAAATACATCCATATTTAATAATTTTGTAACTATATAATAAACACATTTTATAACATTTTTGGGTATATTATAGATATAGTTATGATATACATAAATTTTTAAAAATGCGTTTTTCAATACATATTAAAGAATGGATGTGAAATATGTAAATATAAATAATGTAATTTTTCAGGAAAGTAATTTATGGAAGATGTATTTACAGATAGAATATGCAGCCAAGTATAAGAATGAAAAATACTGTGTAAATTTTGATAAGCTTTAAAAAAAATACATTTTTCATATTTAAAAAATACTTTATTTTTAAATTATTCTAGTAAACCTAAAGATAAATTACTTTCAAATGATAATTTTTTTCTTCCTATGCAACTCTAAGAAACTAATTACCAACAAAAGGATGCCAATAATTATTTAAGCAATTTTTACATACATTATGATTATTCTTTTTGCAATTAATCAATGGTCTTAAATAATTTCTTTTCCATTATATTAATTGTTATTCCAAAATTTATAACTAATTTCTGCAATTTTTTTTTATATTAATTATGCTAAATGTAATACATGCATAAGTATGTATGTTTTAATTATATAAAAACAAGGACAATTAATTAACTTTAAAATATTACCTACCATTCAGATCATAATTTTTATTTCAGATTTATATTTTATATTGTAATAATTATAATTATCATTTTTTCAACAAAATACAACAAATAAATTTTCAACAAATCATTCATCAACCAAAATAAACATGATTAAATCTCAAATCAACAGTCACTAGTTTAGCATTTTACCTTCAGAAATCATTTAAACACATAGTTAAAATTAAATTTATCAAAACATTAGCAAACTGTGATAATAAAAGTAAGCATTTTATATATGTGATTTTCTTAAATATAAAATCAACTTATTTATTTAATTTCTAAAGAAAATCCAAATGTTGTATGATTGTTTTAAGACAATAGATATGGCTGTCACCATACATACATAATATCTACATTATAATCCATTAAACTATACAATTTCAAATGATTGTTTTCACAAGAAAGAGTTCAATAGATAATGAACAAAAAATTGACTGAGCATTATATGCAACATAAAAATCAAGAGGTCTTAAAGATCAATAATAAAAATTTTATAAACTAATAATTAGTAACAAATGATACACAAACTGTTTTAATATATATTATGAACCATCAACAAATGCAAAAATATTTTAAGGGCTTACATAATCCAATGATTAGACTATAAGATTGCAAGAATAGTAAATATTGATAATATAAAAAATGATTATTTATAATAAATATAAATATAAACATAATCTAATTATTTCATAATTTAAAAAAAGCATAATTTTTTTCAATAAAATTTTTTAAATGTATAAAAAATGCTAAAATCTGAATAAGTTTTAGATCTGATAAAATTCTTACATTGATATGCATTTCAAATTACACAAAAGTTAAGGAATTATTAAAATTTATTCAATATAATTATGAAAATACTAATAATGAAAATATGTTTTCAAAAATAAGGTACATTTATTTGTCTTTAATCTTATGCCAAAGAAAATAACAAAATGTGGTATTTTTCTGTAACTAAGAACAAATAATACAATAAAATAATTAAGGATAAAACAATGATTAATTTCAATTCTGCTTAAGTAGGTCTGCCTTTTAATAGGAAAGTTATGACACAAGCAGATAATAGAAAAATATTAAATACAATGTTGAAAATTTTTCGGGTGGTCTATACTTTAGTGTGCTTTTTGGTTTCTATCCAAATTGGTGGCAATTGTATGATGTTGAATATGAGGATAAAAACATTTTAATTATATATGTATCATTGCCTAGTATTTTTAGGCACCATTTTGTTTCACCCCAAACACTTTTAATGATACAAAAATTGCCAATTTTTGCCAAGGGGCATCTTAAAATATATTTTACCCCAATTTTCACTTTTAAAAGTTTTTTTTTTTTTTCCCCTCTGCTTAAAAATGTAAACTGCCATGGAATTTTTTCAAAATCTTAAAAAATGTTTTTTATAAAAGGAATTTTAAATTGAAAAAAAAAACAATATTTAATTTAAATATAAATAAAATGCATAGATAATATTATGCAGCACCAAAACTTACAACTATTATGGGAAGATGCACACCAACAACATAAAGAGCAGTACTTGAAATTGTAGACTCTTGGAAAGGATAATTTATACTGTCATCATCACAGAAGAAACCTCTTTTATAAGGCTTTCCATGCAAATGAAATATTAAAATTGAAATCCCAACTATTGAAAAATAAAATGTTTTTAATGTTGTATTGTATACATCATATGAAACTAATAAAAAATATTCAAATGCAAAAAATAGTTTATTTTTCTTTAAAATTTTCTTAACTAATAAAGTAAATTATTTTCAGAGTTATTATGTCTAGAGCAATTTAAAACAAATACAGTACATATTAAATTCCTTTAAAAATTGTAAAACCATTTAAATTAGTATCATCAACAATTAAAATATGTGTTAACTATCTAATAAGTTATACAATGGAATGAATTGAATTAAGAAATATAGAATAAAAAAGTCAAAATTAAAAATTAATATATGATAAGTATTTTATTACTTAAAAATATAAATATTATTTACATTTATTTTCAAGAATAATTAATCAATATAAAATATTTCTACATAGTAAAAAATTTTCATTTTGGTTAAATATTCAATTTAAAAAGAATGAAAAGAGATTATTTTATATAGTTATTGATTTTGTAAAATACTTCATCTTCTTTAGTTAAGATGATTTAATTTTGTTGAATATTATTAACAAAAAATTATAAGAATTAATTAACACAGTTTGAATGATTAAAATTAAATGTAAATAATACATTCTTATATAGTCAAGCATATAGTGCAAACTAGAAATAATTATTTTGATATGATTTTTTTTTATTTCCAAAATTTAATTTTAATAAATACACTAGGTTTTCATTTGTGAAAATGACATTCCAATAAAATATAATTTGGATGGAAAAATTTAAGGTGATCTAAAATGTATTTCCTTACAATAAATTGAATAACAATGCCAATTAAAAATAATGATGAAAATGTAATAAATATGATTACAATTAACTTTACAACGAATTTAATTGTAATATAAATAATCAAAACTAAGAAAATTTTGATGTTATAAATCTTAAATTGGACAAGTTTAAGATAGATTACTCAATTAAATATGAACACAGTATATAGAAATGTTTCCAATCATTAATCATCAAAATATGAAAAAAATGCTCATTTTTTTTCTTTTATACAAACCTGTAAAAAGAAGTATACAGTCAGCTGCAATTTTGATTAAGAGTTTGGTATCTCTCGACATTATAAGCCAGGCACAATTATAAACATTAAATGTAAATATAACCTATTTTATAAATCAAACCTTGTTTCTCATGAAAAATTAACGCCGATAATTTTATCGGCAACCCAAAAGGCGCGGACTCGACAATCCCACGTTTCTGAAAGATATAGCTTTTAACATTTATTTACTTTCTCATTTCATAAATACACGCATGCGCCATGATGAACGGATACCTTGCGTCAAAAATCCTATGTGTATGAATACGAAATAATAAAAACAGTTTTGCTATTAAATTATCATGGGAAATCAATGAAGAAAATGCCTTGAATTTCTCCCTGGAAAAATTTCGGATTGTTCTTTTTTGATTTTGACATAATGACTGTCACTCCCAAGTGGTTTTAAAAAAATGTAAAAAAAAGAAATAAATAAATAACAGCAACCCGAAACTGCTTCGGATGTAGCCAATCATCGCATAACAATGAATGAACATATCAGGCCATTCAAATAAACTTCGTTAGGAAAACGAAACTACGCCCTATTCACTGAATAGCTGTGAATTTTTTATGGTAAGAGAATATAATTCATAATTATATCTAATAATAAGAGAAACATTATATTAAATAATGAAAGATTTATTCGTAGTAAATGATAAGACAAATATTTTTTATGGATTTTAAATTTATTTTAGTATATTTTTTTGTGATTTTAAAGAAATAAATAATTTTATGCATTTTGTTTATTAATGACATTCGTTTGATAACCCATTCTACATTTCTGATCATTGCGTATCTTTATTATTGAAATTATAATTATTTTCTTTCAGAAGAAATCCAGATTGATGCACATTTATTTTAGATAATTATATTAACAATTTTCAAAGAAGCCATGGCTGAAATTTTACAGTTGGGCTTTTTTTAAATGCATTTTATTACTTACTTTTTAAACGTTTTTTCGTGTTATGATTAATAAAAGCAACGGATTGACCACTAAAATGGTTACATATTATTTTCTTTTCCTCCAAATTATTTTTTCTGATAGTTTCAAAAATCAATTTATAAACAGTGTAGTTGTTTTTAAATATAAAAAAGGTACATTAGATGTGTGTGGCATTTACTTAAAGGAACAATGAAAAATATTTAAAAATAATTTTTTTGTAATTATAAATTTTCATAAGCTTATTTTATGATAAATCTTATTTCCCAATAAAAATAATTAGTGTTATTTAATTATTATGGTTCAATTAGGAGTGACTATAAAATAAATGTGCCAAGCATTCGCTATAGAATAATATTAGTATCAATTATTCAAGAAAAAATCGTACCGCATATTCGTAATGAATAAATAAAAAGCTCTTTTAGCATCTCTGATTTCCATTAATGTCGCTATTTATATAATTTTTGTCATAAATAAAATTAATCTGAAAAATAAAATGTCATTTTATACAGCATATCATACACGTATGATATTTAAATTCGAAAGTGCCTAAGAAAATAGTTACATAAATAATTGTATAATTTCAGGAATTTTTTACTATAAAAATTTATATAAAAGTAATTTAATTTTTTTTATTAAAAATCCCTATTGCATAAAAACAACATGCATAACAGGTTAGCAATTACTTTATTAATTAAAATAATTATCTTTTAATAATTAAATTTCCTAAATGATATGAATAATTCAATTGTAGAATTCTGGATAACACAGCCATAACATTAATTCAGAAAGAATGAATATTTTTCTAGTAGTTTTTCAAAACTCCTATTATAGAAAATTCGTTCTTTCAGGAGTAAATATATGTTTTTCTAAGGAAAATTCGCCCCTTTTCTATTATTAATAAATTTATGTTTGATGCATTACCCTGAATAATACAATATATTATACTAATAGCCTTTCATCCCCATTAACATTTAGCATATTTTCTCATAAATTGTCTTAGTTAATTTGTGAATTCGTACAAATATGCATATAGCGTAATAAAACACACACACGCATATATATATATACATATAATCAAAATATATATATATATATATATATATATATATATATATATATATATATATATATATATATATGTTGATTAAATGTAAAAAGATTTAGGAGAAAGAAATAATTTGATTTGAAATGGTACAACTGTAGTAATAACTATTGTAATAATTCCTTGATAAAACATGTAATTCAGGACTAACTGTTAAATTCCTTGAATTTTTGGGGGTTAGATTTTTGGTTAACAAAAAAAAGGGATTTTGTTTTAATACTTATTCCTAATTAACAATCACATTGACATTCGTTTAGTTTTCGTTTGAGATACGTCAACAGATACTTAAGAAATTAAACGCAATACAAAATACTAAGTAAGATTGAACATTTAAAGTTAAGATTACAAAATGCAGAAATCTCTGAGATCTATGTATCACTATTCATAATTTTTTACATATTTTGTACTTAAAAATTAATTTTTAATATAAAATTTGTGATCATTAAGAGAACTATAGATTTAGAAAGGAAAAATATATTAATTTTTTTCCACAGAATTATATGAAAAATATAGTTTAGTGATTTCAACACTTATTTTTCTTACGTCGTTGAAAATTTTAATAAAAAATTATGATTTTTTTTTGAAATTTTTAAATATAAGAATAAATAAAATCTAAATTTATTTACTTTCACTATAAAATGACTAATTTTAGAAACTAAAATAAGTACCTTCGATAATTTCGAAGAAACATTGAGACCTTTTATTACAACTGAATTTCATATAAAACTTCTATTTATTCTTAAATTTAAAATTTTTTATTAATTGGTGATATGAACATTGTATTGTTTGGGACAAATATCTGTTATCCATTATATTGTTACTACAATATACGAAAAGCAATAAATTGGCCATTAAATATGTTTTATTGCACCTAGAACTATAAATTAGTCATACACAAACCTTTTTCATTGTCTGCTATTTTCGGAGAGATTTATAACTGTTGAATCATAGTTCATTTTGACGTCATTCTTTTTAATTAATCCAGTTTTTTTTTGTTTTTTTTTTTTTTTTTTTTTAAGTTTTAGTTCTAGTTTTAGTTTTTTATTAATATATTATGAATAATTAAAGTACTGTTAGCCAGATAAATAAATTAAAAATTATGATATTGTGAAGCGCGCGCCCAACCTCCGTTTTGGGCCAAAGCATGAGTTGAACAATGAAACGCTTTCCACAAATATGTCTGTCGAAGTGAATGCTAGAGAAAGTTTTAAGGTTATACCCTTACGAGAGACGGGTGAATCGACCACTATCGATAAAAATCCTAACTGAAAGACATGCTGTCAGCGATTAATATAACGAATATTAAATTGCTTCATCACAGTTTTTGCTGCCATATTCTAAATAACTGTAGTGGCTCATCAGCTTCACGTCGCTTCCCGTTAAGATCACCAAAGTTAAGCATCATTTACCGCGGACAGTGATTGGGAGGGTGACCACATTCGATGGAGCTCCGTGATTGAGGAAGTGTGTACATCTGTGACATCCAAAGTCTTTCAGCTGGGTGACGTGGATGTGGAGAGAATTTCAAGTGTCACTTGCCAGTGATTCAAAATTACGTGACGCTTGGTGATAGCGAGTATTTCAAACCCTTTAACTTTAAAGAACATAGGGGCTCACTTGCACTGCTATGTAATTCATGTTTTAGACATTGACTGTAATCGAACTCGTGATTCTCCATTTCGAAGAACGTGGTTTTACCACTGTGCTAAGCTGAGATCAAAACAAGCAGTTGGACATATATGTCCAGATTAATATAATGTTTAGTCAAAGAAGTGATTAAAAAATAAGTTCTGAAAGAATGTATAATCTCGCCTAATATATCCCACATTTTTTAATAAGCTTTTATAGTGCAAACAAATTATTTTATAATAACTTATTTTAAATATATTATTAATTTTTCTGTCATTTTCTCAAACAATATTACAATTGTTACTCTGTTGTCTTATCCCATTTGATCGATAGAGACATCGCTGAAGTCCATGAACTCTTGTGGATCATGATGAAGGTATGAGATGCAGTTTCAAGAAGTTCAAGATCGAGGAAGATCTGAATTTTGAATCAAGCCTGGAAAGCATTTGTCTCATCAAGTAAATGGGTCTTCGCAATTTTGAAACGAGGAACAAGAAGACCGCTCATAGTTGCCCTACCATCTCCAGAAGTATCATTTCACATGGAGGACATTGTGACCACGGCATATTTTACGTGCCTCAGTCGCCATTAGCGAATATCATGGAACTTCGATTGGGTCGGGATTCGAACTCATTACATTTCGATAAACAGAGTGAACGCCCTAATCATCCAGACCTTCATCACAGTAGAATTCGGATATCACTTATACATTTGATTTGGTATTACTTTCATAACAATAAAAAGTTAATGTAAAATTATATTAATTCAATAAAATCCATATGAATTAAATTCGATGACTTTTCAAATATATTTATGATAAGAATAATAAATATATTTGAAAAGTCATCGTTCTTCAATGAATGCAAAAATATGTTCTTCAATGAATAGCAATATATATTCTTAAAGTGATAAAATAATAAATTCTTTGTATCCTTAAATGACTGAAAATATTTGTTAAAAATTTTAACTAATATTTGTGGGTCAGTGTCAATTTTATTAAATGTTTTTAAAGCTCAAATTCAAATGATCAATATTTTTGTAAAATTATTATAAATTTTTATTTGACTATAAGCAAATATTGAATTTAATAAAATAATAATATATTAAAAAAAAAATTTTCAGTGAATTTCTCAAAAACGTTTACTCATTAACCAATTTTTCATATTTTATTTTCATAGACTGGTATACAGTAGTTTTTAATACTTTTTTTAACCTTTGTATTATTATATCCTCGAAAAGTCTATATTCTGTAAATTTACTTGAGAAGTTTTCAATTAATCTGTCTATAAAAACAAAAAGCGCATAAGCTTAAATTTTGTTTTCACTTTTAGCAAATTTATGATTAAATTAATTTTAAAATATTGTCAATAAAACGTATTCAGTAAACAGTGCTTTTTGCTTAAAATTTATGGTCAAGCCAAGAGCCCTGTTTACTGAATTTTTTATATTTTTATTTAATAAAAATTTTTATTTTATTCTTTTATTAAATATTTAATGTTTTACATACTTTTTAACATTAATCTAATTATAAAGTTATTTCTCCGAACACATCTAACACTGTCTCGCAATTTTAGCTTCCCTTTTTAAAATCATACGCACTTCAATATTAAATACAAATTTTAGCAAATACACGCAAATTACAAAAATATTTAATCTAATATTAATCATTAAAAATACAAATTTTAGCAAATACACGCAAATTACAAAAATATTTAATCTAATATTAATCATTAAAAATACAAATTTTAGCAAATACACGCAAATTACAAAAATATTTAATCTAATATTAATCTAATACTTTACAAATATCGGTATTTTCTGTTGAAAGAAAAAATGTAAAATATTCTATACATAAAATAGTTCTCAGAAAAGAAGGAAAGGCAGATTTTTTGTGTCAAGAGCTTGTTTTTATTTATTTTTCATTTTTCTCGGGGTCACCTTCTATGAGGATCGGGGTTTAAGCTCTTAGATTATGTAGGTAAAAATTAGAATCAACGATCCCTCCAAACTGCATTTTGGTTCATCAGTCGATGGCGGTCTTCTTGATATCCACTCTCGTTCTAATGAATCAAGATGCTGTTCAACGACCGCTTTTCAATGCAAATATGCTAAGCAAAAAGATAAAAAAAATATTCATTCGATCAGATAAAGTAGGTTATATCTCTTTCGAACAAAACTTGCACATAGATATATAAATGCACACTTTTATTACCTATTACTTCAAGTCAATTGTTTAGATTGTGTCACGTGACAATTTGAAGTCACATCACGTAAGTTAAATCGTATTTATTGTGAATTGCCTTATAGTATAAGGCACGCAATTACTTGAAATCTGAGCCCATTATTTCCTCTTATTATACTTAATGACCTCAGACAAAGTAGCGCAATAAAACTTAAAATGATGTTCAAAATAATTATTTTCATGAGGACAGTAAATAATTATGAAATTTTCGAGTTTTAATTTATGATATTTCTTCTTGGATAAAACATATTTCTGTGTATGTGTGTGGAAATGTTTTTGTAGTATGTTATTATCTAAGAAATATTTAATGCACAATTTTTTCAGAGATGAATCAGAGTACAGCCCGGTAGCTTAGTGGTAGCGTTTCACGCTCCTAAAGCAAGGTCCGAGGTTTGATCCTCGGGCTGGCAAGTTCGACTCAGCCTTTCATCCATTCAATGGATCGATGAAATGAGTACCAAGCATGCTTGGGAACTAAGCACTGGGGTTTTCGCGTTAGGCTGACTACCTAATCGGAACATACACTTCGTACCCCAGGGCCTCTCGGTCAGGAAAACAGAGATGGGCGTTGTAGGCCTTGGTCAACATGGGCAGTCGTGCCACAGAGTTTAGAGTTTTTAGAATCAGAATACTTTTGCGAATCACTTATCATAGAATTGATTACAGCAGTTTTCCTTCGTAAAAAAATTAGATTACTTTTCTTTTACCCTCTAACTTGGTGTCGCACGCAAGAACATGTATATTTTTTTAATTATAACTGTACACGATCCCTACTGAGATATATGTACCGCGTCTTTCAATCTGAGATGCATGTGTTTAAATAATTACAGGCAATAAGGATTTAGCCAATTCATTAAAAAGTTAATAATCCTAAACTGCACCAAAAAGTGTTGTCGTCTATATAGAAAGCATTGACGAAACTCTTGAGCAAGATATATAAAGTTCCATCAATGAAATGGGAATTAAAATTTTATTTTTAAGATTTTTTTACTTGAAATAGCTCTTGATTGTATTTCATGAAATCTAATGTGAGTTAAATGATAGAACTGTTAGAGATATGTTTTTCTTAAAGATTTCCAATAAAATCTATATAAAACAAGAAGTTTCTTATAATGATATATTTTTTTAGTATAGAATTGACTTCAGTCAATGTTCTACGATCATTTTCTGTTCACGGTAACTAATCTTGAATATGGAAATTTGTAAGATTCTGAAACAATGCCAAATCATGTGATAAAGAATATTGGATACAGATTGTTAAGATTATTCTACAAATATCAAAAGCATCTGAGTTTGTAATTTATGAAAATTGCATAATCAGTGCATCAAATGAAAACGGATCTTTCGATAATGCTCTTAGTTTCATAAATTTAAAGGAATAATAAATCTCATAACCCTTTGACCTATAATTTTTAAATTCGTTATCACAACACTATTTATCGTTTTAATTTTTCTTCCAAGATATTGATATAATACTTAGTTATCTCATTTTTTTTGTTGATAATAATGTTTACAATGTAGAGTTTTTAACGATGTGTTCGGAAAAGCATTTTATCAGTTTTTTTTTTTTTTTTTTCTATTGATTAAGTACTTCAAATATATTAAAAACATGATTTATTTCATAGAAAATTTTTAGATAACGTTCAGATAGAAAATTTAAGGACGTTATATAAAGACTTTATTTATAACTTTAAATAATCCAGAAAGCACCAAATCAATATATTTTAACATAGTTATAAAATATCAAAGCGTATTTTGATATTTAATAATAATATTAGAGTGGTTATTAAATATCAAAATAGGCTCTAGTGTGTAAATTAAATTTTATGGCTATAAATGGTTTTCTATAGAATTAAATGTGTCTTTTAAATAATACTATAAATATGCATATATTATATTATTAATAAGAAACGCAAAATTTTATGTTACCGTAAAATCATTTTTAGTTATAAATAAGATTTGAATCAGAAATTACAAAGAAAGTCTGTCATTAGTTTGGTGTGAGACCCATTAACGAGTTGTAGTTTGATGTGTAATACAGCTTGGATTCTCCTAAGAATCAATTTATATAAATACTAAATATTATATATATATATATATATAATATATATATATATATATATATATATATATATATACATATATATAGAGAGAGAGAGAGAAAGGGGGGAGAGAGAGAGAGGAATATTGTACCATTCTTCATGGAAATATTGTGAAAGATGTCGAAGAAGGATATCGATTTCATATTGGACACTCTAAACTGCACCATAACTATACAATAATATTGAGGTGGAGTAACTGTGCAGATCATGGTGGATATTTAATTTCTTCTTCGGGTTCATTAAGCCATGATTGGACAAATCCCAATGCATGAATATGTGCCCTATCACCATCAAAAATTCCACCGCCAAGTTTGCATCATAAAAGGATCCGCTCCATGTTCTTAACGAGCTCGGAGTTTCTGCCCAAGCAGCGAAATAACTTGGCCCTTACATTGGCATATCGTGGCTTGTCCATTATTGGGTGTTTATGTTGAACCAATCCTGAATGGTCTACATTTCGTTATATAGGACCAATATGGGTTGATAAGATAGGGTCAGGTTTGGCAACCCCCATTGGAACAACCTGGGCGACCTGAAGGGCATCTCCTGAAGGTAGGAGAGTGTCACGATTCACATCAAATCATCCACGTGTCATGGGGCTGTCGTAGTGTCGTGAACACAAACTAGAAGTGACCTAGAATTGTACGCAATGGCGCCCCAAACCATGATGCCATGTTGTCGCATGGAGGGATGTTCCATAAATACTGCAGAATTGGGCCTATCCCCACGTCGACGCCCCACTTGATCATGGTGACAATCACTGAAGAAACAGAATTGTGACTCATCTGAGAAGACAATCCTGTCCCTTTCAGTCGTGCACATCACTCTAATACGTCACAATTCCAAACGTTGGCGTCTATGCTCTGGTGTTAATGGCAGTCTTCTTGACGGATGCCATGAGCGTAGGCCACCAGCAACCAATCGTTCTGCTCAATATGGGAGCATCCAGGGTGTCTTGCATATTTTGCAGAATTTTGGCAGACGTACTTTGCGCGGCCACCTCCCGGCGGAAGAGTCATCCTGATGTCACTTTAGCTGCACCGACACCCCGCAAACGTTCGATATTTCTTTGTTCTAACCGTCTTCACCTTAGCCAGTGCACTGTGGACGCACCCAAGTGTCTGTCAGCTGCGATTTGCCGTATGGACTAACCTGCCTTTCTCAGTCTTATCACCATGCCCCTCGTAAGCTCATCTAACTGTTGGAACTGACTCCGTCGACGATAGCATGCCATTCTCTACAATTACATGTTCCCTTTGGTACAAAAACACACTTTCAACAATTATTTACCGAGCAGAAATAACGGCACAAATATTGCCCACTCTGCCGGTCCCTCACCTTATATCTTATTTTACGTGTACTGGAGAGCAGTCATTCCATATAATTTGCATTACTTAGTAAAGTGCGTCTACACAGAAATATACATAATTTTATAGCCACTTCTTTGTGTTGCGTTTTCAATGTCGAGCAGTGTATATCCATACCAAACAGGTATTAACAACTAAATCAAAATCAATAACATAAATAACATATATTTTTATGAAAATTTCAGTTTCCAATTAACTGTTCAAAGGCACCCACCATAAATTACAACGGAATTTAGCACAGGGAAACGTAGCAATATAACTAAATCAATAAGGTATGCAAAATGCATTTTCATGGAAACTGGCTTTCTAATTCACCATATACATTTGTCTAGTTTTAATTTTTTCAAGACATGCACACACACACAATTCAATAAAAAATCTATACGTATTTCAAACATTTCTCTTTTATCTTTAATTAATTAAGTATACAATTGAGATATTTAGTTGGATTTTAATGAGATATTTTATAAATAGCATTATATAAAACAGCAAATTAAATAGAGTAACACATAAGGTAAAAATATTGACATAACTTTCTTCAAGTTCCAAATATAGTAATAATAAAGTAAGCATAACTCAATTTATAAAATAACTTTAAAAAATTTACAAATTAAACAACCTTACAAAACAAAATATAATAATTAATATCCTTTATTATAATTAATGTTAATTTAACAAACACATGAATGTCTTATAATATTTATATCATTAACATCTAAAGCAAACGTTTCAAGCATAAATATAAAAAAGTAAACATGCAGCAAAATCTTCTACTTACTAAAACTCCTGACAAATTACAAGCATTGTTACGTCATAAAATCGGAATCCATTCAGGTGCACTTACTTACAGGTTTGGCTTATTTACATTTGGCATCCGTACCGACTCCTTTAACTCAGTTTCTTGGTAAACTATTATTATTCTAACTAATGTATGCAGATTTTTATTTATATAAGAAAATCTAATGGCTGTTATATTTTAACTTTTACAAAGCATATTTTAAAAAAATGACACTTTTATTCACAGGTGTTCCCATTATTTTAGTGACCACCTGTATAAAAATACACGTAATTTGACTTTTATTCCCATATTATATTTTGAATAAATATTTCTTAACACATTTTGTCATAAATGCATGTGATCAGTTTTAAATCTCCAAACGTTTTAAAAAATTAAATTATTTTTAATAAAATACTTTTTAAGCTGTTGTTAATTTAAATTATTGTTAGCTAAATTTTTCATTAAACTGAAAGATTTAAAATTATAAATTTCAATCCGATCTGAAATATTTGTGTGAAATTATTTTACACAAACTTGATTCCCAGTTATTCTAATCGGAATTTATAAGCCAAATAAATTATTTTTAATAAAATTACAAGCATTGTTACGACAGACGAACAGTTCTCAAGTAAAAATAATCAAGATCGCGATACACATATGTATTCATTTTTTGATATGACAAATTCTTTTCGTCGGGTGAGCTAAATCTGACTGTTACAAGGATATTTTTAATATCTTTCCAATTCTCAAAAACTAAATTGAAGAATGAGTTTTTTTTTTAAAAATTTTTATTATATTTGTACAAGTTAATATATTAGTACTAGAAATTTATATTGTATATATAAAGTGTATGTATTGGAAAACATATTTTAAGTTCAAAACTAGTTATGAACTGAAAAAACAAAACATTTGATGCAATAAAAGCAAAAGCTTGATTGACGTTGTGTTGTTATTATTATTATTATTAAAACGGCATGCACACACACACAGAAGTAATCCTAAAACATTAAAAAATCATAGCTGACTCGCCTCAAGTTTCGGTTTAAACGTGAAAACATGGATGTTTATGCAGTTTATCAAATAAAATATTTTTTCTTAAATAATAAAGGGGCTGGGTGATTAGCAGCTACCGCCCTTGTTCGCCACAACAAGGGCGGTAACTGCTACTCATTTATCGTTATCCAGTGGGCACCTGTGAACCAAGTCACGGAGGCGAGTACCATTACCCACGCCATATCACCACAAACCCGTTTATAGAGTCAGCCACATTCATATATCTGCTCAGCAGCAGAAAAACACAGAGAAAAAATAACATTCAAGCCCAAACCGGGATCCATAGCGTAGGAGTCAGGAACTAACAACTCAGCCATCGGTCGACAAACAACTAAAAGTATACACCTTACAAAATAATCTCAGCAACGAACGATTTTTTCACAAAATGATGTTTTGTATCATAAAACGAAGTCGCGAGTATATATTAGCTAAAAACAAAACAAGTGTGATGTATAATACTTCAGAGATCTTTTCAGGTACGAAATTATTAAATATTTAAGTTGGGACTCTTGTCGTTCATTTCCCAACCGATTTCTAACCGATGACGTATTGGGAAACGCGAAAACGCATTTGCTGAAAGTTATAAAAACAATAATAAAATATAGAAAGATTCGAAAATCTAATGCTTCAAATATCTTCATTTACGGCATATGCTCTGAAACGGTGATAAACTAAACTCAGTGTTACGACAGTGCTGTCGGGCCGAGGCCTACGATGCCCATATCTGTTTTCTTGACCAAGAGCTCTAGATGCTTTGCGCGTGTCCCGGTTAGTAGTTAGTCTAACGCGGCATACCCAATGTTTAGTCCCCAAATATGTTTGTTTATCAGTTTTATCGACTCACTGAAAAGATGAATGGCTGAATTGACCTTATCCAGTCCAAGGATCGAAATTTGGACCTGTGCCATAGAATCGCGATGCCACTGGTCTTCAAATGCTGATAAATGTGAATCAATTTCAATGCTTTATTATGTGGATATTCAAAAACTTTAGTGAAAAAAGAAAATTATTTTGTGATTTAAAAAGGAATAAAAAATACCGAAAAATAAATAAAAAACTAATAATTCAAAATATTTAACATTTAATTTCTAATGATTATGTATGCATTTTTAAAAACATGTTGGGATAGTATAATAGTTCTTAAAATAAAAAAATTCGTGAAATAGAAAATTGGCGGTTAAATCTTAAACTTTTTACCACACTGTTACCACAGGTATCAATCATCTTTTTACCACAAGTATCAATTAAAAAAAAATTTCTAGTATTCATTACTTAAAAAATTTATGCAAAATAAAATTCACACTTAAAAACAGTTCTTACCTTCGTTTTATTGAGGGAAAATGGGTTAATTACATTTTTAAAAACTCGTTTTTTTTTCAATATGGACAGGCATTTCACTATTGTTTTTCCCGAAAAGTGCCTTAATCTTATTAATCATTCATTACTTTTTATGCAGATGTCGTAACACTAATAAGTCGTTTTCTTCATTTTTGATAAATGAAAGTTTCTTTCACTCTTATTCATTGTTTTCTATATTCTCAACTATTTAATCATTCTCAGTAACAAATTATATCTGAATCGAGATTCAAAAAGCTCTATAGTGTAATTTCTGGGAATCTTTGTCCAAGCTCATGGAAGAATAACTTATTTCTTTCAGACTGACAGAAAAATGTCTTTTTCCAGTTACAGTGGTTTATTTAATAATGCACGCATATCAAAATTATTGGATAAAATTTTACAGTAACAACATTCAAAGAATAACTTCAGAAGAACATTGCTCCTTAAAGGTTGATTTCAGAAGGTGATTCCAAGACCTGATTCAAGACCAAAACTATCCTAATAAATAACATTTTTATTTGAAGTTATACATTACACTCAAATGCAAAGAAAGTCAGACGTAAGATTGGCGGGAGAAATTCCACATAGTTTTCTTAAAAAATTCCAAGATGAATGGTACTTTGAACTGAAGCCTATTATGATAACTAAATCTGCTGACATAAATCACGCTTGGATTCATAAAAATAATTTCCTGCAATTTTGATTTCATAATCGAAATTACTTTTTATTCTTACATTTATTAAATAATGTTGCTACTAGTTATACACAATATTCAATCAAAGGAAAAAAATTCATGAAAACTAGTTCGTAAAAAAAAGGATTCCTCAAAAATTTGATTCACAAATGGGAATTAAAATTATCATTGTGTCTATAGGTCCCTGTAAAAGACCAGTCATAATAATTCTTAAAATCGTGAGTGTTCGTAAATTAATAGTTCTTAAGAAAAGTCTCCTCTGTAGTTTATTTTTCGAATTTTACGAAAAGGAAACGGAAATGACATGCTTAATCATATTAGAAATGTACCGGATAAAAACTGTGTAGTAATTTTTTTTAATGTGTAAATCCTTTGGAGTATTTATCAAATATCTATAATATGTGTGTGTTTGTGTGTGTGTGTGTGTGATTGCTCAGCTATTATATATAAAAAAATTATTAAAAATTAAACAAACTTATAGCAAGTAAAATCATTAAATAGAAAGTTATTTGCGTGAGAAATCATTTCCTCTTCATGAGCAAATAACTGCCAAACTGAAAACAGGTAGAACACTAAAGCTGCAAACAAGCTCCTACGAAGGTCAAAGATGTATAGGCAGATGTGCTCTGTGAATTCTCATTGACATGTCGTTCAAAAAAGACACAAGCGATTGTATTGAGAAGCATAATTTTATCGTGACATTTTATTCAATGACTTTGATTTTTATTTTTATATTCGAACAAATTTTGTAAATGTTTACATTTTATCCATTTAACTTAACTGATCTTAATTATTTTAGGAATTTAATAGACAAATGAAATTATGAATAATGATAAATATTGAAAAGAAGATGATAATGGGGGAATGGAAAAAATTCTATGGCTATTGAAATGTGTGCTATACAATTAAAAAATAATATAAGAATTTTCAAAATCAGTAAATGAAAAAAAATTTTTTTAATTTTTTTGACTATTTTAAAATAGAATGTAGTTATAAAATTAAATAATGATTCATTTATATTTGTTGCCTCTTATATCTCGTGATACCTATATTTTAAGACTTATGTTGTATCTGCGACAAAAATTTATGTCAAAGGAAAAATATAAAATGGTAACAATCGCTATGCACTGCTAGGTTAAACATTTCGTGTTAAAATTTTCAGTATGAGTTATTTACATAATATGAAAAGCAAATAAAAAAAACTGAATATTTTTATAATTATTTTTAATGACTTTTAGAATGCAACTATGACATTTTAGTAATATAGAGATCACTTCAAAATAGCAGCATGAAAGCTTAAATGGAAGATTACAAATCTATATTGTTACAAATTATAAATAATTATTGTATTTGTCTTAAAATATCTCAGACAGATCGGAAATACTCACATTTTGGGCAAAAATTGCTGTATTTAGAAGTGTTATACGTTAAAAGTGGGTTTTCTAAGGATTTGGCGTCTTGGCTAGAAATAGATACTTCTGGAAACATCCATCACCTAAGCTCTAGGACCAATATTTAGCGAGATAGCCTAGAAGATTCCAGAACCTTGGCGAAATTGGTAGATTTGTCCGCCAAGTCTGCTATAAATACCACAGCCCGACATAGAAGGAGTTTAGTTTTTGTGAAGACAGTCAGTGAATGAAGACGATAGTAGGTAAAATTTGCCGATTCTGGCTCAGTGGCGGTGTGTGGCGGTGTTGAGTTGTTTCCCTCCTGCTGTTAAGTTGAGTTGTTTTCCTCCTGCTGGTGA
Organism: Latrodectus elegans; assembly: GCA_030067965.1. Classification (NCBI taxonomy): domain Eukaryota; kingdom Metazoa; phylum Arthropoda; class Arachnida; order Araneae; family Theridiidae; genus Latrodectus; species Latrodectus elegans. Next base: position 24,780,784 of record CM057822.1, on the reverse strand, counting down.
ATTTAATTGTTTTTTCCTATTGTTGAGTTGAGATGTTTTTTTACTGCTTTTTAAGTTTTGGTTTCGGTTTTTAAATTTAGTTTTGGTTTTTCAGATTTTGTTTTATGGAATGGCAACGGTATAGATTTGTTTTTTTGGAATGGCAACATGTATTGGTAAAACACGTGTTTGTTTTGACCCATCACATGAAATGTTGCCATTTTATAGAATCAAAACTTTCCAGTTGCCAATCAGGAAAATAGAAATTTTTGTGATTTTGAAAGCTTTGTATTCATGAAATGGCAACATTTTAATTTGCGTTTTTAGTCAACACGTGATACTTTTATAAGAGTAATACTTGTATATGTGTGACGGTTTTGAGTTGTTAAAAAAATAGCGTGATTTTTTTTAATTAAGTTTCAAAGCTATGGTAACACAACTTTAATTATTGTGGAATGGCAACCGAAATGTTGTGTATTTGCTTGGCTTACCATGCGTAGGTTAAATTATTAAAGTAGTGGCGCCATCTATCTGTTCATTTATAAAAACTCTTTTTTTTTTCAAATTCTAAGATTATGTAAAAGGAATATAACGAATTGCAATGTGTTCTGGGATCGAACCCCCAATAGTAAAAAGTACTCGTGGCTCATCGATTTTCCGCGCCTTAACTAGATGAGCCACGAGTACTTGATCGATAAAAGCTTTAATAACTTGAATTTACTACCATTTCAATTAAATTTTAGCTAATATTGTATAAAAATAGCTTTCATGTGTATAAATGACAGAAGTTTATTCCTTTCAAGCGATTTACGATGGAGATGTTGAAGTTGAAACACCCCTTTACTATGTTAGTAGCAGGACCGACTGGGAGTGGGAAAACCCATTTTGTCAAAAAGCTATTGTATTACCGGATGATTCACCCTTATCCAAAAACTGTTTTATGGTGTTACGGAGCATATCAGACTCTCTATGAAGAAATGCGAGACATTCAATTTCATGAAGGAATACCTTCTAATATAAATCTATATTCAGATTCTTTAATTATCCTTGATGATCTTATGAGTGAATTAGGAAGCGATTCCAAATTAACTAAGTTATTCACAAAAGGTTCTCATCATCGTAATATCAGCGTTATTTTCATTGTACAAAATATTTTTCATAAAGGTAAAGAAATGCGAGAAATTTCTTTAAATTCCCATTATCTGGTATTGTTTAAAAACCCTCGAGATCGATCTCAAATCATTCATTTAGGAAGACAATTGTATCCCTCCAAAATAAAGTTTTTTCATGAAAGTTATGAGGATGCTACATCGAAACCTTATAGTTATTTACTTATCGATCTTAAAAGTGTCACAGAGGACAATTTACGCATGCGCGCGGGTATGTTTCCAGGTGATAAATATTGGGTTTACCAGCCTCGATAAACATTCTCAGCTTTGATATCAAGGGTAAAACATGTCTATCGTTATTGATTTTGAAGGATTCCAACTTGATTCTGGACACTTCATCGTGAAAGAGTTGGCCTATGTAGCTGCCAATAGTATCGGCGTATGGACTTTCCAGCCGCCGTATCCTCATTCTCATCTCATTAATCGCGAAAAAATACAATATTCGTGGGTGACTAGGAATCTTCATCAGATACACTGGAATGAAGGAGAATTACCCTATTGCAAATTGAGGATTATTTTAAATTCTTTGTTTGATTTGTTTGAGGATATTTGTGTAAAAGGTTTTGGAAAGAAAAAAATTTTAGAATTTTTATCTGGACGAGAATGTTATAACTTGACAGATTTAGGTTGTCCAAAAATTGAAAATTTTATCCCGCTTAACTGTTATTGTCATACTCATGGAATAGATTTTCCACATTGTGCTTTAGTTAAAGCTACTGCATTTGCTAAATACCTTAAAAGCTTATAAAAAGCAACTACTTCTTTCAATGACTTTCATTTACAGTTAAGATGTCAGTCTGCACTGATCAAACATTGACTCTCTTAAAACTGATTAGTAAAAGTAAAAATCCAAAAGTTATTCTCCGAAAGTGTCGTACTAATGTCATTAAAACATTGTGTGAGTGCATAATCAATACGCTACAAGGAAATATACCTTTGACGAAAAAACAAAAGAGTCAGTTGTCTTCTTACAAACAAAGTTTACGAAAACTTTCCAATAAAAAATTCCACTTTACAAAAAAAGGAAATTACTAGTACAAAGAGGCGACGGATTTCTCTCCATATTATTGCCAGCAGCCATTTCTGTCATAAGTAGTCTCATTCATGGAGCACAGTAAGAAATTTATGCTGATACCAGAAGATCGGCTACAAACGGTAGAGCATTTATCCGAACTGGATCAAAGAATGAGAAATGTTCTCCAAAATAAGCATTTAACAGATGATGAAAAGGCAACTTTGTATTTACAAATATTACAAAAATATACAAACTTATCTGTTGAAAGAGAAGTGCCAAAGACAGAAATGAAAAACCATGAAATTGAAGAAAAAGAGATTCCTATTCAATCTACTATCAAGTACGAAGGAAAAGAGATTCCTATTGAATCTACAATCAAGTACGAAGAAAAAGATGAAGATTTAATAAAAAAAAACAGTGAATGCAGCACCAAATCGATACAAAGATACCGTCAAAAATATTTTTGAGTTTCTCAAACATCAAACTTTGTTACGATGGCCCTCAAAAGGAGAGCTTATTTACAAGGGCGAAATATTTCCAGATACCAACATAGCGTTACTTATCGATGACTTACTAAGAAAAAAGAAAAAAGCCCCAAAGGGAAGAAATGAATTTTTAAAAGTTTTATTTGATTTTAAATTCCCAGAAAATCTTGATGTGAACAAAAAAGTGTACAGAAAAATTATGAAACCTGTAATGTATGTGCGCAAAAATCGATGGATTAAATTTTGATTAATAAAGTATTTAATTGTAAAATGTCTTATGTCATGAATTCTTTTTTTTAATTAATTTTTTAATTGTAGAGAAATAAGTGATAAGAAGAAAGTAAAATACTTTTTTTCATAAAGATTCTTAGTTTTTGAATTTATTAAAGGATCGATTAATTATATTCAAAATTATTGAATAAGTTACGTATTTCTTTGGAAAATAATGAATTAATACAACATCGTAAAAACATATTGAAATAAAAGAATAAAAAATCAGTCGCAATTTTCCATCAAAAGAATAAGAAATAAATAAGCATATTTTTTTTTTCTTGTTTCAAATTTTTTATTTTCTAAAACTCATTCTTATACCATACTTCTTTTTAACAAATTGAAAAATCTGAAAATCATTTCTTTTGTTTTGGTACAAATTTTGAATAATAGAATACATAGAAATTCCTTGACAGCGTTTTAGTATAAAGTAAATGCAATAATGTCCACATACATTAGATGTTATATTTTGAAAAGTAACAGAATTCCACAATACATTTGAATACTTGGATACATAGTCTTGAATAAACTTTCCATAGAAGAAAGGTGATTGTCCATAGGAATCAAAGAATTCCAAATTTCCATTTTTGTCTACATATATTGCCATCCAATGTGAACCAGGCTGCGATGAGTCATCTCGATTCACAACTGCAGCTGAATTAGGGTGGAAAACAGGAATCGCATCAGCAGAAAACACACCCTGATATATCGGTGCAGTAATCTTTTCTTTCAGCAAAATTTTATTTATTTGATATCCGTTCATGATTAATTCCCGAAATCGTACAAAATATTTCTTGTCTTGTTTATTTCGATAAGACTCTCAAATTCGGCGAAAACAATAACAGATACAGTATGGTCAAGAGCTTTGCTAAATTTCATTTCTAATCGTAAATTACTGTGTTTGATGAGATTTAAATGTTCTCCATCACATAAATCGGGAGATAAATCAAATGCGTATAACGTGTAACCTTTAGGATACTCTTCTCTTGATATAAATATACCACGATCTTGCCCCATCTTTTCTGTGCCTAAGAAGAGACTCTGGTAGGCACGAATAAAATTATTCTCTTCAAAATTAATTTCTAATGGATTATGTGGAATTGGTTGACCATCCACGTAGATTCCGATGAAATTTAAATTGAAATGATGAAATTAAAAAGGAGACTTTTTTAGAGTTCCGTGAAATGCTTCATTATCAACACAACCTATGATAATCCGCTTAGGCATTTGACCTACAAATATGCTATCTTGAACGAATGACATGTTTCCTTTCGGAATAGAATAAACCTTGCACAAAACGCGGTTGATTGGATATTTAGCTGTTCCTCCTTTCTCTAATGCCGTTCCGTGTCCTAATATGACTCCAGGACTTACACGGACTTTTTGCACCAGTAGAGATACGTGACTTAATACTACTTTATATCCTTCTTTACCCAACAGACTAAATTCTGGACTGCTTCGAATCAGTTTAATTTTCAAATCTACAAAGTTTAATAAAAGCCTTTCTTGATGGAATAAATCACTGTGAATGCAGCCAATCATATCTACAGTGGCGCTTTCTTTGAAAAAAGCAGATCGTTTTTTAAGTCTATCTTCCGAATTTTTATAAAAGAGTTCAGCAGTAAGCTGAGATGTCTTACTATCGTATCCATGATTCAATAGCGTTTCGATGTATGACCGGTATGGATAAGTATTACTTCAGTTAGAAACGAGACGATCATTTAAGGCGATATCAACTTGAGAAAACAAAGAATGTAAAAATAGATCCACGGGTCCAATCTCATCTTCTTTTCCGATCACAGAGTTATCATTCTTTAAAATTTTTGCTTTAACATATAGTTGTGTTTGACTGAGATCTATGTAATCCTCTCCACTTCCAGAAATGTAAAATTCTACTCGCCCTCCATCGAAAATATTTGATAGAGGGTGGAATTCTATCCACTGTCCGCTTTGAATAACAGTTTGTGTTCCAGGTAAATGAAAGAGTTCTAATTCAGACTTCACACATTCGGGTGAATCTTTTAAAAGAAACGTCATCACGGATCAAAAATATCACGTCCTTTCACTTTCTTAGTTTTTGATGAAATGATTCTTTTTGAATTTTTGCGTTTTCTTTTATACTTTCCTTTACCCACCATAGATTGAACTTTATCGATAGCTTCCCGAGCTATCTGTTCACCACTTTCCTTGCCTCTTTTCTTCACGGATTCCTTAAAGTTTTGTCCAGATAATACATCCGTTGCAATACGGGATCCAGTTAAAAGCGCTTCTTTTCCTATGTTTTTTGTACCTTTTATTAAAAAGGGTAAAGCTGTTCTAAATAAACGGCGGAATATTCCACCTAAACCATAACCTCTCTGATAAGAAATTCCTCGATAATAAGGCAAACCAGAACCTATCTGACTTGCATAATGTTCTTCAAATTTTTTTGGGCAGCAAGCATATGGTACGCTCATCTTGAAAACTAATTTATTAATGACTTTTGATGATTGTTCTTCCCGTATTTATACTATTTGCTTCATTCTAAAATGCAAAACTACAATGACTTTTCCTCTCTCGAATGGTACAAAATCCCCTGAATTTAATCGCATTTCTATTTTAATAGTTTGAAATGATTGTCGAATCACCGGTAAATACTGAGGTCTGTCATAATATTGACTAATAACTTCACCATCTACACCTTTCACTCGTACAATTCTCAAAAGGGGTGCTTGTATATTACCTACAATCTGTGGAGCTACTATATCACTGTACACATAAAAAAAGGAAAATTCAGAAGCTGCATCAGCTACAAATTCTCCTTTCATGTTTCCTACAATGACTGTGTTTATTTTGAAACCTAAGATTGGAGCTAATTTTTCCAGGTGGAGAGCAGTTCCTTGAACGGCATTTATTTTAACTCGCTTTGTTGATTTGTTGTAATTCAATGTAAATCTACTCGGGTTTTTTGGTAAAACCCATTGAATAGCTGCGAGAATATCAAATATGGTTTCATAACAGCCAGTATCAATCGTTTTATGTATCAGTTTTCCACCTCCGGTATCATAGTTAAAAGTGTTGTTAAATTCATTAATGTTGAACCATGAATGAGGATAGATTATTTCAGATAAACCGACTTCCCATTCTCCGCTTAAATTAATCGATGTAGGAAGCTGAGTTATAAAATGAGAAATTTTATTATCGGGAAAATATTTCAGAGAGCTGTCAGAAGGTAGCGTCACATAGAAAGACATGTTGCATAATGAATTAGTAAAAAGAAAACTATTCTTATTTATAGTTTTTTCAGATCAGTAATCCAAGTATTGAATTTTTCGGGATACCCTAAAAACTTTACAAAATATTCTGTTTTGTAAAGTTCACCGTTTTTTCTAGTTTTAATCACTTTTTCAACTGGATAAAAACCGGAATCTACAACTTTTTGAAGTTCCTCTTCATAAAATGTTCCATTTATTTCTTCCCCAAGTAAATCTTTCAATTTATAAACTACTGGATTTCTAGGAACAATTTGCTGTACTATGAAAATTTCTCTAGTCCAATTTTGTTCATAGCCTTTTTCGAATCGCAATTTTTGCTTACTTACGCGCACAGTGTCACCTTTTTTCAATTTCGGTGGCTTTGGTTTTAGATTGATGAGGTCTCCATATAAATTGCGCCGCACTTGGTCTTTATTATTTTTGTTGACTGAAGCAGGGGACATTTTAATACTTCTGTGCCATGTATGATTATAACTATAAACCAGTTTATCAATAATATCAATATATTTTTTGGTGTTAAATTCAGTAAAATATTTCCACATTTTAGTTTTTAAAGTGCGATTAAATCTTTCAACAATACTTGCTTTTGTTTGATTTTGAGTAGTAAAAAATTTAATTTTCATTTGTTTTAAATAATTTTGTACTATTTTATTTTTAAATTCGGAACCGGAATCTGACTGAAGTCGAGACGGTTTTCGAAACTTAAAAATAGTTTCTAACGCTAATTTTATAGTTTTTCCTAACTTATCTTTCAATGGAATTGCCCATCCATATTTAGAAAATACATCAATACATGTAAGTAAATATTTGTAACCTCTATTAAACTTAGCTAAACTTTGCATATCAGCTAAATCTATTTGAAATTGTTGATCAATGTCACTAACTAACACCCTGTTTCTCCGGAATTTGTGACGAATTGGCTTATGCAGAGTGTAAGAATCTTTTTGAGATACCCATCTCTTTATGTCTGAGATTTTAACTTTATCCTTCAAGCCTCGTCTCATCGCATTTATACCACTAAAACTAGCTGTGTGCTCAGGATCTTTGTAAATTCTCTCCATTATACTCACGTGCTTGTATTCAGACTAAAACAATTTATTTAATGTTATAACTTAAATATTAATTTATGGTTTGTAGTTCTCTTATAATTCATGCCAAAATAAATTATTTGAAAAAGTTAAATCGGATTCTTTTAACTTTTTGACCGAATTTCCATCAATATTTTTATTTTATTATAAATACAAAATAAAACATGCTTTTTTTTCTTGTAACGCATTAAATAATTCCTGAAAATAAGGAACAAAGAATACGATTTCTTTATTTCCATTCCCACTACAAAAGAAAAAAGCTGGTAACACCTGGTTTTCTTCATTCCTAAGCGGCCTGTGTTCTGTTGTTCTCTTTCACCGATTTCGGTATTCACAAAACAGTTAGAGGGGGCCATTTTTTCGATTTGAGACTCCGCTTTAGGACTTTCGTTGCATTTCTAAGCGTACATTGTGTTTTATACCCTTCACATATATATTCAGTTGAATCCCTGTCAGGTTCAATACTTGTTGGAGAACACATCCCATTGTTGCTCACTTCGAAAGCTGCGGCTTTTGCTGACCAGTTAAAGGAAAAATTTCTTTTAAATTGTTAAATCATTCAACTTCGAGATGCACTACCATTGTGTTACAGAATCTATTTTTCTCAAATGACAATGCATGCAAAGGTATAGGTTTCCCTGGGAAATTTTCGGACATTAATATTCTTGATTATCGTACTATATTCTGACATTTCCAATGAATAAGAATGTTCTAGAATTTTCGGCTTCGGCTCATTACATTCTGAATTTTTACTGGGTAGCTTCTACAGGTTTAACACCGCCCCTTTTCCTTAAGTCCCAATTAGATTTTCTTTACAGGGATACTACAGCTCAACCCTATTTTTTTGAATAACTGAAGTGAAATAAATTCATCATGTGATAGCAATTACCTGGGCTATATAAATGCTAAGAAGGGAAAATGTTCTCATATTGCACTATTAGTAAGAAATTGTGCTCAATTTCTTGATTGTTCAGTTCCCATGAAGAGCGAGACTTTTCTCATGATGAAATGCTAGTAAGGAACATACATGAACGCAGTTCTATTTCTCGAATGTTTGGCACAGTGCAGCCTGAGACCTTTCTCACATTAAAATTCTAGTAAAGATCTTATGTGAATTCTGGTCACATAACATCTGACTTGTGGACTATTTGGTACAGAGACGAATATTTAACTGCAACATTATGTCTCTTTGTGAAGAATGTGGGAAGATATTTTCAACTAAATTTGCCGTAAAACGACATATTCTACAAGTTCATCGTAAGGAGCAAGTTTCTCGCTGTGATCAATGCAATGCAAATTTTACAAGAGAAGCTGATTTAAGGCGTCATTTTGAAGCTGTACACAATTTATCGAAAAGCGTATGTGCGCAATGTGATAAAACGTTTTCTCGCCACGATGCTTTGGTGAGACATATTAAAAATGGTTCGTGTCAGAAAATCAAATTTCCTGATGAAACAACACGTCACAAGACAAAAATTGACAATGTTGCAGTACCTTCATCATCCCATCTAGATGTAGAACCGAGGCCCAAGAAGAGGAGATATGATATTATAGTTGAAAACACAGCCGGACCGTCATCGTCGTCTTCGAATCAGTGTGGTGGTGGTGGCATATCCCAGCGAGATCATATTTATGAAAAGGAAATTACAAAAAGTGCATTTAGAAGAAAATACAAAACATTCGTATTGGAAAAAAAACGAGACTTCAAAGAAATCAGTGAATTTTTGACTGCCAACAAGAACGAAACTTTAGACATCGTTGAAAATGAATTAAATATTCAAAACGGACTGAAAATAAGTATCAGATTAAGGTGCATTTACAAGAAAATGACTGATAACGGTGAGGAGGTATCAAAAAATGTAGAATTTAAAACTCCGAATAAAGTTGTTTTATCAGCAACAGATATCTCAGATTTGTATGAAGAAATGAAGGATAAAATAATTGCTGAAAGTGAGGATTTTCTGGAAAAGGAGTCTGGCTGGGCATTAAGTGAAATTTTGGAGCAAGAGTTGAGGACAAACCACTATTCGCCTTTGAGAGGTTCATCCCATATTGAGCTACCTTCAAGTATCAAAGCGAGGGGAGCAGTTATTAATGTAAAAAATGAAGATCGGCAATGTTTTAAATGGGCAATTTTGTCAGCTCTATATCCTGTGGAACAAAATGCTGAAAGAGTTTCAAATTACGTCCCTTATGCAGAAACATTGAATTTTGATGGAATAACGAACCCACCTCATTTTTCGGTCATAAAAAAATTCAGTAAGTTAAACAATATATCAATTAATGTATATTCTTATGATAAAAATTACAAAATCTACCCATTACTGGTTTGTGATCGTGAGGAAGATAAACATATTGATTTACTGTACATTCAGAAAGATGTTAATGGTCATTTTTGTTAGATTAAAAATCTATCCCGTCTCATATCAAAACAGTGTTCGAACAATGAGCATAAAATTTGCATATGCAGACGATGTTTGCAATTTTTTTCGAATGATGATAAATTAAATATTCATAAAGAATTATGTAATGAAAAAAGACCTGCGAGAGTGGAAATGCCTACGGAAGAAGGTAAGCACATTTTATTTAAAAATATACAACATTTAATTAAAATCCCCTTTGTTATATATGCTGACTTTGAATGTTTAACCGTAAAAACCGATACTTGTCATCCAGATCCGAAATTCCCATTCACAAATGTGTACGAAAAACACGTTCCATTTAGTTTTTGCTATTTCATTTGCTATGAGAATGGGCATTATAAAGATCCTGTTGTTTACAGAGGCTTAGATGCCCCCAAAGTATTTATTAAAATGATTGAACAGGAGGCTTTAATAATCGAAAATATTTATAAAAATAATAAACCTTTAAGACCTCTCACAGTAGAACAAAAAATTAACTATGAAAATGCTACGTCTTGTTACATATGCTCACAACCTTTCACTGTAAACAATGTAAAAGTTCGAGATCATGATCATTTAAACCAAGCATTTCGAGGCGCGTGTTGTAATCATTGTAATTTATCACTAAGAGTTCCGAAATTTTTACCGATATTTTTCCACAATCTCTCCGGTTATGATGCACATATTTTCGTCAAAGAATTAGGCTATGATTAAAAGCCTCTATTTTTAATTCCCAACACAGAAGAACGCTATATTTCGTTCAGTAAAAATATTTCTCCTAGGTTCCAGATACGTTTCTTGGGCACATTTAAATTTATGGCATCAAGCCTCGATGATTTAATTTCTACCCTATCTCGAGATCAATTTAAGTATATGAATCAAAATTTCGAGCCAGGGAAAATTGATTTACTTTTGAGGAAAGGTGTTTTTTCTTATAATTATTTTGATGATATAAAAAAATGCGACGAACCCTCTTTGCCTCAAAGAAATGAATTCTATAATGAATTAAATGGTGAAGAAATTAGCGAAGAAGATTATAATCATGCAAAAAAAGTTTTTAATGAGTTTAGACTCACTAATCTTGGTGAGTATTGCGATTTGTATGTTAAAACTAACGTACTTTTGTTGGCAGATTTGTTTGAAAACTTTCGGATTATTTGTTTAAAAACGTATAGGTTGGATCCTTGTTGGTATTTTACGGCTCCTTCGTTATCATGGGATGCAATGTTATTGCACACAAACGTAAAAATTGAATTATTAACTGATTATGAAATGTTACTGTTTATTGAGAAGGGAGTCCGTGGAGGAGTTAGTCAATGCAGTAATAGATACTCTTTAGCTAATAATAGATATATGGAGAATTTTGACCCCAAACTGGATGAAAAATATTTTATCTATTTAGACGCTAATAATTTATATGGTTGGGCCATGAGCCAATATTTGCCTATTGGGGATTTCGCTTGGTGCTCAGCTGCAAATATTGATATAGAAAATATCCCCGATAATTCGGATATTGGGTATATACTCGAATTAGATATGGATTACGACATGTCTCTTCACAATACCCACTCAGATTTTCCTCTGGCTCCTATTAATATGGTTCCTCCAAATTGTAAGGAAACAAGACTTATGACAACATTATTACCCAAGAACAAGTATGTAGTTCATTATAAAGTGTTAAAATTATATTTGAAACTCGGGCTTAAAATTACAAAAATACATCGAATATTAAAATTCAAACAATCACCATGGTTAAAAACTTACATTGATTTAAATACAAAATTAAGAACAGAAGCAGCAAACGATTTCCATAAAGATTTCTTTAAATTAATGAATAATAGCATTTTCGGAAAAACAATGGAAAATGTGAGAAAGCGATTAGACATAAGATTATGTTCTTCTGAAGAACAAGTTCGGAAATTAATAGCGAAACCTAACTTTGATTACAGGACTATTTTTAATGAAAATTGTATGGCCGTGCATCTGAAAAAAACTAAAATAAAATTTTCTAAGCCGATATATGTTGGGATGGCTATCCTCGACATCTCAAAATATTTGATGTATTCCTTTCATTACGAAGAGATGAAAAGGAATTATGGGGAAAATGTACGATTAATGTATACTGACACGGATTCCCTTATTTATGAAGTTAAGACTAAGGATTTTTATGCCGACATGAAATTAAAAATTAACTTATATGACACTTCCGGTTATGGCGTAAATAATAGATTTGATATGCCGTTGACAAATAAAAAGTATTAGGCAAAATGAAAGACGAAAATTATGGTTGCATCATGACCGAATTTATTGGTTTAAAATCAAAAATGTATGCATATACGACAGAAAATAAATCAGAAAAGCGATTAAAAGGAATAAAAAAACAAGTTTTGAAAAGGCAAATTACTTTTAATGATTATAAAAACTGTTTATTTAATAACAATGAGTTATACGTCAACATGAATTTAATACGATCCAAAAATCATGATTTATTTTCTATAAAGCAAAATAAATTAGCACTATCTTTTAAAGACAGTAAAAGGTACGTAAATCCTGATGGTATTTCCACTCTTGCCATTGGTCACTATTCTTTGAACGAATGATATTATTTACATTATAAGAAAACTGTTATGATATCAAACTAAATTCATTGGAATTTCTTTGAAATAGTATTATATGAGATTTTTACTTCTGTATCCTTTTTTCCTCTGAAAGATGATTTATTCATTTATTTTTTTTCTTGTTTTTGTACTTTTAAATATTGTTATGTAATTCCTCGAATTTGATATTTTAAAATAATTATTTTCATTAAATTGTGTGTAGATGTATATTAAGTACTGATTTTTTTGGGAAGTAGAATAATTTTCTATAAAAAAGCATGTTGATGAAGTAAGATTAATATTTATAATGTTGCATGATTATCAAGTTTTGTAAAAATATTTTATTATAAAAATGTAATAAAGAGTTACTTTAAATATTGATATTATAATTGTTAATTTTTTACACTAATTATATACTAACATTTAATGAAGCATATATATTTAACATCATTATTTAGTAAATAAAACATATGTATGTGTGATACTAATGAAAGAATAATTCTAAACTTTTAAATATCAAATGTTTATTACATTAAAGAACATATCCAAAAATGCATACAAATATGTCAGAAATATACACTCAAAAAGACTCTAAGCAACATATTTCTTTCCTTATGTCTTTTATAATACATGAAATATTAATACTTTGTAAAAATGTTTTATGAATATAATCTGAAAGTTTTTTACCATCTGGCAACATTACCCCGATAATTTCATAGAAAAAGTCTTGAGCGATGATATCAATATCCAATTCCATTGCACTCTCATTAAATAGTGCAACTGTATTTTCGGTATCGCCATCCTTATACATCCCCAGCAGATTATGTTTATAGAGATTTTTTGTTATCACTGTCATCAAATGACTACATAGTAAATCTGTATAATCCTTCTCAATATCCAATTCGGAGAGGTTTGTTTGCTTTGTGTATGCACCATAAAAATCAACATTCTTAAATTTAATATCTATTACACTGGATAAAATATCATCTTTAAAATTAAATACATTTTTCCACTGTTCTTGGGAAAGCACAATTGAGTAGTTATATTTTCGACCACTTTTACAAATTATTTCTCGAGATAAGCGCACAGGCATTCCCGAACCATTACACAAAACCTTCACTTTTAAGTCAGAATTAAAGGGCGACATTAAATCCGTCGCCACATAATCCAGTTTCTGATTGAATCGATCATCATCATTTCGAGTCAACATGAAGAAACAGTAGGCTCCCATTGTCAAGCCATCTGATGAAGGATAATACATATCTCTAAACAACTTAAAGGTGCGTACGTGTACATAAATACTGTCTTTCCACATGGAAACATAGATAAAAATATCGTCACCGACAGGAAAAACGTTCTCTGGATGTAGGTCACGCTTAAATGCCATACCCGGCTTAAATTTTTTCTCTCTGGATTCCTATAGAGAAAAAAAACTTAATAAGTAAAAAGATTATAATAATAAGCTAATTTAAAAAATAAAATATATTTAATTAAAAAAAGAATACTCACTTTAAAATCATTCGCACGCTTCACACCATTCATGATGATATTTACAGATTTGACTCCCAATTAATTATCTAAAAGAAAAAATATATCTTTATATTAATTGAGACATGAATGTTTTTGAAATAAATTCAACTGCCAGTTTAATACTATAATAAATGGTAGTTAAAATATTATTAAAAGTCTACTTACTTCAAATAAATCTTGAGAAGAAGAATCACATACAAAATCCCCAATAGGTTTCTGCTGAATCGTGTTTCACCTTGTAGAAAGTTGCTAATGTGTTTAGTGTGTATGAGGCATATACTCAGCATTTATGGTTGCCATTCCACAATAATTAAAGTTGTGTTGCCATGGCTTTGAAACTTATTTTTGAAAAAAGAGATCACGCTATTTTTTTAACAACTCAAAACCGCCACACATATATACACGTATTGCTCTTACAAAAGTATCACGTGTTGACTAAAAACACAAATTACAATGTTGCCATTTCATTATAATAATAAGCTATAACATTGCATGAATACTAAGCTCTCAAAATCACAAAAAATTCTATTTTCCTGATTGGCAACAGGAAAGTTTTGATTCTATAAAATGGCAACGTTTCATGTGATGGGTCAAAACAAACACGTGTTTTACCAATACATGTTGCCATTCCAAAAAAACAAATCTATACCGTTCCCATTCTATAAAACAAAATCTGGAAAACCAAAACTAAATTTAAAAACCAAAACCAAAACTTAAAAAGCAGTAAAAAACATCTCAACTCAACAGTAGGAAAAAACAACTAAACTCACCAGCAGGAGGAAAGCAACTCAACCTAACAGCAGGAAGGTAACAACTCAACCTAACAGCAGGAAGGTAACAACTCAACTTACCAGCAGGAGGGAAACAACTCAGCACCGCCACACACCGCCACAACCGCCACACACCGCCACTGAGCCAGAACCGGCAAATTTTACCTACTGACGATTAGCCGTGACTGCTAGTCTAGAGAATCTGTTGTCTGCCTGAGATATTTGAGACCTGTGATTGGAAGCTGTTACTTATTGTATCTGACGAATTGTAGCTGTATAATTGTGATTGTACAGCTGATATATCTAGTGGAATTTTTACGAATAAAAATGTTGTGTTCATTGAGTGGTTGCTTTATTCAACTCTCAATCCACACGAACCCCGAAGCTTGGTACAACTGGAGTTAGAAGCGGGGTTGAAGAGTTGATGCAGCGTGTCACAAGAAAAATGGATATGGATTTAATGAAAATTCTTCTCGAAAAATTAACGGAGCAGATTGCTGAGATGAAAGCTGGACAGGAGGAGATGAAGGCTGGACAAGAAGAGATGAAAGCTGGACAAGCAGAGATTAAAACTGAAATGACGAAAAAAATAAAATCTGGACAGGAGGAGCTTAAAAAGGAACTTAAGAAGGACATTGTAAGTGTTAAATAAGAATTCTCCAACATCATTCAGGAGAAGATGGGTACTTACGTATTATCGCAACCATATTGGCTTCATTATATAAGACGGAGCCAATTCTACAATGTGATAGAAACAGTATGAAAGAAAATAATAAATAATATATGAAGAAAAATATTAAATAATTTTTATCTGTATATTTCTTATACCTTTATTTAACGATATATCAATTACGTTTCAATGGAAAATATTGTGAAATGGTTTTTAAAATGGAATCAAAACAATTTTTTTTATCGTTTTCTTGGTCTTGTCGCCATCTGAATTCTGCCAAGTTAAGACTCATGATGGTGTCGCAATACATGAATCTTACTGCTGATAATAACGGGATACGGCTTTTTTCAAACGAATTACCACTTCTTATTCCCGCGTGTTGATTACAGGTTGAAAAGTTGCACTCCCAGAAAACTATTTTCCAAAATAAAGCTTCATAGGTTATGAAAGAAAATAATAGATAAACATTTGTACATTTCCTAACATCTGGTAAAATGTTATATTTCTATAAAAAAACATGTAACGGCCATTTTCAACGAACGGTTAGGCTGAGAAAGGTGGCAAGCGGGAAAATTTGAAAGGAAGTAAATGGTTGCCAATTCTGCGCCTTAGATGCATGCGACATTGGGGTTACCAATTTAGTAAGTTATCCTGGAGGTTGGCATGGTTGCGATAATACGTAAATACCAGAAGATGAATGCAATGGAAGTTAATGTAACTTCAATTGAAACTAAAGTTTTGAAGATCGAAGAAAACGTTGAAGAAGCATTAGTCAATATGAATAAGGAGATTGAAAGCTTGAAGAAACAAATGTCAAACAGACATGAGGAACCCAATGTGGCATTTATACCTTCCCTAGTCACGATTAAACTCTCAACATTCGATGGAAAATCATCCTGGCAAGTATACAAGACCCAGTTCATGATGGTATCGGAAGCTAATGGATGGAATCCCGGAGCCCAAGTTTTTCATCTGGCGGCTTCTTTGAGAGGAGACGCTGCCGATATCCTCAAGACGCTTCCGGAAGAGCAGAGGCACGATTTCCAAGCCCTATCAAGTGCGCTTGAGCTGCGGTTTGGAGAAAAGTTCACTAAAGAATATAGCAGACTACAGTTAAAATCTCGCCATCGAAAAGCGGGTGAAAGTCTGCAAGAATTAGCTGCCGGTATTCAGCGACTTTCCCATTTAGCATTTTCGGACTGCCCAGCTGAGACACGTCAAGATCTGGCTCTCCATCACTTTATCGATAGTGTGCGGGATCCGGAGATACAGAAAGCACTTAGACTCGCCGATATCAAAGATATCGGATCTGCTGTAGTCTATGCACTTAAGATAGAGGCTGCCCAGCAGGCCGCGCGCAAAAACCGGCACTCAATCAAAGCCTTCTCTGCTAATGATATAGACTATGACCTAAGAAAACAAACTGAAGATCTGCGGTAAAAATTCCGTAGCTTAAAACTGAGTAAAGGTGGCAAAAACACAAAAATTCAGTGCTGGACTTGCGGCGCAGTCGGAAATATCAGTAGAGACTGCCCGAAACCAAAAGATGGTGGAAATGATCTTCCACCACAACAATGAAACTAATATGTGGCCATCTCGCGGGGCGGAGATGTCTAGAGAGTCAGATGTCCCATTTTAAAATGTTTCACATTTCTTCCGTAAGTGGTGGCGACTACGGACTTTTCGTTATGGGATATGTCCACGAAGTTCCCTGCAGAATGATAATCGATACTGGAGCCAACGTAAACATCTTTAGGACAGATTTAGCTCGCAAACTTGGTGAGAAACTCATCTGGACGCCGCCCTGCATTACCCTCCAAACTGTGACTGGTGATAAGATTAAAGTGCATGAAAAAGTCAATCTAAACATTGCATTTGGTAATGCCGTGTACCATCATATGGCATATGTCGCTGATAAAAACGACGAATTTATTCTCGGATTGGATTTCCTCAAAGAAAACCATTTCAAGTTAGATTTTAAAAATAATGAACTGCACTCGTGTTCTGAAGACATAGCGATTTTTAAGACGAAATATTCAGACATTAAAACAGTCCATCATGTAACTGCAAAGAGTGAAACAACATTACCACCAACAACTGAGACGATAGTTTCCGGAGCTCTTTCAGAAGATAATAATTTTCATTATGGATTGATTGAATATCCAGATTCTGACAATAGCGTTAAAGGAGTACTAAGGGCTTCTTCACTCGTCGATCTTTCACGAAATGTAATCCCAGTAAAAGTTGCTAATCTAAGCGATAAGGCAAAACTAATAAAAGAAGGAGAAGTGCTGGCGACTTGTACTCCAGTGACCTGTATTAACAGAAATTGTCAAGCCACACTATCCGAGCCTCCTGACACTCTAATTAATGAACTCCTTCAGAATGCAGAGTTAGATGATAAACAGAGGAATGCTGCAAGAAATCTATTATTAGAATTCGGAGATCTCTTTTCCTAGAAATAAGATGATGTTGGGCAAACCAAAATTACGCAGCACCGAATATATACAGGAAATCATCCATCCATTAAACAACATCCGAGAAGACTACCATTCGCTAACAGGAAGAGGTGGATAATCTTCTGATGGAAATGCAGCAGAATGACATTATTGAGCCATCAGAGAGTCCTTGGGCTTCACCTATTGTTTTAGTTTGGTAGAAAGATGGTTCTACCCGATTCTGCGTTGACTATCGTCAGTTACACAACATCACTAAAAAAGTTAGTCACCGTCTTCCTAGGATTGACGATACACTTGATGCTTTATCCGGAAATCAATGGTTTTCGACTTTGGATCTCAAGAGTGGTTACTGGCAAGTAGAGATACATCCTGAGGATCGGGAAAAGACTACTTTCACCACAGTTCAAGGTTATGCCATTTGGGCTCTGCAATGCACCTGCAACGTTTGAGCGCCTGATGGAGACAGTATTACGAGGACTTTCCTACGAAGCCTGTTTGGTATATTTGGACAATATCATCATTGTAGGACGCACATTGGAAGACCATCTAAGAAACATACGAAAGGTGCTGGGAAAATTAAAAATGGCCAACCTGAAGCTGAATCCTTGCAAATGTAATTTATTTCGAAGTGAAGTAAGCTAACACTCTCTCTGCTGAAGGTGTAAGAACAAATCCAGAAAAGATCTCTGCAGTTAAGGACTGGAGTCGTCCAGAAGATGTTCACCAATTAAGAAGTTTTCTTGGACTATGCACGTATTACAGGAAATTTGCTAAGGGTTTTTCGAGTATTGCTAGACCTCTTCACAAGTTGACAGAAGTCGAAGAAACAGAGATTTCTATGGACAGATGAATGTGAGAAAGCTTTTATACAACTGAAGGAGGCGTTGATATCTTCGCCCGTTCTTGCATATCCTCAGCCCGGAAAATTATTCATTTTAGATACAGATGCCAGCAACGAAAATATCGGAACTGTTTTGTCACAGGAAATTGACGATAAAGAATATGTCATTGCTTATTGGAGCAAATGTCTGTCGAAACCGAAGCGAAATTATTGCACAACCAGGAAGGAATTGCTAGCAATCGTTAAAGCCATAGATCATTTCCACCATTATCTCTATGGAAGAAAGTTCTTGCTCCGAACAGATCACGCATCCTTAACCTGACTTTTAAATTTTAAAAATCCAGAAGGACAGGTAGTCAGATGGATTCAACGAATCCAGGAGTTTGACTTTGAAATATGACATCGCAAAGGCACTCTTCATGGAAATGCTGATGCTTTATCACAGAGACCGTGTAATGGAAGCTGCTGATGTTGTTCTAGAGTAGAGAAGAACTATCAATTAGTAAATCCTTCGGTACGCCAAGTTACTGTTTCACCACCATCGAAACCAGACCCATGGAGTGATGAAGGACTTAGAGAAGCCCAAAAAGAAGACCCAGATATAAATCCAATTTTTGAATTAAAAGAATCATCCAGTAGGAGACCAAGTTGGTAGGACATCTCTACCTACAGTCCTGCTACTAACAATACTGGACTCTTTGGGACTCCCTCCGTATTAGAAATGGCATGTTATACAGGAAATGGGAGTCCGATGATGAACGTAATTTCAAATGGCAGCTTGTTTTTCCAAAATCAAGAATTTCAGATGTTTTGAAAGAATTGCATAGTAGCTCAACTGGAGGCCACTTCGGAGTAATGAAGACTCTACAGAAAGTTCAAGAACGTTTCTATTGGAGCAAAACTAGATAAGATGTAGAGAAATGGTTCCAATCTTGTGATGGCTATGTGGCACGTAAGGGACCAAAGAAACGTAGCCGAGGAAGGTTGCAGCGGCATAATGTAGGAGCACCTTTTGAGCGGATAACACTGGACATTTTGGGTCCTTTACCACGATCTTCAAATGGTAACAAATACATCCTAGTTGTCATGGACTACTTTACTAAGTGGTCTGATTTCAATCCACGATTAAGAAGCGACAACAGTGGCCGAAGTTCTAGTGCAGCAATGGGTTTCCAGATTCGGCGCACCCTTACAAATTCATTAAGATCAAGGGACAAATTTCACCTCTGCTGTGTTTAAAGGAATGTGTCAAATTCTCGGAATAGACAAGACGGAGACCACGCCATTACATCCGCCATCGGACGGCATGGTAGAGAGGTTTAAAGGAACCATCTTGAATAATCTCTTATTTATGGTTTCCAGAAATCAGCAAGATTGGGATTTGAAGATACCGCTGTTTCTGCTTGCATATCGCAGTGCTGTCAATGAGACTACTGGATATACTCCATCACAAATGCTTTTTGGTCGCGAACTTCGTCTGCCTTGTGATCTTCATCTTGGTCGTCCACCGGATACATCTTCATCATCAGAGGAATACCTTCGAGACCTTCAGGCAAGATTTGAAGATGTCCATAACTTCACTCGAGACCGAATCAACCTGATGACCGAAAGAATGAAGACAAGGTATGACACAAAAGCGACAGGACATGAATTTCAGGAAGGTGACAAAGTTTGGTTGTGGAACCTGATTCGACGTAAAGGACTTTCTCCAAAGTTGCAAGCCAACTGGGAAGGTCCCTACTCAGTCCTAAAAAGATTGAATGACGTCGTGGTTCGTATAAGGAAATCATCTTCTTCAAAACCAAAGGTAGTACATTATGATAGATTAGCTCCTTATCGTAATGTAAAGTAAAAATTAGTATACCATAGTCTCTTTGTAAATAGTATAGACAATTTTAATATTTTATACTTTTTTGTATTTGTATTTTTAATTGTTTGTGTATGTAATGTGTTTTGTATCCTCTTAAAATGTAAACTCTTTTATATTAAATTTGGCCTCCTATCAGGGGATTGTACTGCCCGGGACGTGCAGTCCTTGAGAGGGGGGCAATGTTACAAATTTATAAATAATCATTGTATATGTCTTAAAATATCTCAGACAGATCGGAAATACTCACATTTTGGGCAAAAATTGCGGTATTTAGACGTGCTATACGTTAAAAGCGGTTTTTCTAATGATTTGGTGACTTGGCGATGTTTTGGCGAGAAAACTTTGTGATTTGACGACATTTTTGGCGACATGGTGAGAAATAGATTCTTTTAGAAACATCCATCACCTAATCTCTAGGACCAATATTTAGCAAGATAGCTTAGAAGTTTCCAGAACCTTGGCGAAATTGGTAGATTTCCCCGGCAAGTCAGGTATAAATACCGCAGCCCGACATAGTTTAGTTTTGTGAAGACAGTCAGTGATTGAAGACGATTAGTCGTGATTGCTAGTTTAGAGAATCTGTTCTCTGCCTGAGGTATTTGAGACCAGTGAGTGGAAGCTGTTACTTATTGTATCTGACGAATTGTAGCTGTATAATTGTGATTGTACAGCTGGTATATCTAGTGGAATTTTTACGAATAAAAGTGTTGTGTTCATTGAGTGGTTGCTTTATTCAACTCTCAATCCACACGAACCTTGATTCAGTACAATATGAATCAATTTTTCTATTATGTTATCCTCGATGGTTTTATCGAAATTAGAAGAAATGCCAAAATTTCAAATTTCTTCAAGTAAAATATCAATTTTTAGTTCTAAATACATATATTCTCCAATCAGAAAATAACTGAGTCACTGCATTTTTATAATTTGAGATAAAAAAAAGCAACATAGATTTGATATTTATTCAAATATTTTGTTTCATTTCAAGATCAAAAATAAATGCAGCTTATATGGTACATGTAAACGAATCGAAAGATATTTCTTGTCGACAGAATCAAAAATATGTATTTTCACATTCGATAGAAATCATCAACTCTGGATCTCATGTTTATAGATGGCACTTTCAGCGCTACAATATTTAACAGTACACAAGTTCAGCGCTCATCTGAAATCATGTCAGAATTTTATTAAATATTTATTAGTTGATCTATGTAAAATAAAAATTTTTCAATGATTTCTTCACTTTAATAAATATGTAAATTGATGTATCGTTATTTTCGGAAGGGCTAAAATAAATGCAAATTTAAAAGCCGATATTTTTCTTCCGGATATTAAAATATTTAAATTTAATAAATTTTATTTAATAAATTTATTACAAAATAAATCATCAAAAAAATTTCAAAACTCTCGAGATCTTTCAAAATTGCCGAGAATTTAAAAAATTCTCGGCAATTTTGAAAGATCTAGAGATTTGAAATTTTTTTGATGATTTAGAAATTTTTGAAGATTTTTCTTAGAAGAAATAAAAGTTCCCTTCTTTTATGATTTCTATTACTAATTACAGTAATAGAAAGTTTTTCAGGAAAGGAAAACAATTTAGCATTAATGACCAATTTAGAAAAACTTCAAAAATTAATGTGGAGGAAATATTTTTTTCTTTCTTTCTCTGCACAAATTTAGGAATTTATAGTGACAGAAACATGAAAATATCAATATTTATTCTGACAGTCCTGAAAAATATATTTTGATATTTTTTTATTTATTATTATTATTTTAACAAGTATTTTAGTTTTCTCAGTGTAAAAATAATTAGCTTTCGTATTTGAAGACAGAACAGATATATATTATTTTTACATATTTACGAAGTTTACTTTACTTCTCTTAATGAATATAAGGTAAGACAATTCATTAAACGAAAGATGATTGGTTGAGTTTATTCCCTCAAAATTTCCAATAATTCCCGTGGTTCAAAATTCTCGGGAATTTTACATCTGTAGCTACTGTAATGGTCCCCATAAATGCAAAATTTTGACTCATATTGGATGGAGGGCATATCAATAAAATAAATATTTAAGTGAAAATAGTAATTTAAAATACGTTTATGGCAGAAATGTTAAAAATATACTCACGTTCATAAATTCCAAAGATTTGTTTACTCATTCCGAAGTCTTTTACAGAATATTTTCCCATCAAGATAATAAATTAAAATTCTTTTTTATACTTTTGCTAACAAAATTGTATCCAGCAAACTATATTATGTGTAGCGTTAAAAATCTCAATTTTTCACTATTATAATTAAAAAGATGGATCAAATTTTAATTTTAATTAAAATTCTTATTTTTCGAGTTTGTCAGATAACGCATCTTCTTGCAGAATCTTTATATAGGGATATATTATCAGCATTTTTGATTTCTGATATTATGGAATATATTTCTTGGAATTTCTCATATTCTTTTCGTACCTACTTTGTAAAAAGTCAGTTATGTAAGAAAGGAAGTTTTTAACAAAGTTGTTTTCATCAAACAATATATCATATGTGGCAAGTTTTGATATCGTTTGCAGATATGAAACCATTATCATTACGAAATCAGCTTGCCAACGCCAACTCATACCCAACACAGCCGATATCGGCCCATCAGGATGTCGACAGGCTTTTCTTCTTTATAATCTCCATGTCTAGGAATATATTAGACGAGGTTCACGAGTCCATTTTCTTTCAGAAAGTCAAAAACAACTTCAAACTGTCAGCATGTTTTCTAATGGAGTACAGTTCATGGTATGTCAGTAAATTGGTAGCTGGAATTGTTCTTCCTATGAACCTTCCTTCGCCAGAACGAATGTCATCTCATTCCACCATACATGCGAAGACATCCACTGGAGGCGATATTCTTTTGTTTGCAGGGAAACGTTAAAAATCTGGTTTTTCACTATCTGTGAATTTAAAAAATAGATCTAATCATGATTCAAATTGAAATCCATTTTTGTTGCTAGCCAGATTATACATTTTTCGTAAAACAGTATCTTTTTCTACGTACATAATAACAGCATATTTGAATTTTGATATCATGGTATATATTCATTTGATTTTTCACGCTTTTTTAACCCACTTCGTAAAAAAATAAATAAATAAAAATGTATAGTAAGATAGAAAAGTTTCAATTCATAACATAGCAAAATTTTTAATTTAGAAATTTGTTTTATAAAATAGAAAATTTATAATTTTTAAATACACAGAAACATCGCCTCCATGGAAAAGCTATACCGGTAAAAAACTTAATTTTTAAAATTTAAAAGCCGAAGCGTGTTTTCCGGAAATTAGAAGAAATTTAATATTATGGAAGAATAAAATCTAATGTTTAAATAACATATGCTGTTTCTAATTTTTTATGAATCCTAATTATTTTGCTTCATAGAGTAGTAAATAAATGTATCAGTGTTATGGAAACTAGAAAATAATTTTTAAATGGATAGTAATTTACAGTCAAATTATACAAATGTGTACATTTATATCATTAATATAATTTTCATTATTTTTGAATATTATATTTCATTAAATTATATTAATGGCATTAAAATTATCATTAATTATTAGCAATGCTTTGGGATATTTTGTAATTGAATAAGTACCCTGTTTTCATGGATAGATAATACATTCATTTATGTATATGTATATATAGATGGTTGGTTGGGTTTTATGGTGCCAAGTCCAAAATTGGACATACTTTGTATATAGATAGGACATATATTTAAGGATTATCCTCTCACGTATCTGAGGAGTTATTAGATAACGACAGTCTTTACTTTAGAAAAGGGGAAAGTCAGATTCACTCAGTGTTAATATAATGGAAACGATAAATAATAATTCAACAAATATTTTTATAGGATGCTAACATTTGGAATGCATTTAGGACAAATATCAATTTCAGCGAACAATTTAATTTCATAATTACTGTACTAATACATTTCAGAAAAAATCATTTATTTAAATTTACAATGTATTTCAAAAAGATTTTTCATTTTATTTTTTGAAAATAACTTTTTAATGCTCTAATTACCAAAATAAAAAATAAACTCAATGCGAATTTTTAATTGAAGTAATTAGAAGCTCTATAACCACGTTTCGAATTTTTATCTTTGAGATTATGGGATGCTTTTTAAAAACAAAAGTAGACACACGTTCAATATTTTTGTGAACTTTTCGTTTAAAACAAAAAATGAACCTACTCTAAGTTAACTTAAAAAAAAACTGATTATATGACAGCAAATTTCTTTTTAAGAAAACTAGAAAAAAATTAATTTAACGGTTGTACATCTGCTCAGCATATCTACATTAAGAATGAACTCAAGTCTGCATGCTATCAAAATGGACTGTCTCTCTCTATAATTAATTTATCGTTCTGTACATATATATATATATGTATAGAACATATATATATATATATGCACATAACATTCTATACATATATATATATATATGCACATAACGTTCTGTACATATATATATATATAATTAGGAAAACGCAATATTTCATTTTTACATATCACGCAAAACAGATAATGTTTTTAAGGAATGGCTATTATACCAATGATATTTTTATACGATTTTTTTTTTTTTTTTTTTTTTGGAATCAAAATTTGCTATATGCAGCTATAGAATATTTTACTTATAAACCTTGCATTCTCTTTTAAAATAAATGGAATAAATATTAAAATAAGAATAACAGAATAAATATATAAATAATAACAAAAATATATGATATTTTTTATTATTTTGTTATTTTATATATTTTTGTTATTTTATTATAATATCAGCTATATTTTTAATGAAAATTTATTGTTGTTACTTATGACACTTGAAAAAGCCAAACTCGCTATGCCAATTTAAGTCAGTAGGATACGTCTTTCGTTTAACCAGAGCAACACAAAGGTGAAAAATGCACGACTTTTTTCTAAACTCTTCCAATAGATGGCACCACCAGAGAAACAGCACCTTCATTTTGACATTGAACAGGAACAGGAAGCAGTTTTTTCCAGACCATTAGGTAATTGACCATTAGACATTGGTAACGGCTCAATGACCGACCACAGGGTTTTCGATTCCACAGATATAACGAGCACGTTTATCGCATGCACTCGCTGGGCCTTTAGCATCATTGGGAATAGAACCCTACCCTTCCGAACGGAAGGCCAATGCCCTAACCAGTAGGCTACCATGGCCATAATGAAAATTTAATATCAAGGCGAGCTTCGAATTTAAAAACTCCAGAGATAAAAAATAATTATTTAACAATAGGTTTTATTATTTTAGATAAAATAATTTCGTCAATTTATAGAGTTAAAAAGGCTGATGATTTTTTGGAAAGTTATTCTTTAACTGCAATAGTAGTGGAATTAGCTTAATGCAATATATGAATCTTATGGGCATCCAGGTTTCTATTCAGGAAAATCACAGGTATATTATAGATAAATATATCACTCGTTAATTAGATACTAGGAAACTGTTTGAAAAATAAGTAGGTACTTTTGAGTGTAATATAAAGGAAAACAGGTGTGGTAGATTATATAATGGGAAATATACATTTATTAGATGTAAGTTGCAATTAGAATGTGTTTAGTCATAAATTTTCTCTATTATATACTTTAATTTAAAAAAATAAGTATGTTAATTCTGAAGGAATATATTTCAATCATTTTAATTTAAATGATAAATATTTTTTATAAAATTCTTACTGAATTGATTATAACTACATGCGTCATTTGTTTAAATCATAATATTTTCGTCTCTAAGGAATTTACATAGAGTATATAAGAAATTTAAACTCTTAGGATGATTAGTTTTTTAGATAACATCAAAATATTAAAAAAGTTGGACTCAGTCGATATTAATATATGAAAAAATGACGATTGTGATTTCTAATTCATGAACCGTATTCATTTAAAAGTAAGAGGTGTAAAAAAATTAGTAATGGAAAATCATTTAATAGCTACATTGATACTTTAAACAAGTTGGATTATTTGAATTCCTACAGCGATGATATATAACCTATTTCTAAAAAGTAACAGATGCTATTTAATTTCTTTGTATTTATTATTTTTTTTAGATTTCGCCATGCATTTACTGAATGCTACCTCAAATAGGAAAATGTTGATTTATTATAACTCACCAAATAATTTTTATGCAAAATGATACTTGGCATAAATTTAAGGCTGGGAATCAACAAAAATTACTTTTTAATTCATTTAAATAACATGTTCATATTGGGAAAATCTCAACTGTTAATACTTTTATATTAAAACAGAAGCTTAATATAAATTTAAAATTTTCTTTAAATTTTTCTCTTAAGACAAAAGTATATATATATATATATATATATATATATATATATATATATATATATATATATATATATATATGTTATTACTAACTCAAACAAAATGAATTCCTACTTATTCTAATTAGCACTATATATCTTTGTAGTGCAATATGAAGCATGTTTTGACCCATATCTCTCTCTTGTTATAACTCATACAAATTTTTTTTTAACAAAACTGACAAAATAAATTGTTTTTTGTGTTTATTTGTTAGCGTATCTATTGTGAAGTACTATGTACTTATAGCGCTATTTTTTTTTTTACTATAATTTCACATTGATTATAAAACACATATCATCATCATGTTTATTTTAATTATAAACACAAGCAACTTGATATAAAAATAGATTTAAAAAACAACTTTTCAATAAATATATATCTTAAATATCTATATATAAAACGATGGAACAAATTTAAAATGAATAACATGTAAACAATTTTAAGTAATAACATAGATAATATGCATAATAAATTATTATATAAGTAGACAAATGGAAAATAATCAAATCCAAAATATAAAATAAAAATAATTTCTTCACAGCGAATATATCTAAGAACAATTATGTAGTTTATTGACAACTCTAAGATCGTGGATTTTATACATATAACAGAAACAATTTTATACATTTATTTCATACATAACTGTTTCTTAAATTTCAGTTTCAAATTAAAACAAAAATAAATTAGCCAATGTAGAGTAAAATATGGATATATTATAAAGTTACATTGAATAGTATTATGCAAAAGAATTGGTGATTCTTTGTGAAACAATGTATAGATTTCTGAAAAATTTAAGCAACTTAAATGTTGCTCTATATACAATAAATAATTTTTAAAAAATATAAGATACAACATTATATTCATATATGTCATGAGAACAACATACTAAAAAATGTATAAATGTGCAAGTATATATTAATAACTTGATATTAGATAAATAAATCCCAATCCAGGAGATTCAGAAACTCATTTGATTTCAAACTCTAAATTGATAGTTAAAGTTAAATATTTCACAAAACATTAGTAATTTATAACTTAAAAAATAACAAAACGGAATTCATTGAAATTTTTTAAACTTGTAATAAATCAGTATGTATGTACGTATGTATGTGTGCGTGTGTTATATATATATATATATATATATATATATATATATATATATATATATATATATATATATATATATAATCATGTCTATATTGAGAACAACACTTTAAAGTTAACCACTATATTTGTGTATAATGGATGTTCTATTTCTTTCACCCGATTATTTTCTATAAATATGTTCAAACTTATGTTTTTAAAATTATATTTCTTTTATCCTATAATTTTGAAGTTGTTCATGAAATATAATTTTTTAAAGTTCATTCTTTAAGATTTATAATAGAAAATTTTCAAGTAATCTATAATAACTTTCATGCAAAATTATACCAAAAAATAAGAATCTCTTATAAACACCATATTAATCTTAAGGCATATTTATTTGCAATATTTTCATGATAAACTTAAAAAAAACAACTAAAAACCATCTCTAATTTGTTTTTAAGTTTACTGATATAGTGGTTTACAAACAATTAAAAGAATTTTGCAATAATGGAGATATGCACAAATACCA
This sequence comes from Latrodectus elegans, assembly GCA_030067965.1. Taxonomy (NCBI): domain Eukaryota; kingdom Metazoa; phylum Arthropoda; class Arachnida; order Araneae; family Theridiidae; genus Latrodectus; species Latrodectus elegans. Next base: position 24,752,398 of record CM057822.1, on the reverse strand, counting down.
CAAATTTATCTGAAATGACATTTTACACTACATGGTTTCCTAGGGAAAAAAAATTGCAGAATAAATACAAAAACTAATTTTGAAGAGAAATTTAATATTTTCAACAATTTTTAAAAAATAATAATTTCATATCCTCTAAAAAGCTACTTTTTAGAATTTTATTTTACTATAATTAAAATGCAGAAAAGTCCGAAAAAAGTTAACTGATAACATAAATTTCACTTTTCATTCAATATTGTATAATGATAATTTAACAGGAATCATTTTTGCATGTTACATAATTTAAGGCTGGTAGTAAAATACTGTTGCAAAAATTATAAATATTTGGAAATAAAATTATAAAAATAAAGAAAAGAAATCATTTGTGATTATAGATTACATTGTTTATTTTACTAATGATAAATTTTTAGTCAATATAAAAACCATAAAATAACTTAAAAGTAAGAGCCTTTGAATAAAAGGGAATTATGTGAAAATCATATTTAAAATATTCGTTGCAAAGTTATATAATACAATCATTTCATATTTACACAAAAAATAAGGGTTAGTAATATTTTACTATAAATATGAGCATTAAAAGGTATCTTTCCATATCAAAATATACTTCAATTTAGAATAAGTTTTAAGTTAAAAATCAAATAAAACTTTATTAAAATATTTATAACTGTTAAAACAATTCTTGGCAAATGAAATGAATATACGTTATGCACATATTAAAATTTTAACTTCAAAATATGTCTTAAATACATAAAATTTTTAGATTAAATTTTTAGCAGTGAACGGGCTAAATCAGATATTCCACTGTCCATCATTAATTCTTCTAAAGCCCATCTCTGATAAGGTTTGCCAATAGAATGAACAAATATAAACCAGTTCCCCCGGGAGTCTTTATCTCCATTTATAAAAATTTCCTTAACTCCCGATAAAGATTTGAATTTATTATTAAATTCCTCCATATGGTAAGTGATAATCTTTTCAAAGTCTGATGACACAGACACTCTTATAGGATCGCCTTCTTCATTGTCATCTCCACCTACAGTCTGCTGATTGTCTTCTGAAATAGTTGAACAGTTTCGGGTGACAGCCAATGTGGCGTATGTTTGGAGAGCCAGTGATTGCAGATTTAAATCTCTAAACCCATGACATCTGTCTACATCTTCACATTGTCCAATTTTAGTTACGACTTCTGTAGCATAAAATTTCATGAAGTCCAATAGCAATTTAGAAGGAGAGCATGACTCAGCACAATCACAGCCATGTCTACCTACTGAGCAACAATTTTTAAATGACTGCTCCCTAAATGTGTTGATGATTCTATCAAAACATTTAATGCAGAATCTTTTATTGTGATGCATTGTTAAAATAAGTGAACTTTTTGAGAGCCATATATTCACAATATTATTTAATATCAGGAAACAAGGACATACCATTTTATTTTGTGACAATATATGAGAAAAACTGTCCAGCAAATTGGCATCAGATGACTGAATGAAAGAGCTTTTTGGAACGGGTGAAGCACCACTTGATCGCAAAACTTTTTCTTTCATTTCACAAATAATATCTGATATAACCCAAGGGAAGCTCAAGACAGATTTGTCACCATTTCTATATGTAACAACATACCAAGCAGATGCTCTTCGATATTTTCTTTCACGTAATTCACTTGATGAAGCTCGACTTCTAGTACACTCAATGTCATGAGATTTAAAAAATTCAATTCGAAACCTTTTGATGGTATCTTTTATGTAAGTTTTTGCCACAGAAAGAGCATTATCTCTCTCATAACGATTTTCGCTATATTCATTTAATTTACTAACATAGCCGGAAAGAGCTTCTGTTTCATTCTGCAATCCATACTTTTTTAAAATATTCTTAATTCTTTTCACATATTCTTGCCTATAGTGTTCAGCTGATTCTTCATATTCCTTCCAACCAGGATAAACTAAATTGGGATCACAAGAGACATCTTCATTATAAAGATCAACTTTACTAATACAAGCCTCCAACGTTCTAGTCACTCGATACAACAGCCCCAATGCTCTTCGAGACTTATAACTGTTATTTGCTGATCCTTTTTCCATAAAGTCTGGATAAAGTTTTGGCTTCTCCTTTGTAGTTAAATATTCTGTAGTACCAGATTTAGCAAAATCAAGAGCTAAAGGATATTTCAAAGCAATGCTATGGCAGACTGATGAATATATGCCTTTTTCATGGCTATCTGCCCAAGCTAGGTATGCATTTGCCATTACACCAACATTATCATTTTGTATATACTTACATAAAAAATCAACCATATCAGAGACCTATAAATAAATAAAATTCATTTTAATATAAGACTAAAATAATATGATTTTGAAAATTCATGTGCAAGTCTTACTAACTGTAATAGGTCCATTATGAATGAGCTCTTTATTGGATGGGTAAAGCATAGCTTCATAACTTGGTTTCTCAAATATTAAGTCATCTAACCAAATGACAACATATTCATCTCCATCGAGATCTGATCCTAAGATAATAAAAAGAAAATGAAATAATTCAGAATATGTAGCATAGTAAATGTGATATTAATTTGAATGTATTTAATTTTTTTAAATATAGCAACATAAATTGAGTTTATGGAAATGGAATGAATTATGAATACCATCAACAAATGTTAATTTATTAATTATTTGTATTAATATCAGATGTTTCTTAATTTATTACAAGGATGTAAATGTAATCAAAATTAAATAAACCAAATAAAAAATACATAATATTTAAGCTATGTATAAAACAATATCCTCTTTTTTTTTAATAGAGACGAATATGTAAACAGTCCAAGTTTATGCACATTAAATTAATTTTATATTACTTGTTTACTGTCCTTTTGGAGTTTTTTTCTGATTTAATATTACAAACAGCACTTTTTATTAATTTTATTATTTTATAAGTTATTTATTGATATTTATTTTTAACTTTAAAGAATGAGCTTTTAAATTTTTTAATTTAAGGGCGCTACAGATTTTTCTCTTCATACCAAGTACCAAGATTCACTGGCCATACTATTACACAGTTTAAAATTGCATAAAAATTTTCTATTTTAGAATCAGTCAGCAAGTTTGATTATATTTGTCTGTATAAGTTATTTTTTAGAAATAAAAATTAATTAGACCAGGATCTACAATTAATATTGATTCCAAACCACTGTAAATGTACAATACTGAGGTAGGATTTGAACACACTAACTGTAGAATCGAAAACCAAAGAGATAACCGTTCAATTGCCAGCTCAGTAAAATAGCCAGAAAGATGAATAGCAACACAAATTCAGTTCTGTTCAATTATGACTTAGATTTGTACTTAATGAGAATGTTCTGGAAAACGCTTGTAAGATGTCTGCTAGTCTAGAAATATTAGATACTTTCAAGTAGTTTAGAAACTTTCACTAATGAAGATGTATAATATAAACATAAAATATAATTGAGAAAAGTGGATAGTTATAAATTGTGAATTAGGAATACAAATGAAATATTATGACTTACATTTGTGCACTTTTGCACAGATTTATAGAAATATGTAGGAGAAACAATAGTGGGAACAGATACTTCAAGTAATGGAAGTATCAAAGGTGCAGTACTTTAAGGAAAATTTAATCTGGTGCTCTGATGTTTTTGAAATGATGAGCAAATTTAATAATATCTATAATAAAGATTAATCAAAGTTGTTTACACATTCATTGAAATGAAGCTTTCATCATAGAAGCTATCTTAAATGCAATGAGTGTTCAACTGTTGCAACACTCAATGTATTTAACAGAATGCTATGAAAACCCCATTCGTAGCCTTAACAGAATAAAACAGGGTGACAACAATTTGATCATAATGGATGATTTGAAAGTTAATATCTTTGCTTCAAGGTAGATATGCAAGATTTCCATGTTTAACTTGCGTATAGAAGGGATAAGATTCCATACTGGATAATAATAATAATAATAATAATAAAAAGAATGGCTGGAAAGACAATTAGGAATCAGGCACTATGAATGTTATTTAGAACCAGGGCTTTGAACCACAGTTTTTTTCCTTATAGTTTTTGTTCTGGTTCAACTAAAATAAAATATATTGGCTCAGTTCCAAATGAATAATTTTATACTATATATATATTCTTATTTGTACCAAAAATACCATTCTATCATGAATAAAAAATGAAATTCAATGAAAATGTGATCAATTTTAGTCTTTTTTAATTGGTACCCTATCTGAATATACAATTAACCAGCATGTACACTAACATTGATAAGCAGAGAATGGTAAGCATTGGCTTTATTGTCCATAATCGGAATCACATTTGGCAACTAGGTTCATGATTATGTTGATAACATGTACCCTTGTCGCTCACATGATGCACTTAAATCAACAATAATTATGTAAAGAAAATGTTTATTTTGTTTAAAATATGAAAGTTCCCCTAATTATCAATATATCTTTTAATGTAGTTTCACTGAGTTTATTTCTGCTATCTCGAAGAATAAATTTCAAACCTAAAAACGCCCTTCCAATGCTATTTTGTGCACTGATACTGCCAAAACTACCATTGCAGTCTTAATCACAGATAGGTAATCCTATTCTTTTCCCAGAAACATAAAACCTTTATCGAACCTTTGTTCAAAATTAAATCATTTTCAAAATTATTCAAAATGAATCCACAGTGAATCTCAGTAGAAATAAGGGTTTACGTGTTCTAATGCCATATTTATTATATTCATTTTCGTTGTTTCTGGAAGAAGACTTTACTCTTATAAGACAGATTTTTAAAAAATTGTAATTTGCTCCAAGTATTCTTTAAATATTACATTGCATGTACTTTTTGTAGCATGAAAAGTAAGATTTGATAATGTGGATTCTAAATAAATTGCTCTTTTTAAATAAACACTTCTATCAAAAATATTTTCCTGTTATAAATAATTATATAAAATATCTGCAAAAAAAATTTTTTTTTTAATTTTCTAATCCTATTTTACAGTGGGTCAAGTTTTAGCAAAAATAGCTTAAAGTTAATTCTTTATTTTATAGTTTCAAAATTATTTCTGTTAGAGATCATGGGGCCCCCATACATACACCATTCAAAATATTTAACCATAACCAATTGCAAAATATTCTAAATTATTTTCCACAAAAGATGAGCTAAAATCTGTATTCCAATAAAAATTTTAATATGCTTAAAGTAAAAAAAAATCTTCATTGGAATGCCATGGACACAACTGAATTTTGGCACTAAACAAAACAATACAGACCAATTGAGAGTTAAACATTTTAAATTTACTTTTGTTTTGTTTGACTATTTACTTCCAATTACCATTGTACTATTTTCCATGAATTGGATTCTTCTTAACTATGAAAAGCAATTATATCTTATATGACAGGCAAATTACAAGCATTTGGTTGTTCAATGAGTGTCAAAATTACGTTTATTTTACTCACATGTGTATTATTTTCCTAAAAGTTTAGGGTTGGTCAGCAAAAATAGGTGAAGGATTCCACCACGATATAAAAAATATTAAGTTTTAAATATTAAAAAATATGGGACATGAACATGTTCACAGATTACTGTTAGATATTAACACAAAGGTAGACCTGTCATTGAACATAAAAGACTGTCAAGTTTCAAAGAAAATAAAAGATATACTGAAATAGAAACTTTTTGCTCTGTTTAAAATTTTCATGTATTCATACAAAATATTTCCTTTTCTTGATCAATCATTCATATTTTATGTAAATTACCTTAACAAAGAAGTAAACTATATTTCAGTAATTTTTTCAGAATAAGGCATAATTTAAAGTAAAGAATTTAAACTGAAGAGGACTATTTAATTTCCTCTTAACTAGAGGAGGCAGCTTGTATAATTTGTCAACAGTTAAATAGCATGAAGCACACTTATCAAAGCCAATAAAAAATAACCAACTGATGAAAATAAAATTGCTGTCACAAAAAATTAATTATTCTACAAAGATTTAAATAGATGAAGATCATTGTTGCCAGATAAAATAAAAATTTTTGCTCAAATGATTTTAGCAAAAATATTGATTTTTTAAAAAAAAATCTTGACATAAGCAATATAAGTCATTAATTAATATAACACAAAATTCAACAAAGATTTCTCTTGTATTTTAAAAATTTTTCATTTTGAAAGCCTCTAATTTTTGACTCATTTAAAAAATAATTAAAATTTCAAATTATTGAACTTTTAATAATTTTGTTTCTGTTTTTACAATATAGATTGCAAAAATGTTCTTTTGATATTTGAATTTAAAATAATAAAAAAGTTTGAAATAAGTTTAAATTTAAGAATAATTCAGTGTTGTGAAAAGTAATGAGGACTTAAAGATATTTATTTGAAAACTTTTTGTGTAAAAAGATCTTCAAAGATGAATATTTTCAGATATAAATTAAATGACAAACATCTTATACCAATCTTGGTAATTTTTAAAAGTAAATTTGATCCACTACAATTTGATTAACTAAAAGCAATTGTCAGTCTATAATATCTCTAACTATCTTATAAATTGTGATAATGTTGAAATTCATTATGCAAATTACTGTGATCTCAAAACACAGGTCCGAAGTTCCATCCTCAGGTTGAGAAAGGTCAAATCAGCTTTTCACCCCTTTAGTGGGTCAATAAGGATCAACGATGCTTGGGAATTAAACATAGGGGGTTTTGCATTAGGTTGACCATTTAACTTGGAGATATGCTTCGCACACTAGAGCCTCAGACAGGAAACAACTGTATTATTGCAACTGTAGCCCTTGCCTCATGTACGGACTGTCACGCCACAGGCTTAGTTTAATTTTAAACAAGATATTTTCCATATTGGTGAAACTAGTTTTAGTCCCTCAAGTGTTAATAAAATCTTTACTGCTAAGGAGGAAAAGTGAAAAAGTATAAAAAATGATATTTGCTGTAATACTAAAATGTAATTCTAATTGAAGTTGAGACATTATTAGTAATTATAAGCTAATACAGCAAACCATTCTTTTAAAAATATCCTCCCCACAGAATAAATAAATAAACAAGAAAATTTGTATATTATAATAGGATATTTAAATGTTATTTTTTAAAGTTGCTTGCTACAACTGGACAAATCAAATTGTTATTTTATTTCTAAATTACCATATAATTTACACAGATTAAAAAATGTATTGTTGGATACTAAATTATACCAAGTTAATAATACTCTTCAATGTTGAAATCGTGTGTTTCAAATTAATTATAAAAACAGCACTGTTAATTTTTTGATTGCATAATAATGAAATATGTAGAAAAAGGAGCAGCACATTTTTGAAAAATCATATATTTTATTTTTTTTAACAATAAGTATTTCTAACAGGGTCAGATAAAGGCTGCATTCCAGAAGTTAAATCATTAAGCACTGATTTTTTTTTTATGAAATTGGATATTTCTGCACCACATACAATATTTAAAAGTAAAATTTCTGTGATAAAAGATAAATCAAATATGTGCGATGGAATATGTAAAAATTCAAGAAAATCTTATGTAAACCATTAAAATAGATAAAAATTTTAATAGAATTCAAGAAACCATGTATGTTTAGATACACAATTGGAGAAATTTAATAAATTTTAATATGTATCCATTAAATTCTTTGAATATTTAAAAAGATTATTATGATAAATAACCACATAATTTGTATTTCTTTGATAATTCATACATTGATGCATATAAAATTATATTTAAATCTAACATTAAAGTAATTCTGTAAACTCACTAAAAAGTTTCATTTTAGAATTATTTAATTCTAGCAGTGACAGATATAATATTAAAATCTAGAGAAATAAAATAAATATAATGTTGGTGCAAGCAAGGCAATAATCTTAAGATACAAAAGAGATTGTCCACAGATATTGCAGTTATTGATTTAAAATTCTATTAATTAATGAAATTTTTAAAAATTAAAATCTTTCTTGCCGATTTAAACTAACCATAAAGGGGATGTTTTGTCATGTCTTTTTCATTTTGCTTTTTCTGTTGTTCTATTATCCATGTATTTATAACTTGAACAAATGGAAAATGGTTTCTCAAACTGATGTTTTGATCTTTATAAAAGAAATAATTCTATTAACAAAATGAACTTTGATAATGTTCTCAGACATTCATTGGTGAACTTCGCCTAGTTTGCTGCACTTGAAGAATGTGATTTGAAGGCAAACAGCAAATTCATTGATAAGTCAGATTTACAATGCCATCTCATGTGATGTGGCATTGATGAAACATTAACTAATGTCATGGATATTTTAAACTAGTGATATTTGTAATAGTGTAGTGTACTCAGGACCTCAACTGTAATGAAAGAAGTAACCATCTTGTGGTTAATAAATCTAATTTTGTAAAATTAAAGTCATAAGAGTAAATTTTTAAAAAGGGAACTATGTTGTAATGCATCTGATAATTGGTTTATATTTTTCCTACAATAAATATTTACACAGTGCTTCCCAATTTTAGGAAGGAAGGTAATGGATTTCCAAGCTAATACTATAACTCAATTATTATCATCACATATCAGGAAAAATGAAATATTTTATTTTTCCTTGCATGTTTTATATAGCAATGTTAAAATAATTATATTCTAACATTGCTTAAAACATACTTTGTTGCAATCATATACAAGCCACAGTATTTTAATGAAAATACTATCCATATGTTAAGTGATTGCTAATCAACAGCATACAAATGATATCAAATTTCCTGGCAACTTACAGTTTAAGAGAAATACAAATTTCTACTTTTGCAGAGCATAAAACTTAAAGTGCTCAATGGAATGAAATGAAAATAATTCAGTTTTTTACCAGCCATTTGATCAGGATGAGGGCGAGGTCCAACAGCAGGAAAAACAATACAATCTTTTATATGATGTAGACGAGGACAATCAACTGCTTTCAATTTCCTTACATCTCCTGGGTGCATACAAGGGTTTTTCGTCACCAGAATAACTTCTAAATTAATTAAAATATTTTATAAAAAGATAAAATGATAACTGCATAGAAATTATTACATAATTTTTTTTATTAAAAACAACAAAATATACTGCAAAAGAAACCAAAAATGTTTAATAGAGAAACTATTTAAGAAATCCTATATTTGATTAAAATGAATAAGAGCTTACATTAATCAGTATAATAAAATAATTATATTTGATCTTTGATGTGTATTTTTATTCATTTAGTCATGGCAAATCCAAAATTCCATTAGTTGCTTAGCTTCAACTAACAACAAAATCAAACCAAAATTGAAATCTTTTGTAGAAACTAGTACAAATGAAATAAAAGTAAGAAAAACTCAAGCAGAAAGATAAATATAAAAGAGTTTAGGAAGATTTAATTTTTTACACAAGCCTTTAAGAAAGATGCAGTGGACTGGTTGGTTAAGCCTACATTTTCATAATTTGAATCAGAATTTGAGTTCACAACTTTTTATCATATTAGCTGAAGATGGGTGGCCAAGTCAAGATTTGGGATATCTAATGCTTGATTTTGCTTCCAATTTACAAAAATTCCCACTGACAGCTGTCACTTAACTGTATGCTGGTGGTAACTATGTAGGTACAGGGAAATCTGCTAATGCAACAACATAAGCAGATATTATGAAAAGAGACTTATCTATTACTAGACTAATATTGCAAGAAAAATATTTTTAAATGACCATCAGAAGGACAACATTTGAAGTTTACTACTACTGAAAGATGATTAGATTGCTGGAAATTATGATTTAGGATTTAAGAAAAACATTATCTTTTGATAAATAGTTTGTACTTATATTCAAAGATCCTCTTTTCAAGCTTTTAGGAAAAGAAGCAATTTCTGAGGAGGAGTTATACAACTGCAGTAAGACAGGTTAAAATTATTAAAATGTGCTTAATAAAACCATTTGAATGAAAAGATGAAGTCACTACAGTAGGATACAAAAAAATAAAGAATGAATCATTTTGGTTTACCAACCAACAATTACAAGTTAAATTTTATTGAACTCGAAAAACCTAATAAATTTAGTTTTTAAAAAGTAAATAAATGTGTATCTTTATCTGTATATTACAAATAAAATAAAAAAGAATGCATGAATTAAAAAAAATCTAAGCTTGTTTTAAAATGAATTTGTAGAAACAGTTGAAAAGCACTTGAAAAACAGTTTATCAACAAAAGCTATGTTATATCTTGATAATGCTTTTTTGGATCAGGTCACTGATGAAATCAGAAAGGAGCATTAGAGCTATATTTTTATCATCTAATATAACAAGTGAATGTCAGGATAAGAAAGTTCTGGAAAAGTTATAAAAAATCTAAATATTAATTATATGTCTTCTCAATTAATTGATAATAATAAACGGTATGAAACCATTCTGAAGATTAACATATTAAATCTCATAAGATAGTTGTCAGAAGCATGGGAAGAGATTTCAAACATACAATGTGTAAAGTCTTTTTTTGAATCAATGCACAAAACTCAGATTGAAGATTCAAGTGCTAAACTTGTTACATTGCTATAAAAAGTCACAGGCTACAAGATAGTTTTAATAAGAAATCTACATAAAATTTTACAAATACGCTGAAAAAATTAAAATTTAAGTAAAGAAGGAAAACAATGAAAAATAAAGTATACTTTTAAAATGGAAAGTTATAGAAATAGAAAATTTGTATAATTTGAAAAATTCACAATTTAACATAAGTTTTGCCACTTGATTGGTTTACCAACATAGACTTTTAAACACATAAATTATATCACAAGACATATAAAGAAATAATTTTTTTTTTTAACTTTATTGATATTAATGAGTAAGCAAGATGAATTAAATTACAATAGGAGTATTCTGCCAAACATATGTATATTTCATTAAAAAATTTAGAAAGAAACTTACGTTTTAAAACATGAGTGGGTGATGTATTGTTACCAAGCTCCTCAGAATACTGGACAAATACTTCACCATATTTTAAACTGTTTGTTTCATCAATAACACCAAGCATATTTCTTCCAAACTGAGGTGGTATTGCAATCCTTGTTTTGGAGCGAAGTTGATCTATTAGAAAAACAAATATTCAAGAGATTTAGTTTATTCTACAATTAAATCTATTATAAATTGTTTTTTGCACATATTTTAAGAAAGTTTTTAGGAAGTTTTTCTATAAGCAGAATTGTGAGCTTAATTTGTGCTACAAAAAAGGCAAAATTGGAGAGTTGTTTTGATTATTCTTAAAGTAATTGTAATATAATTGATACAATTATTTACAGAAAAATACATATTTCCAATGAAATTATTTACAAAATTTAATTTAGATGTAATGAAATTGTAATTGTTTGTAATAAACTGTAAACTTTACATTGTAAATAATTATAGAATGCATCAAATGTTTAAGAAATAATATGAAAGATTACAAAATTTAGCATTTCCTTTAAAAAATATCTTCAATCATTAATTTTTCAGATAAACTAAGATTAATTTGATTTTGAAAAATATTTTTACTTCCATTGAAAACAAAAATATGCAATAATTATATTCATATAATAATAAATTAAAATAATATATTTATAAATTTATAAAATACTTTTTGGATAAAACATTAAAGCTCATTAAAGATGCTCAAACTTTTAAAGTATTTGCTATATATTGTGGAGCAAAAAGTAAAAAATTTTGTTGAAGATTTCTTGAAACAGATACTTCAGAAGAAAGATCTCCTCAATACACATAGTGATAATGAACCATTAACAGTTCTAATAAACTGTTCCAAATATATCAAAATACCAAATTACTTAGAAAAAAATAACATTCTAACATTTATCCTCAAGAATAAAATGATATATTATTTCATTAACAAATCCTAATAACATATCAACAAGAAAATTCTAGTTTAACTGCTTGGAAAAAAGTCAAACCAAACAAAAAAAGCATACTTTTAACATCACAGCTGGGAAGCATTAATATCTAGAATATTAGACTTATGTGCAAAATTTAACAACAATGTAAATTTTAGATAACCACGATGTGTTTCAGAAAATGGATTATTTGCAATCAATACAATGAACATGCACTGTAATAAGAAGGTCAAAAAGCATACAAATGTCAAGAACAAAATGCCAAGCATATGCAAAACACTTGTTAGCACACAGATCAAGACTACAATAAAATAAAGGACTCTGAGACATTAAAATATTTGCTTCAATTGATAATGAGTTCTTTATAAAAGATGGTTTGAAGATAAAACCTGGAAGATTTCAAACATAGAAGAATGATCAAAAAGCTGAAAGAGGATCATAGTGTGACCAGTGTTGTTGTATTGCAGAGAATCAACAAAAAAGTATTTTTGAACATTTAAAAAACTCTCCAAATCTTAGATACTGCTATTAGAAAAGTTCTTATACAGGAACTTCAGCACTTTTTAGTACAGATGGCAGCTACAGGAAAACAATGGATGACCAATATATTATCCTGCAGGGGAAAAGAGGATGAAATCAGTCAGCAAATGACATTGCTGAAAAAAAGGGTGACAAATGTAGGGGTTTACTGTGTCCAATTACCTTAGTAAATTGTGACTTAATCCCCTGTCATTATGAACACTGTACTCTGTAAGTTGGTTATGTCAGTAAAATGGTGCAAGAAGCGCAAAAACCAAATATCGCACAATGGAGTCATGACCTTATAGTGGCTGTGCATTTCAGCAATTTTAGCGAAGTGATTCACAATGCCATTAATTTGAGAGAAGTCATACACAATTCCAAACCAATAACTATAAAAAATAGATCATTAATAGTGATCATGGAGTTGTCTAGAGAGCCATTATGCTAAATAGAAAAAATCTATCTTTGATGGAAGTTCTATAACCGGAGATTGCTAATGTAAGTAAGTGATCCTTCTTTCTGTGCATCTGTTCTGAAGTGCAGCAAATTTAAACCTCATTTTTATGGATGACAACACACAGCCACACTGGACTCCAGTTCAGGAACTGTTAGAAAGAGAAGATATCATTCAAACTTATAGGTCAGTTTATTCCCCAAATTTAAAATCCATGAACATGGGTTGCTTGGAGGACACACCTTTTAGTACAATATTATCCACAGAGGAAAACAAAACCGAAACAGATGATGATTGAGGAATGAGCACTGTTACCTAAAGAACTACTGGAAAATCTATTGATGAGCATGGCACAAAGGTGTGAAGCAAAATTAGGCAGTGAAAGGAAGGCATCTTATATTAAAGAATGTATGCTTGTTGCTTTTCCTCTTAGATTATCATGTATGATACTATAAGTTCAATAAAGACCCCTTTGCTTGATTCCATACCATTGTATTTACTTTTGCACAGATATTTTTTTGTCATCCCGTTTAAATATTAAAATCCTATCTCTCATTTCTGAACTTTGTCTTTAAAATAATTTATCATGGAATTATGGCAAAAAACACCATTTAGATAGGATTTTAGAAATTAAAGAAAGCTGTATTTTTTATAACAATACAAATTTTGTTAAATAAATTGTTTTTAATCTACAAATATATGCTTTTTCTCTAACTAAAAAATTCTGCATGGTCAGAATAGTACTTATTACAAATGTAATAATTCAATTATTTGCAAAAGCTGTCTTTTAAAAGAACAGAAACTCAGCCCTAACAGCAAAAGATTTTAAGAAAAAATTTTTTGTCTACATAAAAGTAAATTTTGCAGTATATACTAATGCAACTCAATAAAGTTAATGAGTTGTCAAACCTTTTCTAAATTCCTTTATAGTACAAAACAGAAACATGATTCTCATAGTAGAATTCTTTTATCATTGAATGTTACTTACATATTATCATACAACCATATTGGCGGTATTATATAAGACCGGGCTAATTCTAATAACAGGATACACTTACAGGACATGGATCGTGTAGTTGAAAAGTACAATGTGATAGAAACAGTATGAAAGAAAATAATAAAAAATATATGAAGAAAAGTAATAAGTAATTTTTATTTGCATAATGCTTACCTCTATTTAACGATATATAAATTATGTTTTGGTTGAAAATACTGCAAAATGGTTTTTAGAATAGAATCAAAACAGTTTTTTTTTTTTTCCTTTTTCTGGTCTTGTCACCATACGGATTCTATCAAGTAACACTCAAGATGGTGTCTTGCTGTACCCTGTTGTCTCTTGTTCCTCCATTTCGCGGAACCCCACATTCTTTCGATTGTTTGGGTATGCATACCTGTTTCGGGGTTGACAAAATTATATTTGTGATTCACTCTTAAATGATTAGATCTAGCAATTGACAATTGATTAGTTTGATACAATCTCCAAATGTCAGAATAAAGTATACTCCCTTCCTCAATGTTTTCAACAATTTTCTGCAAAAGCGTGGCTGCAGTTCTATCAGGAACGATTATTAGGTCTCTCGACAGATCCTATCAAAATTACATTGCTCTGGCAATATTCGCCACGAATTATTTTTCCTTCTCGTGAACAAACTTTCATCTATTTCCACAATGAGGCAAGGTCCACTCATTTTCGTTCTTTTTTTACTTTCCATGAAGAGAACACAAATTTACAAATTTCTCTCATGTAATTATTCCAGTCTATGACTGTTTTGTCCGTTAAATTAAGTTCTTCATCGCAAAATTTGACTGATGTTAATTATTTGCACCAGCAATACATGAATCTTACTTGTTGATAACGGGATATGGCTTGTCTCAAACAAATTACCACTTCTTATTCCCCAGTGTTGATTACAGGATGCAACGTTGCACTTCCAAAAAATCTGTTTTCCAAAAAAAAGCTTCATCGGGTGAGAGTTGGTACATTTCCTAATGTCTGGTAAAATGTTATATTTCTGTAAAAGTGTAATGGCATCTTTTTCAGAATTCAGTAAATCCCAGATTCGCATTTTAGTCTTCGAGCTTGCCATTTTCAACAAACAGTTAGGCTGAGAAAGATGGCAAGCGGGGAAATTTGAAAAGAAGCATATGTTGCCAATTCAGTGCCTTAGATGCATGTGACATTAGGGTTGCCAATTTGGCAAGTTATTCCAAAGGTTGCCATGGTAGCGATAATACGTAAGTACCAAATTCTCCTATCATTGAATGTTTTTCTAGCTCATATGACTTAAACCTTATTCAAAACTATGATGAGTTTATAGCTAATATATGAACCATTATAATAAAATATTTTGATTTTTTTTAAATTAATGATGTTGCAATTAATCATGAATGAATATAACATTAAAATCCTCTAATAATCTTTAAGAGATTTCTGTTATTAACTAGATACACAACATATAAATCACAAAGATGAATGATTAATGATAAAAAATAAATTTTTATTTATTTTTATATTTATTATTCAACAAATTTTATTTTTATCATTTTATAATTTTTATGAGCATGCCAATGAAGTAGCAAAAATAAATCTAATAAATAACACATATTTTCCTACTGTGCTAGAAATATGTTATTTTTGTTATATTTCAGTATTTTACACTGGCCTTCCCATATGTTTTGATATAAAAGAAGTTTGACTGACTAATGTTCTAGTAAAAATAGAACATACATTCATAAAAATATAAATGCAGAAAAAACATTTTATAAGTTTTATTC
Organism: Latrodectus elegans; assembly: GCA_030067965.1. Taxonomy (NCBI): domain Eukaryota; kingdom Metazoa; phylum Arthropoda; class Arachnida; order Araneae; family Theridiidae; genus Latrodectus; species Latrodectus elegans. The sequence continues at coordinate 24,736,788 of CM057822.1, read as the reverse complement.
TTTTAAAGTAGAACATAAAAATATTTTTAAAACAATTTGTGAAGAACATAAAAATATTTTTAAAGCAATTTGTGAAGGTACAGAAAGGTATAAAATATCATATTTTTGAGTTATATATTTAAAAATATGTCAGAACAATGCAGGGTCTTTAAAACCCAAATTAGAAAAGACAACTATTTAATCAATTCAAAATTATTTTTAACAATAGTAAAATAAAAAAATTTTTTGAAAACAGATTAAAATTATGACAAAATTGCATACCACATATATAGTTAGAACAATTGTTATTTTAGATTTTAGTCTAGAAATGTGATCTAAAATTATAATATGGTACAAATCTTCATGGAAATGTTGGTGCATATTTTTGTAATACCTAATTACTTACTTAAAAAAAATGACTGAACAATGTAAAAACAATACAAAAGATGCATATACCTATAACAACTGTATACACTGATAACAGCAGGCGACGAAAAAATGGCTCTTGTGTAAGACAAATCCCAGATTTCAATAATTTTTTATAAGGGAAATCTAATCCAGTTCTATTAGCAAGCATTTTATGTGCTTTTCTCTCATAAATAAGGGAATCAGTCATATCAAAAACCATATCTTTCAGTAGTTTCATGAACACTTTTGCTGGAATGCCAAGTTGTTCTAGTAGAGAAATCAAAGGACGATTGAGGAAAAGGGCTCCTAAATTTACAAAGGAAAAAAACAAAATCATTTTAATTGCATTAATTTACATGAAAAGGAACTTTTTGCATGTTTAACATAGTCTTTCAAAAATTAAATCCACAGTACTTTTAAAGTAATCCCTAAGAAAATTAAAATTTGTAATAGGGAGGAAAAAATTCTAACTATTGAACATGAAAAATTAGTTATAAATTAAAATTTTACCAATTAGTCCATTATTTCTTTTATTTAAGACACTTATGTTACAATTTCGTAAATAACATTATCATAATTTTAAAAAGTTGTATATTCTACTAGAAAAAGTAATATCAAACTTAAAAAATAGAAAAAATTGTTGTTTTAACTGTAATTAAAATTATAAAATTAAATTTACAAACAATTATAGAAGAAAAAAGATTATATTTATCAGTCAAACATAGAATTAAAAAAGTTATACAGTTAAATTTTAAATTTACTTTATTTATATTTATTATTACTTGTAAAAATTTATAATTACTTGGGGCACTAATTTTGACAATTTCTAGCATATTTGAATTCTCACATTCAAATTTTTCCATGCTTGGACGTTTCACCAATTGACGACCAACTAAATCAGGATTTTCTGCTACCATACCTTTACATCCTTTAAAACGTATTTGAAAAGCAGATGGTTCATATGAAGACATTTCCTCAATAATATTCAGCGGCACTCTCTTTCTTAGTGCTTCACGTACCTGAAAATACAATTATTTTAACATCAAGTATAATTTAAAATTAATAATTCAACAGTTTTATATTATACTTTTTCAAAGTCAAAAAAGTTTCCCTTTGAATTGGTGGGAAAAACATCAATCTGGTACATTAGAATTTGGAAATTTCATGATATCACCATTCCCAAAAACAAGGAAGTTAGCTAAACTTATGTATTTCAAATAAATTATTTGGATTTATAGTAAAATCCCAGATTGAATCTTCAATCATTTTGAAATATTCATCTGGTTAGTCATTATTTAACATTTAAAAAATCTTTATATTAACTGATGTGTCAAACAAATTATAATAATACATAGATAGATTGAAAATATAATGACAGCAGAAATTGTGAAGAATATATTTTAGTGAATATGTAAAAAAATTAACTTTTATGATATGAATGTTTTATTATCATAAAATATGCACAAAATTTGGTTTTAACTAATTAATAACCAATTTCTTATAACATAGTGAGTTTAAAAATTTCTTTCATTTCTCATCATTTCATTTTTAGTACCAGTCTATTTTACCATCACAATCAATTTTCATAGCAACTATTAATCAGTTTTCATTAGAAGAAAACTGGCATTTAAATAAGTTTTATCAGTAATTGAAAATTATTTAGTTAATAAAATATAAAATGCTTGTACTATTTTAAGTAGTTTCTAAAAATGCAAACTATTTTAAACAATACACAACACAAATATTAACAATAGTAATCACGATTTTTTTTAAAGACAATTCCTAAAATATGAAATACATGGTAAGCAAAAGAGAAAAAGTAAATATGAAAACCAGTGCCAACAAATAATGGCAAATAACCCCTCCCCTCCAAGATTCTCAGCAATTGACAATATTTTCCACTTTTTTCCTTACAAGGCATCTGCATTGGATTCAAAGAACAAAATTTGTACCCCCACACAAAAATAAATATTTTTAATAAATAAATATAAATAACTGTAGCATTTATCTGGTTTAATAGGAACAAAGAAATAAGTTCCTTAAATAGCTCAAAATAATTTATTACAATTAAGGGTACAATTTGAGCACAACACAGATACATATACTACAAATAAAACAAAATTACATCTAAACACATAAAGTTAAAGGGAATAGGGTAAAAATGAGAGTCATATGGATATACGTCTCATTCCTACGGTTGCTGGAGAGGGACTGACTTCCTTGGTGATGACGTCATGGGTGGTGCTGAAGATATGGGGCGCTACAGACTCCCCCTCTGGCTCCGCCGACGTCCCGGCAAGGAGACAGGATTGAGGTTAAGGTTGAGGTTGTCTCACGTGGTCTTCCTCTACTTTTCAATGGATACACTGGCCCTTTATCTCTAGAGGATTGTTGATAAGGCTTCAACATACTGGTATGGTAAGTACCGAGTACTTGATCAGGGGCAGCAGGATCTGCAACATCATATGTATTTGGGGATTTATTCGTTAATATAATATAAGGTCCTTCACGCTTGGGCATGAATTTTTACTTGTTTTGGTTTTGGACTTGCTCACGGGATGTAAAGTGATCCAAACTTTATCACCTGGTTGATAATAAACGGGTCTGTGCTTCTTGTCAAAGTACTCCTTTCTAGCATCTTGCTTTTGCTCTATACGTTCTCTAATTATGGGTGTAAATCGTGCAAATTCTTTTAAGTAAGGTGTTATCTCTGCGACGAAGTTATCGTTATCAATGACAGCTCTAATATCATGATTGACATCGTCTGTGGTTCAAGTTCTCTTCCGAACTGAAGGTAAGCTGCCGTATGACCTGTAGAATCACATTTTGCGGTGTTTAAAGCAAAGCGTATCATGGGTAGTTTGTCCTCCCAAGTATCATGTGAGTCACCAACTAGAATTGCTAATTTGGGTTTTAGATCTCGATTTTTACGTTCAGCAGGATTTGCTTGAGGATGGTATAAAGGTATAAGATCTTGCTTAATATCTAGGATCTTACAAGTTTGTTGCATTACAGCACTGACAAATTGTACACCGTTGTCGCTGATTAGTCTTCTAGGTAAGCCATAGCGTAAGAAGACTTCTTCTATCAATATTTTAGAGCAATTGATAGCTGTGGCATCTTTTAGGGCAAAAGTTCGACCCATCTTGTACTTGTATCTTCAACAAGAAAATCCATTTTTTCCAGCTGGGGTCTCTGGAAGAGGACCAAACAAGTCTATTGCCAGCGTCTCAAATCTTTGTGAGTAAATAGGCGTTCTGAGTAATCCAGCAGGTTTCTGGTTGTTAGATTTGTACCGATTACATTCAGCACAATCTTTCACGTATTCGGCGATAAACTTTCTCATACCAGGAAAGAAATATCTAGAAGCAATTTTATGATACGTATTCTCAGCTCCACAATGTCCTGCCGTGGGAGAATCATGATATTGCTGTAGGACACGTTCTCGCTCGTGACAAGGGACAACTAACTGTGCTTCTTCTGACTCTGTTTCAGGCGAATATCGATACAGTATTCCTGATTCATGAGATAACCTCTACTAGTCCAATTTACATAATTTTCATCTTTCCGTCCACTTTCAAAGCAGTCTATGATCTTTCTTACATCCTCGTCCTTCAGTTGTTCTTCGCGAATGTCTTTAGATTTCCGGGATGGTAAATCTATGGAAATAGTGTTGAAGTTACAAACAAATTTGTCCTCTGTATCAAATGGTCTAGACAGAAGATCTGCAATTACATTAGATTTTCCTGGAGTGTAAAGTATTTTCGGATGATATGACTGGATTTGAAGAGCCCATCGAGCTAAGCGTCCGGATGGCGATTTAATACTCATAAGCCACTTCAAGGGTTGGTGATCTGATGCAATAATGATTTCTTGATTTTCCACATAGCCACGGAACTTCTCAAGAGCCCATACTACCGCTAGTGCTTCTTTTCGGTAGTTGAATAATTTCTTTCTGCCCAACTGAGCAATCGACTGGCATATTCAATCACATGTTCTTCCGGTCTTTCTCCTTGGATAAGGACTGCTCCTAGAGCGTAATTACTACGCATCAGTTCTTATGAGGAATGGTTTAGATCCATCTGGCTGAGACAACACAGGTGGTGAAATCAGCCGTCTTTTTAACTCTTCAAATGCTTTCTGCTCTGTATCACCCCATGTCCATTGTTTATTCTTTTTAGTTAAGTCACTAAGGGTCTAGCAACTTCAGAAAAATGGGGAACATATCTCCGAACCAGGAACAAGTCTGTAAGAAGGACTGAACTTCTTTAACACATTTTGGTGTTGGAATTTTTGAATAGTGGATACTTTGTCAACATCTACTTCTACACCTTTTTCAGTTATCCAATGACCTAAATACTTCACTCTGTCACAAGAAAAATTGCACTTGCTTCTATTGGCATTGAGCTTAAATATAGAAAGTCTTTCAAACACTTTTCGTAAATCTGATAAATGTTCATCAAAAGTTTCTGATAAGATAATGATATCATCAAGGTATGACAATGCAAAAACATCTTTGAGACCAGATCTAAATTTATCAATGAGGCGTTGAAAAGTTGCGGGTGCGCTTAACCCAAAAGGCATACGTAAAAATTTAAAAGTTCCAAATGGACAGATGAAGGCTGTCTTCTCTTGGTCTGATTCATGAACTTTGACCTGATGATAACCAGATCTTAAATCTATCGTGAGACATGTATTTCGTCGACTTGGCCTCAGTCAATAAATCATCCATTCTAGGTAGTGGATAGTTATCCGGAATAGTCGTTGAGTTTAACTTGCGGTAATCAACACACAATCTAATGGTACCGTTTGGTTTAGGTACTAATACCACAGGACTTGCATAAGGAGACTCACATTCCTCAATTATTCCTTCTGTTAGTAAGGAATCTAGCTCTTTCTTCAACAACTCTTTCTTTGCAGGCGTCATTCTATATGGTGGTTCAGCAACAGGTAGGCTATTTCAGTCTGTATTCTATGTTCAATAAAAGGAGTAGGCTCTCCCCCTGGCTTGAAGTTATTTTCAAATTCTTCCAGCAATGAATTTAATTTGTTTCGTTGTTCTCTTGTCAAATGTTTTCCTTCATCATTCCTCAATTTCACGGAATTAGAGGTTTCTGAAATTTCAGCAGGCATATCAGGAGAAGTTAATTTCTGCGACATTATTACTTTTGCAGTACTTACGGTTTCGGATGGTTCACGATAAAATGGGTAATGTCTGTGTGGATATTCACTAAAATGCCAAGTGCCATTCTGGATGTTAAGCACAATTCCAGCAGCCTGGAGAAAGTCAGTGCCAAGCAATGTTCTATTGCCTCTAGCGTTTGGTAATGCAATAAATTTCATACTGAACTTTCTTTCCTCTACATTAAGATTTACGACTGTTGACAAAGCTGGGACATTTCTTTCATTTCCATCAGCAAGTTCCATTGTAATATTCTTCTTTTGAAATTTGAAACCTTTCTTTTTCAATAAACTATAAAATTTCTCTCCCGCATAATGGAATTTGATGCACCGGTGTCGGCACAAAAAGCTGCTTTTTCCCCACAAACAGTTGAGCTGGACAATGAATCTGAAGATTGTGCGGTATACAACTTTACACCATTAACAATTGTTTTAGCCTCTTCTTTTAATTTGTTGCACTTTGGACACTTAGACTGAATAAAACCAGGATTACCACATCCATAGCAATGAACAGAAAATCTTCTTTCTGGCTTGTCTTTAGTAAATTTTGGACTTTCATAATTGGAATATTTAATTTTGTCATTTTCCTAGAAATAGGAAGCTTATAGTTTCTCTCTGAAGCAGATTTAACATAGTCTTTGAAGTTTGGCTTCTTAGCAAAGATAGGTGAATTTTCTTCATTCCCAGTCTTACATTTTCATAACTGTCAAGCTTTTCTGCAAGTTCTAAAGGATCATTCAGCTCTGACCATTGATCAACAAAATGTTCTCTAACCTCTGGAGGTGTTCTTTTCTTTAACTGGTCAGCTATAATTAAGTCTTGCAATTTCTCAAAAGTGACGATATTTAATTCTTTTACCCATCCTTCAAATACGATTTAATTTCAAAATAGAAGTCTTTCCATGTTACTTCTGCACTTTTTCTATGTTGCGAGAACATCTGCGAAACTTATCTGAAGTAAGTCTAAAACGCTTCAAGAGCATCTCTTTCGCCTTTGAGTAGTCTTTAACGTCCTCTTCATTTTCTCTAGCAATTAATTGATTTATTTCGGCTGGCAATGAGCCTATCAAGTACGGCATCCAATTCATCTCAGGTATATTCACTAATTTTAATTGACGTTCAAATACTGTCAGATAAAGTCCGATTTCATCTTTATTGGGATTAAATTTTGGGAGAATTCGATTCAGATCCCAGTTTGTTTTCTCTGTTTCACTGGATGGATCTGTGGAGGAAAGTACCTTCTGAGCTTCCACTTGAAGTTTTAAGCGTTGCAACTCATACGCTCTCTCTTTTCAATGCATAGTTCTTTTCTTTGGCAATTCTTTCGCATTCAGCTTGTTTTTCTTTTTCAAGCCGTTCCTCTATTATATTAGTTAGCATATTTTTCACCAACTCTTCATCATAATCTTTTGATTTGGTTATGATATCTTTCAGTTGAATTACTTTCAGATCATCTGCTACCCCTAGCCCCATTTCTGTAGCGAGGTTTCTCAGATCCTCCTTTTTCCCTTTCCCAAGGAATGACATTTTTGCAAGTGTTTTTATTTTAGTTAAAACGAAATTTAAACAACATCAGTCTTAAGTACCAGATTATGTTAAAATATAAATCTTTTATAACTCTAAATATATATGAAATGTAACTTATTACTATTTATTCAAACATTAATTGCAAATAAAATGAACTCTTTAATTATTGTAAATAAACCTGAAATATTCATATGATATTCACCATAATAAAATAATCAAATCAAATAAACCCGAAATAATCATATAATATTCACCATTATAAAATAATCAATTTTATTATATTAATCTTACTAAATTTATAAAGATTCGCTCTTATTTTATATTTCAATTCAAACAAAACCGAAACAAAACATTTCAAAATTCTATCATGAAACTTTTTTATTTTCTTTCATTTAAAACTCTATACTATCGTTTTACAATTACCAATAATCACTCAATGTACCTTTGTTTATAAATTATATTTTATCAATACTTCAATTCCAACATTCAATAAATCAAAATATATTAATAAAGATAACTTAATCATATGCATTCAAAGAATATTTTATATATAAATAACAAAATTTTCTATTAAATTTTTATTTCTTTAAATTTCCTCAATTTCCTAAAATATCTATTCTGATTCCTTTTACCAAAATATTAATAATATATTATTTTGTTATCTTAATATATAACCTTAAATATACATGAAAAACAATATATTTTCATTCTTTATTCAATGAAACCACTTACTAAAAGATTAAAACACAAAAATTCCAAACAGAAAGTGAATGAGGAAAAAAATAAAATAAAAATAAGCATTAATATATACTGAACTCTCATAGCATTCATAGATATTGAGCGGCTAGACAGAGAGGCATTTATGAAAACAATAACAACGGTCGTTTGGCACCTTGTTTCGTGTTTTAAATCAAAACAAAAGTATCATCACATGAAAAACGCACAGTCATCAGACATTTAAATTCTGTTAGCTACTCAATTTTAAAACACTATCTCACCGTAAAGATTGTTATCTTCAAATATTCAGAATTAAGAAATATAATATATAAGAAATATATAATATTCAAAAGTAACAAATATTTTACTTATTGTTCATAATTTTCTTAAAATATAATTCACGCACACATACTATAATACTTCAAATATAATAATAAAATAAATGTTTCTTTTTTTAACTCAATATTCTACTAAATTTTAAGCATTTAGTAAGATATGAAACATATCTACCAAATCAAACAAATAACTATACTCGCAAGTATTAATACTGTTCTAAATTCAAGAACATAAAATAACAATTTTATCGAAACACAACAACTTATAAAGAAACTTTTTATACAGTTTTATATTCATAACTGCTTAAACATTAACACTCATTAATTACTTCCTTAATTGTAATTCTTCACAATTAATTAGGAAATATTAGAAATATAAAACAGTAACAAAACTTATCTCGAATTCGCAAATCAAAACTGGATAATCCAAATGAAGGAGACACTCCACTCCAGTTGAACAACAAAGACACTCCAATCTCGGATGAGATTATATTTTGCATTAATCCATAACACACAACACATCAGGAGGTAACCTGTAAAATTTTGAGTTCCCCTCCAACAACAAGATTTAATTCTGGGTAGAATTTTTAACAGCGAAAAGAAACTCTAACTCGGGCCTCACGTTGGGCAGCCATTATTTTATATTGTAGCATTTATCTGGTTTAATAGGAACAAAGAAATAAGTTCCTTAAATAGCTCAAAATAATTTATTACAATTAAGGGTACAATTTGAGCACAACACAGATACATATACTACAAATAAAACAAAATTACATCTAAACACATAAAGTTAAAGGGAATAGGGTAAAAATGAGAGTCATATGGATATACGTCTCATTCCTACGGTTGCTGGAGAGGGACTGACTTCCTTGGTGATGACGTCATGGGTGGTGCTGAAGATATGGGGCGCTACATAACCTTTAAATCATATTTTATTGCGATTCAAATTTTTGCAAATTTAGTAGAGGATTTTGTTTGTTTAGTAAATGTTGGTTTTGAGTTTTGAAAAATTATGCATGATACAAATTTTTCTAGAATAAATACTAAAAATAGTAAACTAAATTTATATTTAATTAATTATTTTATTTATTATCACAAAAGTGAAAAAAAGAATGTGTTACATAAAACAAAAATCATACTTCATTAGCTATTTCTGATGAAATCATACCAACGCCATCTGAAAAAACATAATTTTCATTTTTAAGATCTTCACAACTAATAACTTCATCATCCTTTATTTCAACTTGTACAGCCTCTTCAGAAGTAGAAAAACATTGTCCCAAGCGTGCCATATATTTTGCAACACTTTTTATATGCTGAAAATTTCCCATCCATTCCCTTATCATTTCAGTTGTATTTCCCTCATGATCTGTAGCATACATCCATAGTCCATGCTCTCGTAACTGACTATTTGATGCAGCCAGTACTTTGTATTTCCGAGGTCCAATACGAATACCATCATTAAGCATGTCTCTAATAAATTTCATAAACTTGTCCTTTTGAGTATGATACTGAACAGCAAATGTAAGTTTTGAAAAGTTATCATCCTGAATAGATACTCTCAGGAAGTTTTCAGATCCAAATTTGCGAATGACACGATTGTCAAAATGTTCAGTTGGTTGCAAGCATATCACTCGTGATGGCATAATTATAAGACGACGAACTAAGCACATGCCGTCAGGCAGTTCAATATTTGGGATATTACGCCGGTAATGATAGAAAAGTTTCTGAAAGGCTTCTTCAAAAACAAAGATATCATGTCTCATTATCATGTCACTTATATGATACAAGGTTTGAACTAATGCATCTGTATGTTTGACAGCTTTTTGAATGTCTCTTTTGATAAATTCCCAAGAATTACTATTAATAAGACTTTTTGAAAGAGTTTGTTTCAGAATCATTTGATCTTCCACTTCACTGGATCGCCCCAGGAGAACTTCCCATGCATATTGGCATAAGAATTGAGTATCTAAACGTTTATTTGAATCATTTATATCTTGAAGAAATTCTTTGTTATGGGGGAAAATACCAAAATTTTCTATGTGTTTTTCAATATGCATCTTTTCAAAATTTGAAAAGAAAAAATAGGTATTTGATGCACATCGCTGAATAAGTCTTTCAATTATACCAAATCCTCTGGTTTTTAGAATAACTATCTTTAACACTGGACATCTACCTACTTTAGTTATTGTACAATATGAACGATTACATCTGCAACCAAATCCAAGAGATCTTTCCCACCTTCTTTCTTGATACTCTTGATCAGAGGCTAAAAATTGCACTTGATTGCTATTTTTAGTTTCATCATTTTTTTCATTTTTTGGCTTCTTTTTCTCTTTGTATACAAAAGGAAGATGTTTTGTGAAGAAATATAACTGCATAACATCTTTGGAAGGATCAATATTTATCAATACACGTGATAAAGCTTTATAATCAACCTTAAATTTATGTGTTTGTCCAAGATAACAACATCTTTTGTCAGAATGACTAAAGCATGTATAAACAATGAAATAACGCTGATTATGCAAAAAAGTACCCATTATCTCCCTATCAGTAGATTTTGTTTCATAATGGTAATGCTGCATGAAATGTTGCATTGTAGGTGCAGTACCAAAAGCTATTTCTCTAATATCTACATCACTGTGAAATTGTTTGGCTTTTATAGTTAAAACTGATCGATTATACAATCTTAGCCATAAATGTGATAAGCTGTTTTTACTATTATCACACCAATCTTCACCAATACTTTTAAATTCACCTCCAGGATAAATTTCAGGATTTTTATAATTTAAAGTTACTTCTATTTCATATAAATCAGCCTTGTATATTAAATCAGTATCAATGTTTCTTTCTTCTGCAAAGCTGACAGTACAATTAATATCCTTTTTATCATGGTATTCAAGGAAAAACCTCTTTGCTTCCTTTTTAACAAAACGTATATCGTTTTCACTTTTGCGGAAAACAATCAATAATTTTAACTCTGACATGCTTTTGGAACTTGTTGACTTCAAGTACTCCTATAAAATAAAATTACAGATTAATGGAAGCATAAAGAACTACATTAAAATGTTTTTTTTCACTAACAAATAGTACAAAAATGGAAAAATATTAAAGAGATCTGTTAATGAAAGCAAAGTTAAAAACATCAAAGTCCAAAAAGTAGAGCAAACTTTTGAATTTTATTAATTAAAAATAAAATCAAAAGTAAAAGGATATTTTAATTTCAGTAAGCAAAGAGTGATTTATCAAATAATGGAGATAATTCAGAGCAAAATCTTTACAATTAATTAATTTCTCCACTTATGTTTAGAATATTTTCAACATGGTTAAAGTGTTAAACAAAATTAAATTATAAACTGAAAAAATTAGCATACACAACTATGGTCATATGTATAAAATTATGCATAAAAGTATACTGTATATGTACATAGTATGGTAACTATTTGTTTTTTATAGTCCCCATAAAATCCGAAGAATTGATACAGGAGCCAAATGCACCAAACTTGTAAATTACTGCACCAGAATAGATTCTAGAAATTTAAATATCATAACCTGATGTGTGCAAGTACAAAATTTGTTTACAGTTTTTATAACTCCATGAAGATTTTGCTATTTATTTTTTTATTTGTGATTGAAACATTTTGTTTTCTTCATTATTAAGCATAAATTCTTTTTAAGTAAACAAATCTATTTCATAATTTATATTATATGGCACAAAAGTCTGCATACTTAATATGCTAGTAATTGCAATTCATTTAATAAAAAAGTAGAATTAGCTTTATTATTATTTTTTAATGTATTGCATTAATTTAAGATGGAAATTTTTAAATACAGGTAACCTTAGTTTTGATACTTGAAAATTAGGGCATTTAAATATTATTCATATCATTATAAATCTGCATATAAAAACCAAATGGGAAAAGTAAAAAAAAAAAAAAAAATTATATTACTTTCTAAAATTTTTTGTTTAATTAAGTTTTGTCATTCTACATCTAAGGATATTTGTTTAGAATATATAAAGGAGAAAAAAATAATTTAATGTGTGAAAATATAAATTAAAAAATAGCGTATCTGAAAAACTATTCCTTAGTCATATATTTTACATACATGACAGTGTATTTTTTAAGCACAAAAAATAATAATAAATTAATTAAATAAATAATATACTTTCACAAATAAAATGTTTGCAGCATATATTATTGATTAAAAACAGCTACAAGCCATTAATTTTTCTGTGATCACACATTAGTGGACTTTTTGTGTTAATAAAATAATAAAGCAATTTAGAAATTAAGATGATTTTTTTTATATTACATCAAATCAGAATAGACAATACTTAATTAAGAAAAATATATAATCTTCAGAAAATTTTTTTGAAATTATTGAAGTCAACTATAATTATATTTTAAGAAACTTACATTGAAAGTTTCAGAATATTATAAAATCAAGATTAATATTTTCATAAAAAGAAAGGATATTATTTTATGTTTAAATTAAATGTAAGTACAGGAAAGCTATTAATGAAAACATCTTAAGCAGAAATTCAATGAGTTATTGTTTTTGGTAAAAAATTAGTACTAATTTACAAAAATCAATTTCACAATGTTTTTCAAAATTTTCATAGTTAAATCTTATTTGATAATAATAATAAAAACTCAGAATTTAAATACATAAATTATCTCAATGAAAAGAAAATTTTCAACGATTTAATTCATATAAGAACAATAAAATAGTATAAATTAAAATAAGTAAATATACAAATAAATATATATGTAAACTACAGTAAAAAAGCCAAGTGTACATGAACAAGTTGAGACACAATATTATATTTCAAGAATTTTAATTCGGAAATTTATTACAAATGATATGGACAAAAATTTATTAAAAATATATGGCATTTAAAATAAAATGAATAACATAAAACAATATTAATAACTGCATATTAAATAACAAAATATCTCACATGGGAATCTGATTGCAGGGAGAAATATTACAAGATTTTATTTTCATACCTTTAGTATAATTTAAAATACAAATTCACTACATCGTAGTAGTGCCCTTTTCTTCACGTGAATCGTTAATAAATAATCGGAATTAAAAAATAAACATTTTTCCATGACATCATGTAATAGTTTCGGTTTGCAATTCAAAACATGATAACCTAGTTAATTTTTTTCTTTTTCCCATCAATTTGCGATTGCCAACATGGGTTGCTTCATTTAGTTGCATTCAAAGGGAGATTCAACACTAAAATAAAGAAATAATTTCTTACATTATGGCAAATTTATTTCTTTAAAGGTTATCCCAGAAAAATTATTGAACAGCTAGTAATAATTGAATCGGAAAAGAAAAATGCTTTATATAATTTTCGAGTGTCAAAACAAAAAGTAAAACAGGGGTAAAAGCTTCTAAGGTTAGAAGCAAAATACTAGAAATCGGACTTTATAAGCAATCCATCAATTATTCGGAAAGATTGAAATTTTAACGAATATTTGAATTGCTTATAATTTTTTGAAAGATGTGTACTACATCTTTTTTGTACTTATTGTGATAAAAAAATGGGGATATTTCCGTAAGCAGAACTGCTCCGATTCTACGCCAAATTCCTAGCTAAGTAGGATGCCAAGAGGATGATAGCAATCCTGTTATGGTGCTACAGCACCATAACAAGATTGCTTATTGATTACAGATGACGTCAAGCAAAGAGGAGGGGTTGATGATGTTGTATTTATAGCTAGGCAGAATTAATGACGTTTGGAAGGGAATTTCTTATAAAATAATATAATACTTTTTTCGACTTCAAGCTAGCTTTTGTAGTGTATTTTTTTTTTTTTTTAAATTTTAATTGCTGAAATCTAGGTCTTTTTAATTTCAATTCTTATTTTATAATTTTTCGTAATTATTTTTAATAGATGACAAGTAATTGGAACAAAGAAAAAAGCTTTCCAGTTTTAATAACTATTATTTCTGTCACCTATAATGTATGTAGAATCTGTTACATATACTAATGACTGTTAGTTCTGCACAAATGAGAGTTTAAAGATTAATGTATATTTCACATCATGTGCATCTTCATTATTATTGCATATAATGTAGACTTCAATAAAATATTGAGAATTTAAATTTTTATTTTTTAAGTAATTTCATTATAAGACTTTTGTATTTTGTTTTCTATAAATGAGTTATACTTGTCTACATACATATAAATAAACCGGAATCATTATGTTATTCAAATACACTTAACTAAATTACTATTCATGTACTACAAATTAAATATTTTTCAACAAGTTATTAATAATTTATTTAATAACAACTTATTTAATTTTCATCATAAAAATTGAAGTTTTGTTTATTGTTTCCTAGAAAAGTTTCTTATTCAATTTAAATATTTGAGAGAATGAACTTCAATAAATTGTGTATTTGCTTCATAATTTAATGTACTCTAATCTTACCTCAATAATAAAAAATCAATCAATAATTTAAAAAGTCGTAGTTTCTTATATGAATTCAAGTAACAAAATTAAATCAGTTTTTGAAATATAATACAAAATATTATATTTACTATTTATTCAATATTTTAAATAATACATGTGATTCATGATAAATTTCTTAGAGAAATTTGACTTTGAAATTTATGTTTACTAGCAAAATAAAGTTAAAGTTAAAACATTTGTTTTTCTATTTTCTCTTAGAAAAGATGAGCCTTCTTTAGACGTAAATTAGTCATTGTTCAATATGTTAGCATATTTTAACTGTTTAGTTTAAGAAACATTAGCCGAGCTGGTAGCCGAATGGTTAGCGCTCTTGCCTTCGGTTCAACAGTTCGTGGGTTCGAATCTCACCTTGGGCATGGATGTTTGTAGTAGTTCGGATTCCACTTTAAACCGTAGGTCGCGGTCTAATTAGCCCTCGTGCGCAAAAAATGACCTTTGATCGACGAACAAACCAACCTTAAGAAATATTAACAGAATGATACAATTTTAACATTGCCGCCTTATAAAAATGCAACCTAAAGTTTGACATACTTTTATTACAAATACAGTTTGATAAATTTCAATGATATGAATGAAGATATTCAAATAAAAATTTAATTTATACTTGTTTAAAATTCTAAGAAAATAATCCTGTAATAGGAGTCCTCTGTTTTGTCACCACATACTTGTGTTTCAACATTACATTTGTTACAAAGAAGAATGATATCTCACTGTTACATAAATTCTCTTATTTTTATATAAATAAGCATTTATTTCTTTTTTATGAAATGTTTGTGTCCCTCAATGGTCATTTTTAGACACGACGCCTAACTAGATTTTTTATTGTAACATTAATCTTCCCTAGTAGCAATTCAACACTGGGGTGGTGATTGGGTTAACGACATTAACCGATGGAAACTCAGCGGCCCCTGTGCGGCAATAGTGCATGGAACAGTGGACCTTTTGTCACCTCGGGCAGAGAGTGGTTGCGGAGTTGCCGCCCGTTCAGTTTAAGTGCACGGTGTGATAAGTTTATGGCGTATGGCCCAGTGAGTTTTTTAAAATTCGATGAAAAGGGAGTGAGAGCATCGAGGATACTATGCCATTCAAATTTGTATTCTACTCGTGTACCTATGCTGTTTTCCGGCTTAAATATCAAAAATACACTATCGTTAAAAATAATTTAATGATGGTGAATTTTTGGTAATAAGCCTGACAATATTAAGGAAAACTTATATTTTAAATATTCATATAAGTGTTTTAATAAATAAAAATACTTGTGTTGAAGGATTTTTTTATTACTTATAAATAAAATCCAAATGTAATAATTTATATAGTACAGTTATGTAAGTGAAATTAATATGAAATGTATTTTACCCAATATCTAATATTTTTTCACTGTAGGACATTTTAATATTTTCAAGTTTTCATTGCAGGACACAAAATTAACTTTCAAAAATTTCAGTTTTATAGACATTTGCTTTTATTTTTTTCACTAATATGAAAAATCAAATAAATTACATTAAGATTTTTTTTTTAAATTTCCAGTTTTAGTAAAAATAAATTAGCAGGTTATGATTTTCTTAACAAATTTTACACTGGAAGTTTAATTGCAAAAATCTAAATTTTTTTATTGCTTTTGTAAGATATATATTTTAACATGTGTGAATAGATTCAGTTTTAGAAATTAAACTCATATTGAAACTAATTGAATTTGTATATCTGTAACAATAGGTATAATTTATAGAACCTTTCTAAATACATTTGAAAAAATTTAAAATAAAATATTGATTCTATATTTTAATGTAGAACACAGACAATATTCATTAAGATTTTTAAAAAAAAAAAATAATTTCCAATTTTAGAAAAAATAAATTAGATTTTTATGATTTTCAAAATGTTTTCTTAACAAATTTAACTGCGAAAAATCTAAATTTTCTATTGCTTTTATCAGATATATATTTTAACATGTGTGCATAGAGATTCAGTTTTAGAAATTAAAATCATACAAATTCAATTTGTTTTAACATATTTGTAACAATGGGTATAAATTATTATAGAGCATGTCTAAATTAGATACATTTGATAGATTTAAAATAAAACATTAATTCTATATTTTAATATAGAACAGACAACTTTGATTCTATGGTCTTAGGTTAATTAATGTTATTTATATATATATATATATATAATTTTAAAAGCAATATTTGCAGAGCTAAAAGTGATAAAAGAAATAAGTAACAAATTTTGGTAACAAGTGTATTAAATACATTTTTGTAATAAGATTAAAAATTCAGTTATATTTTCAGATAAAATGTTCCTATTTTACAGCATTTTTGATTTTAATATTTGTTAAACTATGTACTTCAACATTTATGAATTTATTCACAAAAATAAAATGTTCACAAAGGAAAAATCTTTATTATTTTTATAACATATTAACATTAGAATGGGCTTTTTCCAAAGCCCGTTTTAAGCGCCCCCCATCTCTGTCAGGTGCACGCATAAGCCATTTCTTGATGTACTGCTGCACATCCATATCTGTTATACGGCTGTCATGATGGCGAGTAGAAGCTACAAATAAACAAATTTTTCTCGTATAAATGTTAAATAAAATTACATCAGAAACAAAGTAAGGTCAACATTTTTATAATTGATATTATTAACATTACATGGAAATATCACAAAAATTAAATTTTTATCATATTAATATTAAAATTGTTGTTGTTATATTAAATTATTATAAAATAAATTTAAAAATTGTTAAATATTAATTAATATATTAAATTGTTAAAATATTAAAATTAAGATTTAAATTTAGAGAAAAATATATTTATTAAGTTTAATTTATGTACTATAATCACCATTTTGATCCAATGGTAAACTTGGCATTTAAAAATACAAAGTAATCCATAAATGAAAAATAGAAAATAACAATTTTCCCAATTTTAAGTTACAAACACAATATAAATTGAAATTACAAACATTAAACCTAGAATAATAAAAATATGCAATTAAAATTATTTCAGAAACATGAAATATTATGTTCTTATGATTCGATTACAGAGATTATGATTTTGAAATATTTTGATTAAATTCAATTCATAAACTTTTATAATTGAATTTACTGTTGTCCTGTCGCATTATATTACTTTTTAAAATTTATTTGTACAAGCACTTAGCTTTAGAAAGTTTAAAAACAAAATGCTAACCTGTTATCAAATTTACAACATTTTGAAGGGTGGAAAAGGGATGCTTTACACCTCTACTGCCCTTCCAATTGTATTGTTTTGACAACTCGTTTGTCATCAGTTCCATCAGAATTCTTCTAATCACATCACTGGAACTTGTTCCACCTTTTTTTGTCAAAATAGCCAGCTGAAAATAATAACAAAATATCAGTAAAATAAAATTCAGCTGAAGTTCTATTTTCCAATTCCATTTTTTTGTTATTTATCCAATAGTACTCACTAAATTTATAAAATTATCTTCATTAGCTAAGTAAACATTAAAAGACTCCATATCCTGTGTACTTTGTAAAGGCAAAAATTCACATGTAGTAGGTAACCCAACATCACTCGACTTGGATTTTAATTGCTGAATTTCAGTCTGAAGGTCTTTTATAGCATGTTCTTGTTTTAAAAGTAAAGTTATAACCTTCTCCTGGAAAGCTAAATAAAAAAAATAAAAGGATGATTTTAAACAACATTAAAGAGAACTTTAACGATAACAATTTTCTAAATAAAAACAAAAATAATGCATTTAGAAGGCACTGCCCTCCAGTATTCAAACAGTTAATTTTAAAATAACTCTCAGAATAATTTAAAAATGTTTTTACCATCATTTTTTTTGCTATCACAAGAACATTTGACTATATAATGTGAATCCAGCCTTTGATTATTGTTGCTGGATGATCTACCAGTGGGAGTAAATAATGGAGATGCTGAAGTTTTTTGTCTCACAAAGAGACTCTTCACATTATAATCTTCTAATAAGGAAGATTTCTCCCCAGTCGATATCAGCGACTGGGAAGGTGCTTCCGAATCAGATGATTCTGAAGAATATAAAGTTTTTTTATGTCGAATCGCCCTAGATTTTTTTAAATTTTCACAACTTTCAGATGCTAAATCTGAAGTATCTTCAGCATCTCTCAGTCTCTTGCGAGCTCTTGTATATGTATCTGAAAGTTTTCATAAGTTGTTGTTTATTATAAAAAAATAAGAAAATACTAAAAAGAAAAATTATAAATATTAAAATTAAACTTAAAAAAAATCCACATCTTACAAGAAAAAAACTATTAATTACCTCATTAAATAAAATTTAAAGTACACAGAATTTTTCAAAAATGTAATATAAGATTTATGATGATCATAGTAATTACAAAATATAACTAACTTAAGTATGAACAAATTATAGCTAATAAAACCAAGAGAATAACAAACCACATGAAAACAGGCAACGACATGAGACCTTCATCCAATTTTCACTGGGAACTTCAAAGTCTTCGATTGCACGCCTAATTCTGTTAGGGGTCTTATAAGGAGGCCAGAAACACGATTTCCATCCATCCAATTAGATGCAACAACAGCCACGCTTTTATCCCCTGTTTCCTCAACAAATTCTACAACTTGAAATCTATGTGAAAAATATTTAATGAATAAATTCTATTTCTGTTTTTAGGATTAGTAGTTTTTTTTAATTGTAAATTAATTTTTATTGGCCATATTGCTAAAAAAAATTTTGTTTTATATTCTTTTAATCAAAGTTTATTCTATAAAAACAATGATTTACTTTAAAGCTGACATATTTAGTAAAATTATGAAAAACACAATATTTATATGTAACATGCAAACTTTTTAAATCCTGTCAAGGCATTATATATTGAGAAGAGTATGATTAAGTTTCAAAAATCTTATTTATTAATTAACCATTTAATATTTTTTAAATGAGCCTATTTTTAAAATATTTAATAAAGTATTTTTACATGTTTCAAGTTTTAGTAAACTGGGGAAGTGTTGATTCCTAATGATTACAAAATCAAAATGGAATACTTCTTTACAATTTTGAGAGATGCTTTCAAAAATTTCTATAATTTTGAATGCAAGTCAAGAAATTATTATTGCATATTATTTTCCAAGTTTTATATACCACCATTTTCATTTGCTGATATGAATTTTGTCATTAAATGTAAACTTGCAATGAATATCACCTTGATTATAGAAGATAATAATAAATAGATATGAATTAAATAAAGTATATGAAGATAATTATACTTACTCTGTAAACATAACTTAATACTTTCTTATCAAAAATAGAATTTGATCATCTTTAAGGTTTCAAAGACATGTTATCTATTATTAATTTTGCTGAGAATGATAAAGTAACCCAATCAACAATTTAGTTCTCCAGTTATAAAATACTAACACTCAAAACAATATTTTTTACTCTGTTTAATATAAGCATTTATCTGTACATTGACTATCTCTTGAATATATATATATATATACACACACATATAAATCTAGGTTATACATTTAAACTTAAAACTAATATTGACCTGCAAAGTGTACAATATTCTATCCTGGAAATAAAACACAATGAACTAATTTCCACAATTTATTACAAATAGAACTTTAGAATTTTAATTAGTTTTATAATGTAATAAATCATGAAAATTATTATATCAAAATTAGTTATTAAATGAATATGATTATGTTTTGAATATACAAGAAAAATAATTAAAAAATTTTAAAGTTTTATTAAAATGTAAAATAAAATGTCACTTTTTGCTGAAAGCTAATATGCTAGGGAACAATTGTTTAATGTATGAATAATGGGAAAGAAAACAAAATTTTCTTTATATGGCAAAAGCACACCTTTACACATTACATTAATTGAAGACCATAGTTTATATTCAGAAGATTCAGACACCAAAAATATTTGAATACTATTAGATTCAGATGGAATTTTATAGAAATCTTTTAAGGCTTTAAGTGATCTACCAAGTAACATGAATGAATTATTTTCACTTAAGATTATATCATAAATTTTAACAATGCTACCATCATTCATCATGACACAATTATTGCCATCTGAACCTTTAAGTGTGAAAAAGGCCCTCTCAATTTCAAGTAGCGCTGCCCAGCTACACCAAGTCTTATCATTAACGATGATGGCTTCAGAGGTATTGATTGTACAACTTCTAACTTTTCAGAAATATCTGTTAATTGCATGTCATTTAATTCTTTGTATCTTTTATACACTTGCTGAAGGGGTTTTGTCGATGATCTAATAAGCTGTTTCAATTTCCCTAAATAATTTTCAAACTGAAATGCACTAAAATTATCTAGGTGACCATACTCTTTTAACATCTTCAATAAGATGAGATAATGCATGGATATTATAAGTAACAAATTCTTTACCATATAAAACTGTACATTGCTCAACAAAGACTCTAAGCAATGATCCAGCATATTCAAAATATTCTGCACAATATTTTTCACTGATTAAATTACGCATTGAAAAATGCAACAAGAGAAAATGATGATAATATTTCTCAGATAATACATTTTTCAATACTACTGGTCCTGTATAGAGAAGAAATTGTCTCCATCGGTAGCTTTCCACCGATCAATATGTTTCAAAGACCTGGGTTTTCGTTGAAATTCAATAGGAATAAATTTTACACATTTCAACAGCTGATCAGAGATTATAGTTATATCAGCATTTCTTAGTCTGCAAGAAACGAGCACCTTTACACCAAGTAGATACTAATTTTCTTACAACACCTAAACAGACAAGATGCATGTAATCCAAAGGAAATTTGCTTATCAAACCAATATTTAATTCTTTAAAAGGGGATTCTCCAGTAAAATGGCCATCAAAATTAGAATCCTCATCGTTTCTCAATGGAGCGTCTATTTCTGGATAAGTCATTCTTGATACCATTTACCTTTTTTGAGAACATTTATCACAACCATAATAGCCAGTAAACAATTTAGCACAGGTAACAAAAGCTCTTATGGTGTATCACAAATTACTGCATTAACAAAAATGAAAATTTTTACCAGAAATTTCTAAACCAGCATAACAAATTTTTAAATCTTTAATTAATTCTTCAAGAAATTCATTGACATTAGGTTTCTTTTCACCAAAGTAAATACCAATAAGAAAAGGCTTATCTGTGGTACCTCTAATACTACCTAATATTGGCCAAAACTGATATGATGAACTACTATACAAAGGCAACCCATCAATATGTAAATTTAAACTTATAACATAATCTTTAGTTTTCAATCCATACTCAAGTTTTTGTGCTATAGTATTTTTTAAATTAAAATGGATGTATTCACCTTCTTGCATTTTTGAGACAGGAACAAAAGTAGGAGTGCTGAGCAATGTTCTAGCATCTAATGGCAACTCTGTGTGATATGGTTTAAGTACTTTTAATATATCATTTATTGCAACATGAGTTAAATTATGTTTCAAAAAGCATTGTTTTAATTTTTCTTTCAAATCTGCTATAGAAACTGAACTATTAAAGATACCAGATTCCTTATTTAAAGAGTTAAGTGCTTCTGTATCATTAACATCGGTACTAAATTGTTGATTTAGGTCAATATCTAAGCTTCTCTCGGTGTCCTTAGAATTTGATTGTTTAGAAGCATTACCACATTCAATTTTAATTTTTGGTTCCAGTATTTTTAAATCGTTAAGATGTTTTTTTACATTAGATTGGATTTTACGAAATTTATTCCGTCTGGAATAAATCTTTTGATCGTTTAATTTATAAGAAAATTCTAACCTGTTCATTTCCAAGCTTCAAATATTAATCCTAGAAACAAAAAATTCATATTAAAAATAACACATACCAAAAATACACAAAAGAAATAGTCAACATAACACTTTACGTATGTTTTGCCATGCTGTACGATACAAGTATGCATTATAATTTTAATTGTTATAATAATTGTAGATTATCAATGGAAATTATGGGTATTTATAAATATCAAAACAATGAACAAATTAAAGCATAATTTCACAATAAAGTTATTTAAAATAGACTGCTTGCAATGTTTATTCTAACTTAATTCTACAAATACAATGATTAGCTTGATAACAATGTGACATAATTAATTGCAGGAAATATAATTAATTTTAAGGATATATACATGTTATTTATTTAAAAACTGATAGTACTTACCAAAAAATTCTGTAAAATATAATTTCTCGTAAGACAATTGAGAATAGCTAATTACCCAGTGTAAATAAATATACGGAAAGAATTACAGGAAACAATGAGGAATTTAAATATGGCCGCCACGCATGCGTAGACCTATTAATAAGTCTGCGCATGCATTTTACTTTCATTCAATCTCAATGGTAAATGCTGCAGCCGCCGTCCAGCGACCACTTTATCAGTGGGCGACGACGATGTCGTTCAGAATAGGCGGTAGAAAATACAGTGACCGTTTCATGTGTGAGTTAATGGGCACGCACCGCTGAAAAGAACCGGTGTCAAGTGAGTTACCAATGAAACCGGTAAATGGCCACTGTAATACCACTGAGCCTCTGCTACTAGGGAATATATTTCAATATACATTTTAATTATTGCATAAAATATAAACTATAATAAAAAGTTTAAAAATTTAGATTTTCTACAACTTCTGAGAAATTTAAACATGGGATTTGTAATTTTCTTGGTTTTAACTGACAAATTTAATTTATATATGTTCGTATTTTATATGTAGTCTACATATAGGTACTTTGTAAGTGAATTAGAAAGCATTAAAAATTGTTGTTTTTAACTAATTATTGAGATGTTCCACTGCCAAACTTTTTATATTATATCATTCCATTAAGATTACATCATTTAATATCTAGTTATAAGTATTTCATTTCTTAATCACTGTAAAATGTTTCTTATAGGACAACTGCTTAGAAAATCATCTGATAGGGATTTAAATGTCCTTAAAAACAAAAATAATGAGTACCAATATTTGAGATGTGGTAAATGATAATATTAACTATATAACGTTTGCGATTCATAATAAATTTAATTGTAACTTTCGGTTTTATGACAAAATAAATTATAAGTTTTATCTTACGCATTTAATACTTTTTAATTGTGTTGAACATTAACAATGTTGTGGTTTTGATTATCGTTATTATCTTTCTAAAAAGAAATTAACCTACATCTTTATAAATGATTTGAATAATAAATCTAGAGCTTGATTAATTTCAATTATTTAACAGCAGGATAAAACTGGAATTGAATTTTAAAAATTTCAGAGATATGTTTATTAATATATCCATGATCTCCAGGAAAAGAATTTCATCTTATTGAAAGAGGTAGAAAAACGAAAAAATATTGCTCTGACAAAATGTTATGCATAATAGATTATTAATTGCTGAAACAGAAAAAATAATTTCTGATCCTCCTATTTTAAAAGTAATACCCAATAAAATTAGTCATGTATAATGGTGGTGATTTATATAAACCCCTTTAAGCTTACGTAAATCACTAATTTTATATATGACGAAATTATTTGATATATAAAAATATAAAATGTATACAATTTTTTATATGAATACAAAAAAATTAATATAATTTTGATTATATTAAAACACTTTGAAGACATAGGAAAAAAAAACAATCTAATAAAAATTAAATAAACTAATATTTAAAATAAAAAATTAGATTTATATATTTGAGTATTTAAAAAAGATAAAATTGTTTTCATTTTTTTCTTTAAAGTAATTCTTAATTTTCTCCATTGCTTTCCATTCCCGTAAACCAGTTAAGATGAAATACTACTTTTAAGAGTTAAATATGACCACGCCTCTTTGAGTGATTATCCAACAAGGAGGTGTTGGATAAGCTTAGGTTTACTATACATAGGTATGACTAGTGAATATGCCAATAGTTCATCTTGGCGAAGCATTTTGCGCCACAGTTCTGCTTACGGAAATATCCCCAAAAAAATTGAGTCAATCTATTTAAAAAAATTATATATTTCATGAACTATGGAAAGTTTTTTTGAAATCAAACAGCAAGTTTTAGATATTGCACAATTAACTTATTCTGAGAAATTTTTTGAATTTGTAAAACTGCATCCTGAATTTTCATCTCAAATGTCAGGGATTGTTAATAAACATGGTGATAATATTGTACATCTTTCGGCAAAATCTGGCCATGTGGATATAATTAAGTAATTTTTATATTACACATGAAATAAATACGAATTCTATTTGCAATTCTTTGTGTAAAACAAATGTTTACTCATATTAATTCTGTATTGTGTAATGCCAAGATACCATTAATTCATTTGTTTTACTTGTCATTGAAAGCTCAATTAAGTTCACACAATCTATTATATTTAGTGTTTATGCTAATGTAAATTTATTAGTGACAAACTTTTGTGGAAATTGTTTTGATCTTCAGTAAATATTTATATATGGGTATGGGAGATCAGAAAAATAATAAGTGTAAATGTTTTGCTTAAACAAAGAATAAATTCATACATATAAGTTAGTTTTTATTATCAGTTGTGAAAAAAATGTATTCATGTATAAAAGCAATAATGAAACCTATTTTTTAAAAATTTATTCCTAAATAGACAAATTTATTATCACTTATGCAAAGTTTTAATTTACTCTCAATTATCTCCTGAACAATTTTCTAATGAACATGAATTTTCTCCAACAAGAATGTGATGGCAGATTATTCAAAAAAATATTTGTTCATAACTGTGTTATTGATGATCTCATCAATAAATAGAATGGAAAGGTCCTATGATGAAATATAGAAAAAGTTAGTAATAAAATTAATAAATATTTTCTTACATGTGTTGGTGGCCAACAACAAAGATATCCTTTGTAATTAAATAAACAAAATTAGTATGTTATTAATCATCGATAAATTCAAAATTTCTGCTTACTATGATTGTTAAATTGATTCTAAAATAAACATTTATAAGGTAATAGAAATGAACTTTAGAAAATACCAAAGATTTAACCAAAGAAATTGAAAAAACTCACAGATTAACTTTAATTTGGAATTTGAACACATCTATCTAGCTGTTTAGCCAAAAAAAGATTGATAATAGTAATGTGTTTAAATTTATAAGTTTATTAAATAAACAGTTTGAATGTTTATCTGTAATGATTGAGTTTCTTACAAAATATTTGAAAATAAACTGAAAAAGCTATATTTTTTATTAAAATTATTGTAAAAAAATAAATTAAACCATTTAAACTGAAGTTTTATTTGGTTAATAATGTATTCATATAATTTTCATTTTTACACAACAATTTTCTTTGACTTTCATTTTAATAAAAATTATTTCCTTTTATCTTTTTAAATTTATAATACATGAATGGAAATGAACCATGTTAACAAATTTATGAATTCTATTGTTGTTACTTATGATACTTGGACAAACCAAGCTTTCTATATGTTGAATTTAAAACTCTAAAAACTTATGTATGTATTTTAGTAACTTTTAATGAAATAATCTTCAATTTGAAATCTAATTTTAAAATAATAATTTTTATATATTAATTATATGTGGCCAAAAACAATAATATGGATAGAGTAATATTAATTTAAGGTGACACTTTCAAGAAAACTCTTGGAATTTGTTTTTTGAGAATCTACAAGCCATGAAAAACGAAAAAGGGCAATTAATTTAAATTTTTTTCAGAAAAAATTCTTATTATTTGAAATAAATTTATTGCTAATTTCTTAAGAAGCAATTCTCAATTAGTGAAATGTATGGCATGCAAAAATAAGTGGAAAAAGGCTTAAAAATATGACCAGCAATAGTAACCAAAACTAGCTTTTAAGAAACAACAAAATTCAAAACATGTGTGTTTAGTTCTAAAATGTAAACTCCATTTAGGATAACTGAAAATATTTTGCTATATATTGGCAATTATAGATTACAAGTGAAGCAATCTCATTTAAATTCATTAGCTATTACCTTGACAGTTATTTTAAGGCCTTCTGATATGGAATGGTATTAATAACATTATCGGTTCATTGTTTGTATTTCTTGACTTTTTTTTTTTTATAGATTAATGAATTGGAGAACAAGTTTTTTCTTTAGCTTTTTTAGAATTAATTTACATAAAGCTTTAATAAAATTACACAGAATAAAATTAGTTAAATATTGATGATAGTTATATCATTTACCATTCTGTTCTCTGAGACAAATTATTGGCATACATTACAAAATTTTGAGAATGTAATTAAAAAAGAAATTAATCTACCTTATAGTGCTATTTAACAATGTAAAGTAATTATTTTGTTATTCTTTATACAATAATACAAATATATATCTACTATCTTTATTACATTAAGAATTTTTCTCTTCTGATTTCAAACTCAGCTTCAATTATTTGTAGGTATTTACATTATTAAATTCCAGTATTTCATATTTATATTTTGTATTTTCTGTTATATATTTAAATATAAATATGTGTTTTTAAGGAATGCAGATGCATTTACTTTACAAGAACTTTTGAAATAAATTTA
This sequence comes from Latrodectus elegans, assembly GCA_030067965.1. Lineage (NCBI taxonomy): Eukaryota > Metazoa > Arthropoda > Arachnida > Araneae > Theridiidae > Latrodectus > Latrodectus elegans. Next base: position 24,709,631 of record CM057822.1, on the reverse strand, counting down.
TTTTTTGAAGTGTATTTTCATGAAAAATATGTTAGGACATATCTTACATCATTACTTAGTAGAGTTAATAGTTAAATTGATGGTGCTCTTGCCTTCAGTTTAATAGTTAATAGATACATAGAATTTTAGTGATTTGGCCCAATAACTATGAGACTTAGTGGCTTAACTAGCTCTCATAGTCAAAAATAGATTATAATAGAAAATTGAATTAAATACATTTTATTTACAAAATCAATTTTAAAAGCAGTTAATTTAAATTATTTATAAATTTTTCACTTTAAATGTGTGTTTTGATATCTTCGATATTAATTCTCCAATAAACTCTTAATTATGAAAAGTACTAAACAAAAAAATTGACATTTGTCTGGAGACATCTGCAGAATTACAAGAGGATATTTTTCTTTTGATAGTTAGTATTTGGTTATGATAGCCTATGGGGAACTATGAATAAATTCTACAACTTTACACCAATGGTTCTGTAAAACAAAATTTGGTAATCCATTATGCTAAAAGTTTTAAATGTAGAAAGAGAACAAATTTTTATAAAAATATTGTTCTGGAAACTCAGGAATAATATAATTTGTCTTAAAATTGACATTTAATTATGAAAATTTTAAAATGAAAATATTTATTGAAATATAAATGTAATAAAGTTTTTTAGTCTCATATCTTATAGTTGCTATAAAGTATTCCAAAATTAATTGTCAGTCAGATATGAGAAAGTAAAAAAATATTGTAATATTTCAAAATTCTTTTAAATTTGTCTCAAGTGTCAAAATGTCTTTTATTTTACATAAACAGTTATTCAATGAAAATTGAAATCAAAATAATTTCATGTACTTTTTCAAATAAGACAATCAAAATAAGTTATCATATAATTGTTCTGTTGAATAACAAGAATATGCTTTTTTTTTTTAATTGTATCACTGTCATTGGTAAATATTATTTGATTTCATGCTAATGTAAAATTTGGTAATGAAACATCCAAAATTAAATTTAACTTATTTTTGTACATTGTAAAAAGATTTTATAACTGAGTGTTTTATTATTTGCTTAAAAACATTTATTCTATTATAATATATATGCGTAAATACTTGAAAAAATTTAGTGCTTATGAATTAAATAAGTTTTATAGAGATGTTCTTATATTCTGCAAGGTAAAATTTAGTTATCAATGCTGAACATTTTATATTGAATTCAAATTTTTAAGAAAGACTCTTATTAAATTAGGTTCAAGAGAGATATAATCATTTTTAAATAAATTTATATTTTTTGTGAACTGTTTTGTGTTTTCGATTTTCTGTACAATTGAATCATCTTTGCTAACTTTTTTATTCCTTATTGAAATATATTTCTTGACTTGTATTTAAAAACTGCCTTTGTCTCTGTGTAAATTGAGAAAAATGATATTACTTAATTTCCTTTCCAAGAAAGTTTTAATAGGAAAATTTCATTTACACAGTATAATTCTAATATTTTAATTATTTATTGAAGCCATTATTAAATTTCTTTATGTAAAACAAACTAAATTTACAAAAGTAAAATATTTTATGTGTGTTTATATTTATCATTTATATTTGTTTCTATGTAATAATTTACATAGAAACAAATTTTACGTAAGTAAAATTAATAATTTCTTATGTAAAATATAATTAAGTTTTCTTTCTAAATATATAAAACAGTTAATTATATATATTTTCTGTAGAATACATAAACTATATAACGTATTAATATACTAGAAACATTAAATTATGTTTCTAATGTAAAATAAGATATTTTGTTTAATTATCGTAGGTCACTTTAAAATTTTCTTGTATAAAACATAAAAAGCAATACATTTTACATTTTTAACTATAAAACATAAAAAAAGTCTAATAATGATTTCATTACATAATGCAATTAAAATATATAATGTAAAACCTGTATACAAATGCATTTCGAAGTCAAATTCTTAATCACAATAAAATATATTTCTGGGATTAGTTATATTAAATTTTGAAAAAAAAAATCTTTTTGTATTGTAAGAATTTTATTGTTCTTATATTTCTTATATTTTTAGCTACTGCAAAAATCACTGTGGAGATATATTATTAAAGCAAAGAAATAATGATGGGAAAACACCGTTACATGTTGCAGCACATGCTAGTCAATTGGAATGTATTGAATATTTACTTTCCTGTAATGTTCCTATCGATGCTCTTAAAAGATCAGATTGGTAGTTGTTTTCTACATTTTAATTTACACTTTCTTTCCTTTTTATCTGAAAAGTGATGAGGGAACCCAATAAGTCATTTTGTATTTCACCAAAGTCATATGCAAATTTATAGAAGTTTTATTATCATTACATCAATTTATTTATTATATTGAATGAAAACTTATTATCTTTCATATTAATTTATGCTTGATAAATGTATCTAATATTTGGTTTTTTAAAAAATAAATAATAGTAAAGTTTTTAATTTTATATTTTATTAATTTATGAACAAATGAAATTGTTTCCATTATTAAAAAATTTACTTTATATTATGAAATACAATTCATAATAGCATTTATGAACTTGAATTAAAAATATATCATACTTTCATTTTTAATGTATATTTTAAATATGTGTTGCCTGTTATTGTGTTGAGAAACAAATGTAATAATTATCTTCCATAATCTTTAAGCAATAATGATTTGAAGCAGATAAATACATGATATTTATTAGCAACATTTTTATTGTTTTGTCTTCCTGTTCCACTTTCTTAAATTACATTAAATATAAGTGAGTATTTTAAACACAACAAATGCTAGTTTTATGCTTTTGTGCATTACATGTATTTATTTCTACATTTTACGATCAAAAAGTAAATAAAAATATTCACATTCATTTCTTTTTAATGTCAGATGCATATTTGTCAGAATATATATTGCTTGCAGCATATTTACCAAGTTTCCTTTTATTTTTATTTAGGAATCCATTTTTACATGATATGTTTTCTTAACAAATTATATTATTTTAATTTTTTTAACTGAAAATTAAAAATTTATTTTTATATCCTAAGAAAAATGCTCAACTTTTGCTTTCCTAAAAAATCAATAAAATGAAAAGATTACTCTAAAGTTTAGAATATATATTTAAAATCTCTTAACATAGTCATTTCTATTCTAAAATATAAACATTGTCGCTGCAAAAAAGCAACATTTAGTAACTAATTTTCAGACATATTTGTCTCCATTAGAAAAAAAATTCTAATAAAAAATTTACCCTAATATATTAAAGCTAGTGCAGTTTAAAACGTTTTTATTATGCAAAATCCAATGAAATTGGAAAAAAGTAATGATAGTTATATATTTAGAGAAATTTGCAAGGAAATATTAAATAAAAAGTTCATTAAAACAATTTAAAATTAAAACTTTTTTTATGATATCAATTTTGCCTAGTATTAGTAAGCCTTACTTTCAACCTGTTTTTGGGGGTGAATAATGTAATTTATTTCAAAGAGTAATTTATGCTATAGACTCCAATGTTTTCAATATATCCCAATTTTGTGCTTTTTCTATATTCCGAATAAAAAAATCCTGATTTTTCTTAAAATATCGTATAAATTCTCTAAATTTCTGTCTATTTTCATTTTCTGAATATAGGAAATTTCAAATCATATTCAAAATAAATGTTCAATTTTTATAATGTTTTGCTTATATATATATATATATATATATATATATATATATATATATATATATATATATAAATATATATATATATATATATATATATACATACATAATTAAGATGTTGATATTTATATCTAAAAGTGTTATTATTCAACACATAGATATTGATTATAAAATCTATATAAATATTTTATTTCCTGTATAATGTTTTGAAAATTAGCTTAAGAAACTTTTTGAAATATATGATTATAAGAATAATATTTTTTAATGTAAATTTTTTTCCATGAAACAAATTATAAAACTAATTTATTTTTATAATTTATTATTATGAATTATGCTATGAAAATAATTCATATTAATAATAAATTACTTTTTGAAAAATTAAAAAGTAGTATTGGGTTTTTTCTTTTTATGCACCACAAAAGGAGAAAATTAATTTATATTTACTGTAAATACTTGAATTATTTATTTATCTGGTATATTCTTTCTAAATGTGTAATATTTACTGCACATTTTGATTGAATATTTCTTTTTTAAAATTAGTGTATTTGTTGGTCCCTTTGTGTGTGTGTAGCTTATATATATAATAAACTAAAGGATTTTCATTTCTCGTCTCAAAATGATTATCAGTGATAAAGTAATCACAGTTTTCATCTTGATATATATATATATATATATGTTTTAGAATTTTTCAATAATTAGTTCTTAACTAAGCTATTTTACTTCTAGTAATACTTGAAATTATAATTGTTGTACTTTGTATGGAATTTAATTATTTAAATCTTGAATTTTTCAATGCCAAATGAAACAGATGAAGTATTGATAATGTCTCTGAAATATTAAAACTTTATCACAAATACTTTTAATGAGGGTTTTATTAAAATGATAAAATATTTATGTGCTGATATTAATTTTTAGCTTATTTTATGAATAAAAATAATAAATATTGAATGTTTCTTAAATGGTATTTTAAAAAAGAAAAAAAAATGTCTAGTGATTTAATTCATTAGCTTACTGTAAAAATGTAAAGTATTCAGTGCTCACAATATAGGGTGATTGATTTCATTATTGATTACATAAGTTATCTTTGTCAAATTTAAATCATTTGCTTCAGCTGCAAATTTATTCTACAATAATTCTCATGTGTTCAAGTCCATTGAAACTTAATATGCTAAGAATTATTTTGCTCTTGATGGTATATATTTCATTTCACTTAAAAAGTTAAGTGTGACATGATTAAGGAGTATCTTATCTGAAGCATAATAACATATTACCTGAAGTTTTTAAAAATTGTTTTACTTTCCTTAATTTATTATTTTATTTGAAAAAGTGAAGCTGGCAAATTTGTTCTTGTTATTTTTTTGTTTCATATTTAATATTGAATTCTGTCATATCCGAACTTTTATTATATTATACTCATTTTAAAAATTGATAATATTTTAGTAGCTGTTTTAGAGGGGTAAATATAATTTTCATTCAACTTGATGTCACTGAAGAGACATGTATATATATATATTTATTTATTTAGGACACCTTTGATGTTAGCATGCACTAAATCTAATATGAATATCATAAAAACATTAATAAAGCATGGTGCAAATATAAACTATCGTAATAAAGATGGCTGGACAGCCTTTCATATTGCCTGCAGGTGAGGAAAATTTTATTATTATACTAAGCGAAGTATTTGTTTATTGAATAAATAAATTAATTTTTTTCCAAAAATATTAATCAAAAAAAAAAAAAAAAAAAAAAAAATATTTTTTATTGCTAGACAACTGTTGTAAGTTTGAATAAAAATCTATTTAAAGTTTTTTATGGTTATAAATTTGAAAAATAAAATTTAAACAGTCAATGATAAGAACTTGTTGCATAAATTGAGAAATAATGACAGAAATTAGTGTTATAGCTATTAAAAGCAATCAAAAATTTATTGACTTCAAGTAAACAAAAAATTTTAATTTTTATATATGAATCATTGTTTTGAAATAGACATACCAGATTTAGATTTAAAATAGAGTTATTCCCCCCCAAAAAAAAACTAGAATGCAACCATAAGCTTATTTACTATACCTATCAGAAAACCCTATTTGAAGAGACCAGTGGCTGAAGCAAAATTCAGCAGGCATTTTACAGGAATTTGCTGCAACATCCAAAGTTCAATCAAGTGCTGACCCAAATGTTCAAATTTGTGTGCAAAAGAAGTTTCACATTCACATAAGATGTGTATTGAAGTTTTTTCCATATAATGACAACCTCTACAAGTGAGATCATCTGATTATGGTGAAATGTCTTTTAAGGTGGCAGTGTCCTGTAAGAAGTCCCACTGCTTTCCTTAGATTGCATCTATTAAGCTTTAATAATTCATTTTGCCTTTTACTAGGGCATGTGCTATATTGTAACCTTGCTTGTCTTTGATCACTGGCATTATGCCAGTTCATAAACTGTTATTTTCTGAAGAGATTAAAAACGCTGTTTCTGATCAATTCTATTGAAATACCTAGCACAGGTTCAGGACAAAAAAATCGGTTGTTGATCTAGCCCTTGCCAACTCATCTGCTAATTTATTTCCAGAAACACCAGAGTGCCCAGGCACCCACATTAAAGTAAAGTTATTAATAGCCAATCTGCACAGAGTGAGGTAGCATTCCGAGACAAGAACAGAAGTTATAGTAGACCTCTGTAAAGATAGTAATGCAGCTTGACTGTCAATTCAGGTAATTATTCTTTTACAAGAATAATTTCTGTCCAAGCATATTCTACTGCACATAAGAATGACAAAGACTTTTGTTTGGAATACAATTGTATGTTTACTCAAAGAGAGTGATAACTTCGTACCACCAACTGGACAACAAATACCAGCCCTAGTGTTGGAATTCATTTTTGAGACAACAGTAAACCAGTAAGTACAGTTTTCACTAATGGCAAGATTATTCCAGTTTTCTCGCAAGAGAAACTTGATTATATATATATATATATTAATCACGTCCCTATGTTGGCTCTTTCAAGCATGATAAATCTTGCAGTCCAATAAAGAAATGAAGTATCTCCAGGAGTGGAGAGTGTCTTGAAATGTGAAGAAGTGGAGGGCAGAACATTTCCAAACATCCTCGCTATCTATGTCAACATGTTCCCTACATAAAATGCAGTTGGGTAAATCCACAAGTCCAATGTGATATAGATGTTTCTGGAGAAAATTATGCCCTGTAAGTAACCTGAAGCACGAGACCCCTATAGATCTAGATAGATCTCTGGGAATATATAAGCTCAGCAGGGTCCTCCAAGAGGCATAAACTGCATTCTCTTTGTAATAAATTTTTCGCTGGTGATGGATAACCCGTTTTAGAAGGAGTTTGACATTTCTCAGGCCAGTAGGAGTATCTGGAGGGTTTAAAAAAGAAGCCTCTTTTGTGAGATTGTCTGCTTTTTCATTACCAAGCAAGCCGCAATGGCTAGGGATCTGTTGTAAAGTAATTTCCTTTCCCGCAGATAGTAAAGTGTTAATGATGGTCTTACAGTTAAATTCTATAGATGTAGGTAGGAGAGTATAATTTTCCACTGTATGAATGGCAGTGAACAAGAAGGACAAATTTCATTTCCGAGAAATCTAAAATTTTTTGGAGAGCCATGTAAATTGCATACTTTTCTCTATCAACATTGTTTGAGTTTTTTCCTAATGGCTCTTTGAGTTGGAAAAATTTGGAGAAGACACCAGCTTCTGCTCTCCCAGTACTTCTCTCAGCTGATCCGTCAGTATAAATGTGCATCCAATTGTCTAGTGGGTATCTTTCATTAATAGTAGCAAGAGCAGCAGCCCTGAGTTCTGCCTGAGGGGAGACTTCCTTCTGGATAGGAAGGACAAGGTTGAAGACAGGAGTGGCAAATTTCAGCATACAGCATGCCTGGCTGTAAGGCTCTATTACTTGGAGTGCCAAGTGAGCTGGAAATTCTCTGGAATTCTGATAAAAATGTTTGTTGTGTTTTTAGTCTCAGAGTGCTTGGTCGATAGTTAGTCCAAAAACCCTCCCTACATAGTAACCTTTCACCAAGAACCAAAGTAGCAAAAATTCTCCTATCGTGCAAACAGTCAAGGACAGTCTGAAGTTCCAAAGCTGGTATTGGAGTTGAGAAGGCTCCCCCAGTGATAAGCCTAAGAGCACTGTTTTGAGCAACATTGAGTTTCGATAAAACGGTATCTGAGCCAGTGATTAAAATTTCGGCTCCATAATTGAAGACTGGTCGGATGAAAGAGTTAAAAGTCATGACCAAAACATCCTGAGTGGCACCCCACTTAACACCAGCTAGTCTTTTTAATAAATTAAGTCGTCCTGATACATTTTCAGGGATTTTTGTGGCCTGTTTGTTCCAGGTGAGTCTTGGGTCTAAAAGAATACCGATGTATTTAGCACAATCAGTTCTCTGAAGTGGTTTGTCATCAAAGTTTAAAATAAATTTTGGGGTGTAGTGTAATAGGCCTCTTGTATTAAAACATCTTTGTTTAACCTAACAGTAAAAGTAAGATATTTTAACTTATCATAGTTGATTGTTGTCCCTGAATGTTGTTGGCAAATGATGTAGTGCCATGCTGATGCACCAGTGGCAGCGAATGTGTTAAACATTTTCCTGACATATATATAAATTATATATCCACTCTATACAATCTGGAAAGATATTTTTACTTGTTTTTTAAAATATCTAATAAAGATATGCTAATTTTATTGAGAATTTCTCATTAATGATATTATATTTCATATGTAAAAACTACTGAGATCATTATGTAATATTGACAATACTTTTCAGAGAAGGACATATAAATATAGTCAAACTACTCTTAGATCATGATCCCTTAATATGGAATACACGAAGCAATAATGGTAGAACGCCACTTCATACTGCAGGTTAGTTCAAGTAAAATAATTGTATTTTGTTAGCTATTTTTTTTAAATATAAAGTATTTGTAGATTCATTTACGTTTAGAGTAAAATGGACCAAAAAAAGTTTTTCTTTTAATTTGTAAAGGAAAAGAGGGAAAGGAAATAGATATAAAAGAGCTCATTTCACTCTATATTTATTGTCTATGGTTGATAGTTTTTGAATTTCATAAGCAAATGTAAAATGTTCCTTTCTTTCAGAATTCTGGAAAAAAATACAAATTTATATAGTTTTTGAAAGATCTATGTGTAAAATAAGCATACGTTTGGGTAAGGGGAAAATTTTCAAGATATTAATCTTTCTATTTTGTCATTTAGAATTAATTATTTAAACTTAAAACTAAACTACTCTATATTTATCACTATACCAAGCATGTCTTCTGCCATTAAACTTAAAAGCTTCTCATACTAATATCTTTTGGTTGAATTGACAGTAAACTATATTAGATTTTTAGTTCTCAAAAAAATTTATGAATTTTTAATCATTGAAACTGATGCTCATTAAAAGAGATAAATAACAAATCCTTCTGCATTAGAACATAGGTGGATAAATTGAATTTATTTAACATTACTATATCTATAGTTGAATCTTATCTCATTTGCTTATATCCTGTATATGAGCTTTATTTTCTTTGACTAAGCTGTTAAGCAAGCTCTTAACAACTAATTAGTTTGTCAAATTGTAAATGTTTTATTTCTATATTAACATTTTCTAGACATTTCTGGAATAACATTCATAAACACTTTTCTGGAATTACTTAAAGCTGAATTCATGTTAAGTTGTTTACATTATTTTTTTTTTCCTTTCAAAGTTCATACTTTATTATTTTTTAAATTCCTAAAAATGTATGAAGCTGGTTTTTGTTCTGTTGTTCTGTGAATTAATGTTTTAATATTTTATTTACAATTCTTATTTTCATTTGGAGAGAGGTATCCAAATGACCATATTATCATCTGATCTCTTAATGAGTATAGTTTTCAGGGGATGATATTGTAAGATGCCTCACATTTCATTTGAAATAGTTTGTCAAATTTACATAATTTGGATTATTATATGCTCAGCAGAATCAATTTGTATTACAGAACTTGTCGTTTCAGATGCAATTTGAATTAAATGCATGATTTGAAGTAAACATATTGCCATTCTCAAGTAGAAAACTCTGAACATTTATTTAGAAATATATTATATTTGTTGTCAACTGTTTCTTTTACTTGGGTGTAGAAATCAATGATTTATTCTTTGTTTTAAATTCCTAAGGGAACTATAACTGCAGATTGATGGTTTTATATAATACACAAGTTAAAATTTTTTTAATTAAAGTGAAATTATTTCTTAAGCAAAATATTAGTAAACAAAAATAATAAATTAGGGTAGTGAAACCTGGTAATAACTAATGGGTAAAATATAAATTTGAAGAAATTTCTTTTGAGTAATTTTTCAAATAGTGTATGAAACAAAAGATTTGAAGTTATACAAAATATAAAATATACTTTAGATTTGAAAATATGTTGCTTTACTTAGAATTAGCTGTCCTGGATGGAAAATCTATGTATATGAAAAAATGTTATTGAAATCCTTATTGGACAAAACTTTGGAAGTATCTCAAAATAGGTTTATTAGAATTAAAAGTCTTTACAAATATCTTAAAAAAAGTTGCTTATTGAAATTGAAAAAAATGATGAGGAAAAAGATCCAAATGTTGTAAAGATAACAATTGTAGAAATCACAACCCTAATAAAACATTAGTAAAAAAATTAATTGTAACAATTAAAGGCTTTTATATTACTGACAAAAGAAAACATTGTAAATTAGAAAAAAATATTTACAAAGGCAATAATTTCTTAAACAAATATGACCAACACTTTCATTACTGTGAATTTTTCTTATGATTACAAATAATTTCTTTAGTTATTCTAATTTTATTTTAAGTTTTAATTTTATTTTAAGTTTTATTGGCCAATGAAATTTAGTTTTTATATGATTACATTTTTAAACAGATTGCATTTATTTTTTTTTCCTTGATTAAATGGTAGATATTCAGTTGTTTCATGTAGTTTATTTATTTTTTTAACACACATACAGCACTTGCTTAACATTGCTGTAAAATTACTCTAAAGATTCGCTAGCCCTTTTAGATATTATATCATATGAAAGTATCATGAAAAGTATTTAGTCACTATTCTGCAAAATAAGAATTTGAGGTTTAAATTGTTGAATGCTTTTAAGATTGCTTTTCATTAGATCCATGTCTAAATTAAATTACTGTAAATTAATTAAAGTTATTGAAACAAATGTTGTTTCTCCCCTTGTTTCTAGCACTTCATGGATGTATGGAAACTGTGAATTTAATTTTAACAACAGATCAGGACATAGATGTATCAGATTCATGTGGAACAACTCCTTTAATGGATGCTGCATCTGGGAATCATCATGAAATCGTAGAAATTCTAATTAAAAATGGGGTATGTTTTACTCTTTTAAAATTTTTTCATAAATTTTTAATTTTAGCTTTTTTTTAAATTTTATTTTACTTGATGGTTAGAAATGGATAAAAGCAATTATGAAAAACTAGAATGTTGACATTTTAGTGCTTCAGTTTTTAATAAGCGGTAAATTATGCAGCTCAGAGTGTCTATTCACATTCATTTTGCAAAGTATTGATTAAGTTATCTATATTAGAAGAAATTATTTATTATAGAAGGAAAATCCAAAATTTTAATCAAAAATGACCAATTTAAAAAATTTTGAATTTAATTTACTGTTGCAAAACTTTAAGAATTGAGGTAAATTTGTTTACAACCAAGAATATAATTTTTTATTTTCATAGTTAGATAATTATTCAAATATATTTTATGTATTAAGTCTTTTGTAATGAGTGTTGCATAAAATATTTTTAATAATGGATTAAACTACTGATATATCTATGCCATATTCAATTACATTGTACTTTTGTTAATAATAATTATTGCATATTAAGAGAATTTTATTATTTAGCATGAGTTTATTAAAACAGTCAACTATTTAAGAATTCTTAAAAATTTTATATTGCATATCTATTTAATGTAAGAAATATCCCTATGTATTATTAAGAAAAACTGTAATATTCGAAATTAATTTTGTCTTAAGATAAACTTATAATCATTGAGTATTAGATTAATTAGTAAAGTTTGTAAGTTGTTATTTATATTAAATAGTAAGATATTATTCAATACATTAATTATATTTTTGAATATAAGTGTATCTTGTATATTATTTTGTTACTGTGTTTTATTAATTTAGAATCCAGTCAACACATTTTGCTAATCTACTCAAGCTTCAAAATAACTGCTTAGTTAGCCTCCAAGAATTTAAATCAACAAAAAATATTCTTTGTTCTCAACTTAATTATGTTAATTACTTATCAATTTACAAGTTGAATAAATTAACCCACATTTTTAATATTAGAAATGAAAATGTGTTATTGTTACAACTGATCATAATAATTTTGCTTATCTAAAATGTGTTTTACACTTTACAAATTTCATTTAATCTGGACATTTCTCAATTCAGATACAGTTCAATCTGTTAGATTCACAATAGTCTGTTCTTATTTCTTTTCCTAAGTCTCAGTTTATAAATGAATGTTAAAACTTTCTTGAATTTTATTTCTGAATTCTTGAATCTTATCTTGAATTTTTAATCTGAAAAGAATTTTTTTAAATTTTGGTCATCTTGATTTGTTTAAATTACACTATTTTCTAGTATATGCTATGATATATTCACAAGATCTATTTAGAATTAAAAAAAAAAGTTTCATGCTGCTCAGCAGCAATAATTTGCAGAAATTTTTTTGTTGAATAATAGAAAATATGTAATGTTGATAAGGTGGCTCACATGAAATAGAAAATACACAATATGTTTTAAAATGTAATAACTTGTGCAGAAAAAAAAATTTTTTTTTGAAAAACATTTGTTTAGATTCACTTTATTGCTAAGTTAGATAAACTGATATGAAAGTACCAGATTGATCATCAAAAGTAGCAATTCTGAGAAGATTCTAGTAAAACTTATCAATTTTTAGTTTTAAACAACTTTAAAACAAGGTTAGACATGTTTTTTTTTTAAATAAAATATATTTGTTTCTTTAATAATTAAAAGAAAGAAATGGATTATTTTCTAACTGCACATTCTATACATTTTTTCTTTAGTACTGGGCATGCTTCATTTACCACTAACATTTTTGTCACCATTTTTTTATTTGCATTTTAGCTTTCAATTTAAAATCTGATGTTTAGTTTATAAACTTTCATTTCCACATGATGGATATATATGAACTTGAATATTTTCAAAACAAAACAGCTCAGGTCAAGACAAATGTTGATAACCAATAGCAACTATAATATATCACTGAGGAACTGTATTCGTTCTTGAACATAATTGGACAAAATTAATTATTGAGATAATTTAATTCATGGCGCCATCTTTTGTTTATTTTACAAAACACAAATGATATTTCTCTCTAAACTTTATTGTAAACTTTCCTGATAAAAAAGTATTTTTTTTAAAATTTGATTATCCTCTACTTTGTATAATATGTACAATGAAATTTAAAACTTTTTTAACATATAATTTGCAGATTATATGCAGGAAAATGTGGTAATTTAGAAATCCTTCTATGACTTCTTTATTCATAAAATATACTTTACCATCAATGTTTTTTAATAATTGTGAGTGCTAATTCCATAATAATTGGATGTAGTGGAACAGAAAATTAAGTGATTTATGTAAAATATATATTCATGTTTGAAACATTAATTTTTTCATTAATTCAATTGATTAAATTCAAAGAAGAAAATAAATTAAAATTTTTCCATCCTTATCTTATTTTGGAAATTCCAAAGAATAAAATACTAAAATAATGAAACACATAGTAATATATATGGATCTTTAATTGCATAAAATCTTTAAACACGTGATGTGTTTTACAACTGATTGCCAATTGATATCATTGGAATGAATTTTTGAACACAATTTAAAAAGAAATAACTGTATTATCTTTCTCTTTTTTGCTTTTTGGGAATAAGAAATATGTAGATGACTATCTTTATTTTAATTTTTTCAAAAATGAATTGATCAATAGTTTGTAGATTTTGTATCATTATTATGAGACTTTATATTTTTATACATTTTTCCTTAAAAATATATAATTATATTCTTTTTATAATTTTTTTACAAGGTTTAAGTGGGAGAAGATCTACAATGTGCATTTTATTGCAATTCCCTCATATTTCTATTGAAGCAAGACTTATTAATCTTATGGAAAATTGAGGTCACTTTACTTTATGTCAAATAATATTAAATTTTATAATTGAAAAGAGAAGTGAAGAGAGACAAAAATAAGCACACTGTCTCCAAACAAGTACAAATGAAATAAATGCTGCATGTGAAATGTATTAGATTTTTAATCTGTGTGTGTATACATTTTTTCCCCTCAGTTTTATATTTTCATTTAATGTTAAAAATATTTTATTAATTTTAAATCACAAAGAAAAATAGGATTGATTTTGAATACAAACATTTCTTTTTTTGTGGAAAATTCAAAATTACTTTCAGAATTCAGATTCAAATCTTAAATATTGCATTTAAGAAGATTTAAAATATGTTAAATTTTTCTACAATCATACTTTTGTTCCTGTGTATGTATGCATAAAATTTTAACAACAATTCTTTAATTATTATTATTATTATTTTTTATTTATTTATTATTTTTTTTTGCAACTCACAATGCGCACTTGAAGGGCATGACTGAATAATAAAGGGAATTAAGGAAAAGAATAAAAATCCACAATTGCTTAGAAGTTTGTTAAATATTTCTTAATCTACCTTGTAGTACTATTTTCTGATTTTGCTATCTAACTATTATATCATCTGCATAAACTTTACAAGAAAATAATGAAAATTAGTGAATAATTTTTAGAATGATAAAAATTTATTTTTATTACAAGTAAAAAAATGTTTTTTAATAACTAGAAAAAGTTAAGATATCAGAAAATGATTAACTTAAATCAACTCAAATTTTTAATAAAGATCATTAGTTTTGAGCTTCAAGACTCAGAAAAAATGCTTACATATTTATAAGCTTTATATACCTTTCTCTTGCTTTGAATAGTATTATTTTTAGTATTTTCAGAATAGATTATAAATATGTTGAAACTTAAAAGTATGGGTTTATCATTTATAAAATTAAAAATATGAAGTATTTGTTAAAATTTTATTTTAGCTCTGTTCAATCACTTTAACAATTGAGCCATCCATTAATATTAAATTTAGTTTTGTTACTTCCTTATTTCTAAATATATAACACGAAAATTGTCTTTTGGGATAATAATTTATGTATTGATTGCTTATTTGTAGGAATTAAAGGAAGAGGATTTCAGAAATAAAAATCATTAATATATAACACATTTTTGGACAGTATATTTCCCAAAATGATAAATAAACCATATTATCAATTTTTAAACATGTTATTTTTAAAAAAATTCATGTTGTAATTTCAACATTTGTTTGTCGCAATTTATGCTTTGTTAACACATTTAGATGTATTGATTATATGTATAGAAATTTCATATATTTCATATTTCTTTATACTCTCTTATTGTGCAATAAAATTAAAACATAATTTGTCTGATATATTCTGCAATTTCTTTACAGGCATCTGTGGAAAAAGCAGATTTACTTGGAAGGAATGTACTTCACCTTGCTGCACAAGCTGATAATTTAGATACAGTAAATTGTTTAATTAAAATATATGATTTTAATATCAATTCAAGAACTATTGATGGTCTTACAGCTTTGCATTTTGCTGCTAAAGTAAGTTAATGTTATTAATAAGAATTTAAAACATAATTTTCAATGCTAATTGTAAAATAACTGTTAGTAACATTTAATACTTTATAAAAATAACATTTAATACTTTAAAAAATGTTATTATTAATAGATTTTTGGATATAAAAACCTATTTTTCAAACTTCTCAAATAATATGGTAGGAGCTCACATTTTGAGAAATTTCTCTTCTACTTAGTATTCAAAATGATTAAAATATTTATAGGTTTCTAAGTTAAACTTTGAAACAAGACTTCATGGTTCCTAAAATTTGATTTTATAAATTAGAAAGTTTAGACATAAAATTAAATTAGGTATATTATGTGTTATTAAAATAGGCATAAATTAAAATTTCGTTAAATGTTAAAATAATTGATTAAAAAAATATAAATATGATTAACATTGTATATTACAAAATATAATCCTATATCTCATTAATTTTCTTTTTACAAAAGATTCTATGAACATTTTGCAGTTCAAAAATCGTTTGTGGTCTGATGAGGCTAATGAATTTTTGTAAGTTTGTCATTTAATTTTTTCTTCATTTTTCAGAAGGGTATAATAAATTTTCTGTAATGTTGAAAATGTTTTTTTCATTCTTGAAAGGTTCATTAAATGAAATTTTAGCTTATATTTTATAGAATTCTGTTTCCTCAATTTTAATCATACAGAAACTTGTAAGCATGTACATTATAGAGTTTAATAAAAGTCTTCCTTAGTTTTGAAATGTGAAATATGAATAAAAAATCTTATATTTCTTATGCATATTAGGATTGTTACTTTTTTGTAGTTTCAAAATAAAATTAAATAAAGATACAATCTATAATTAAAAATTTGAAGAAAATATTTAAAATTGTTTTTTTCTGATTAATGCATATACATAGTTGCCAACTCTACTAATTTTATTGGGAAACTCCTGATTTTTCATAATTTCTCAATAATGTATAAAATATACTGATTTCTTACCATTTCAGTGAAAAACTTGAAAACAGTATAATCTCTAATATAAGTTTAAACTAATGTTAAATCTGTTTGTCTTAATATGTAGATTATTTAATCGTAAATGGGTTATTATTTAATCTTTAATTTAACCTAAGAGAAAATTAATTGAATTGTAAATTAATATTATTATGAACAAAGCATTTGAGGATTTTTATAATCTTAGAAGTATTTGTCTCTGAATTAAATTTATTTAGTAATGTACTTTATGTTTTTATTGAATATATAAGTGTAATATTTATAAATTACATTAGTGAGTAAAAGTTGCCTCATAAAATAAATATTGGGCATAAACAGTGTTTATTGTTTTACATGTAGTATATTTTATTTTTCATTTTTCCTTTACAAAGTTCATAAATATTTTATAAAAATATTAAGATTAACACAGAATATACATAACATAAATCACATTCTCAAAATGTGTAATCTAAATTTTAAAAAAATGATCTTTTTGTGGTACTGCCGTTTTAAATATTCTGTTTCAAGTAAAAATGGCACTAGTGGTAGAGTTCCCCTGATATTTTTTTTCAACAAAATCAGTAGAATATACTGATATTTTTTCTTCCAAGGTTGGCATGTATATATATATATACACTGCACAAAAAAAGTAGGACAGTGTTTTTTTGCCAATTAATATCTCTTATTTTCTGCTAACTACGAGATATTTATGCAGATTTAGTTTAATGACCCTTTTTTTTTCATTTTAGGCAAAAATCAAACATCTACTACTAATAATGATAGTAAAATTAGTTTATATAATTTCAGATGCGTAAAAAAAGTAGAAGGACACTATCTAATATATTTAATTTAGTGAGTTGTATTTTAGTTAAATATGAGTTTTATAGTTTTTTTTATCCTTTTATGTCAAAACGTTTTTATTTATTTAAAAGTTAGGTTGTTTTACCGTTTTCAGAAATGCCTAAAGAAATACCTTTTAATGATTTTCGAAAAGGCCAAATTTCCGCATATCAAAGTGATTGTGAAGTTGTTAGAGAGATTGCTCAGTTGTTGCTGTCAAGCCCCAATACAGTTTCAAACTTTATCAGAAATCCTTATAAAAAATGAAAAGGAAAAGAAGACCGGTAGGCCAAAAAGTTAACATCACATGAAGAAAGAAAATTTGCTCGTGTGCTTAAGTAGAACAAAGGAAGTCTTTCAAAGGCAAGAAATCTTGCAGGATTTAATCATTTGACGAAATAGACAGTTTACAACTATATTAAAAGATCTCAAAAATTTATTTTCAAAAAATGGAAACATTATCTTAAGTGGACACAAGCTCACATTGATAACCATTTAGCGTGCCCTAAGGAGCACATGTCCTGGACTACAAAATGAACTTCTGTGATATTTTTGATGAAAAAAAATTAACTTAGTCGGTCCAGATGGACATCAGCACTACTGGCATTGTCTGGGGAATGAAGACGAATACTATTCAACCTGACAAATGGGAAGAGGGAGTTTAATGGTTTGGTTGGCTGTTGGATATGGAGGAAGGACAAGTCTGGTTTTCTGAAATGGTAGGCAAAAACATACAGACTACATTCAAATGCTGAATTCTGAGCTTCATCCTTATGTGTCTGACTTGGGGAGGGGGGGGGTGAAAATGGAAGTTTCAGTAAGATAGAGCTTCCATTCATACAGCAACTTGATTCAAACATTGGTCTCTAACAAAGAATGTGAATGTTTTACCATGGTCAGCCAAAAGTCCTGACCTTAATATAGTGGAAAACAACTAGGCAATGCTAGTTCATTGAGTTTCTGCTGGTGGGAGGCAATTTGATTCACTAACTCAGCTTCGAGAAGCATTGAATGACTTGTGGGACAATTTTTGTCAAACAGAAGTTCAATCTCTATACAATTCACTTCCAAATAGAATATTTGAAGTTTTATAAAGGCCAATGGGAGGAACATTCTTTATTAAAATCACTATTTTTTTCATTCATTATAATGCTGTCCTACTTTTTTTAAAAAGTTTCAAAAAAAGAGAAACTATTTTTTTTGCCATTAATATTTTGTGTTTGAATATCATAATTCTGATGTTAAAATTGTATTTTTAAAATATTTGTAAAATGTTTCTAATAAAATTTTTTAGTGAAATTAAAATATTTTTCGGATGATCATACAAAATCATTTTTGTAATATTCTATAACAGAAACTTAAAGCTCCAAAAATAAACCAAATGTTTTCAATATTTTTTAAAGGACTACAATCTGTTAATGAGTTTATCCAGTGCTAAGTGTTTTTTTGTTCAATTGAATTAATAATTCATGTACATTTTTTATAAAATATGAATGCTTTTGTATTTTATTGAACTCAGTTTTCAAAATTTTAAAGGATTTATCCTTTTATATAAAATATAGACTAATATATATATAAATAAAAAGTTAAGAATATCAAAAGTTGCTAAACTCTGCACTAATTTGTGACTTTTAAACATTTAATTGCATTTTTTATGGATAATTTGGCTTTTTAAAATTAGATAAATAGGTTTTTATAATAATAATAAATTAGTATTCACATAATTAGATTTGTTATATCAAAGAATTGAATAAAAATTATTCTATATAGGGAAAAGCCTTAAATTGTGTACTGAAACTACTTGAGTTAGGGGCTGATTACACACTGGAAGACTATAAACACAGGAAAGGTATTGTATTAATTATTCCTATGCATTATTAGTAAGTTTTAAAGATTTTTACTCTTATTGTTTTTTTTCAAATAAATATTTTCCTAATTTTTGCTAAAAAGTTTAACAGTTCCTTTTATGAATAAAGGGGAAAAAATCTCTCTTCACTTTATTGAGCAGGAAAAACATCATTATCTTTGTTTAATGCTATTTATTATGACAATATAATAATAATAACTGTCCATCTCTTCTTTTTTCTTATAATTATATGGTAGTAAAGATGGTTGAAATTGGATCTCTATTAAAAAAAAAATTGGATTTCTTTAAAAAAATAAGTGTGTTTGTGTGTGTGTGAGAGAGAGAGAGAGAGCTCTTTCTCATACACATTTTTTTATCTCAATATTTCAGTTAAAAATTTAATTTTTTTAATGTTATGTTTTTTGTGATGAAAATTAATGTATTTTGCTATGACATGTTGAGTATTGGACACTTGTGACATTTGACAGAAAATGAAAATTCTCGGAGCACTTTATCAATTGCTCTTATTTTTCTTTTGCTTATCTGAATTTATTTGAAACAATAAAAAAAGATTACCATTAAAAATACTTTATAAAAATTTACTAAATTTGAATGAATTTGCAGAAGAATGTATTTAAATGTATATATCTTTGCACAATCATTCAGTATTTAAATACATACCTTCTATGTAAATAGTTTTTAATTCAACCTTAAACGTTTGAAATTTTATTTTGCAAATAATGCAATATAAATGCACCAAATCTAGAATAAAGAATTAAGTCTTTAAAACCCCTAATTAATTTTAATAATGAATTTTTATATCAATTTTACTGTTTGTAATATTGATATTGCAATAATATTTTCAAATCTTATCAGCTCTGATTAAAGTATTATGAAACTTTTCTGTTTTTATATGTGTTAATATAAATGAAAAATAATTTAACTTAATATGAATGAAAATATTTTTTTTGTTTATGTTATAGAGTATGAAAATATTTCACTTAACATAAATGGAAAATGTTTACTTTTACAGCTATGGATTACTGTACAGATGAAAATATAACTGCTATTTTTTGTAATGTTTCTTCTTGCAATAAAAATACTTAAGAAATTATTCTTGTTTTATTTTAATCTATTTATTTAAAACTTGTTTTTGAATTTTTCTATTTATTTCTTTGATTCAAAATGATATTAATGTTTTAATTTTAAAAGGAAATTTAATTTTTTTTACCAGCTGGCGAAAAATTATTTATACGCAGTCTAATATCTGGATTTCTTGTACTTGTAAATTTTCCCTTTAAATTAGAGAATAATTGATATAATCGCAAAATTCTAGAATGGTTATTTCTTCCTAATTCAATATTATTTATAGTTTAATTTGAATTTTTTCTCATATTTCATGTAAATTTCGTTTAAAATTCTTCATTATATCATTATATTTTGTCATCATTGTATCTGTTAACATAATTTTATAATATCTATAGGTTATCTTTTATTGATGTTATTTATTGATTTATTTTTCTGTATAATTATAAGTAAGGAAATTGTTAAGTAACCTTTTTTTAAACATTACATTTATTAAATGTTAAAAATGTAATAATTAGGTAATTTAAAATACTTATTAAAATATTCTGTGTTATATAAAAACACATTCACATCTTTGTGTTGGAATGAATGCATAATTAATCTTATAATGTAATATGGAAAGCAAGTTCAATAAATGTAATATGGAAAGCAAGTTCAATGTTAACCGTTTTTAACTACATATCATTGGTGTGGTTTTATTTGAATCAAAATATAAGTATTTATAATTTAAAAGTATTTTTAAAGGCTAAAGTTTGGCAAAGTTTAATGAGAGAATATTATATATTAAATATTTAGCTTATTCTTCTTGCATTGGCATATGTAATTTCTTTCTTGAATTTGACATTTATAGAATGGTGTTTTTCAGGAGAGAATGTTAAAATGTTTGTAGCCTTTAATCATTTTGAAAAAAGAAATCTATACTTTCATACAGTGTTCTTAAAAAGTAACAATATCTTGAAAAAAAAATTTTTTTTGTTTAATTTTTGTGTGTATTAAGGTAATTATGTCTTCTGAGTAATATTTAGTTTTTTGTAATGATATTTGATCTTAAATATTTGTCAAGTAAAATTGCTATGTTTACAATCATATACTTTTTCTTAAAATATCATATATACATTTAGTATCATTACTGACTGCATTATGAACTACAAAAAAGATCTTAGCTATAATCCTAAGAACGTGCGTGTAAATTATAATTTGATTGATAATAATTACATATTGCATATACAAATCAATCACAAATAGCATTTCAAAGAACATACATTATATATATATATATCACAACGATATTATATTATTAAAGAATTTAAACAAGAATATTTGTTCAAAAAATAATTATGGAAAATTTTCAAATTAAAATTTTTTTAATTGAAAACATAGTATGATTTATATCTAGTTTTTAATAAATTATGAAATGAATTTAACAGAGGGAGAACTTACCATGCTAAAGATTGCAATTTTTCGTTCAGATACATAATGCTCTTTGTGTAAAATCCTTCAACTCCTTGAATATTATTCTTCATTGATAGTTGTATTATTAGGCGTGTGTATTTTATTTTGATTTATTTTGTCTTGATATACCATGTATATTTAAGTCTTCATATTTTGAGTTTCACTAATATATATATATATGTAAATAATTCTGAATATTTTAAATTTTAATGCCATTTTTTAAGGACTTAATTAATATATTTCTAAAAAATATTGAATGAAAGAAATTTTGGTTGTGTTTTTCAGCTGTTTATGACATTAGAAGTTGTATTGCACCGCACACGTTTTTAAAATGAGATACAAAAGAATTTTAAACTAAATAAATATATGAATATAATAGACGTATGAAAGTAAAAACCTTTCATATATTGTTAATAATCAATTTGAGTATTAAATTGAAACCTAGTTTATTTAATTTTATTTTGCATCTTTTTTATTTTTATTTTTTACTGGCCAATAAATATTCAATTTACAAGATATAATATGGTCTTGCCAATTTATATAAAAGCAGTATCCTTTATTGAAAGATGACTGATCATTTCTTACGTTAAAAATAGATTGTAACTTTCTGATTTAAAATTTTAATTCATGTTGATTTTCAGAAAATGTTTGTTTATAATATTTTGATTCACTTGAACATGTTTTTTATTGAATTCACAAATCTTTTCAATTGCATGAGTAGTATATAATAATTATTTGTTGTTTTTGCCCATTAAAAAATTTTACTTCAAAAAAAAACACCTTAAATTTTTTTCTTAATGGTAATATTGCTAAAAAACGTTTCAATGTTTTTATTTTTGGATCTATGTCATAGTGTTTTATAGTTTTTTTGCATTTAATAATGCTTTAAGTCGAGCAGTTTTATTCCTTATTTGGATTTTTTTTAATGAATAGACATTAGTAATGCAAGTTTAGATTTAAAATTAATAAAAGAAAAGTATTGTTTTTATTAATGAAAGAAATTTTAAAGTTAATTGAAGACAGAATATACCAGAAATTAATGCAATTATTTATGCTGTATATTTAATCAAAGTAATTCGTCTGTTCTACCAAAATAATTCCAGATAGATAGATATGGTTTAAATTTTTAAAGTAATTTATTAATAAGAAGAATTCAACTAATTCTGTGAGCTTAAAATATATCAAATTGAATGGTTTATTAAATTTTTTTTAGCAATTATTTTTAAGGAAAGTAATTTATTTTATGAAAGCTACAAATGTAAAGGATATTTACTTGATACAAAGATTGAAATCTTTGATTCTTATTAGTGTTAAGAAAATATTATAAATTAATGGTAGTAATGATGGAATTATTTCTTATTGTTTGAAATAGTAAATCATAATATTCATTTATTGCTATTTAAAAAAAATTGTAAATTTTTTATTTCAGAATGCTATATAATTTTAAGAGCAGTTATATATTCTTATTAAATTTTGTACTAATTAGTTTTATGTAAGTTTTGGAATAATTGGTATTATAATAACTTTATTCTTAATGTAATGTAAACAAATAGAATATTATTATGTTTGCTAATGATTTTGGGAATTGGAATATTCAAATAAAATTTTATCACTTTGAATATTTTCAATTTTTATAATTTATGTATTTCTCAATGTTCTTATTTTTATAATAGTTTTATAAAAATTTACTGAATAGGTAAAATACTATAGTATTTAAAATCAATCAACCTTTATAAATTTAAAACTTCCAAAAATCATATTCATTTCTTTATATTTTTCCTATTATTTTTGTGACACTAACTTACTTATTAATAATTATATCAGGCATTTTGTATAAATATACAATATGTCATATTTATACATTATATTTAATTTTTAAAAACAAATATTTCTGTAAGTAAGTATTGCAAATAATGTAGGTAAAAAATTTCAAATATATATATATGTATGTTTAACATGGAATTAACAAGTATCAAAAACTTGTTTATTCAATTTTGATTTCATATACAAAAATTTTATTCATTTAGAAAAATTGCTTGTATTGTAATAAAAGATAAGTTTCTACAAAATTTCTTACACATAGCTACCACATATATTCTATTTGGAAAACATTACTTTGTTTCAGTAATATAGTAATTCTGAATTAAGAAAAATGTTTAACATCATTTTTCTTTAAAAAAAAATATCTTAACATATTTTTGACACTATAGTAAATCTTTTTATAGTAAATGTTACTTTAAAAAGTTATTTCCTATTCAGAAATTGTTTACATACAACATTTGAAAAGTTTTATAAC
Source organism: Latrodectus elegans (assembly GCA_030067965.1). Lineage (NCBI taxonomy): Eukaryota > Metazoa > Arthropoda > Arachnida > Araneae > Theridiidae > Latrodectus > Latrodectus elegans. The sequence goes on along the minus strand of CM057822.1, from coordinate 24,685,703 downwards.
ATGGCAAAATTATAATACCTCATTACTAATCCCTACAGAAAGGGAAGCAAGGTCTTGTTAGTTTCCTCGTCATTGAATTCAATCTTTGGTTTAATTTTGACATTTCTTGGTTTAGGTGTTTCTGTTGTTTTTTGAACTGAGCGGACAAATCACTGCGAAGGTGCTGCATATTGTGTTTAACATTTGACACTGAAATTCTGACTCTCTGATACAACTTATTAGGTATTTTCCAAGCATAGCAAATTTCGTTATCGATCCCTTCTGTTGAATTATTTTTTATTAATGTTCCTTTATAAAACAGCTTTCCGTCTTGTGAACATAAAAATAAGAAATTTCCATTTTTGGTGCAAGTTGTGCTTCCATAACTTTGTGTACACGTTATTTGTGAATATTGACCATCGCTGGTATCTGAGAAAGATATTGTTGAGATTCCATGATTGTTTCCTTCATTTTTTGTTTCTTCACACCAGTTAATTAAATCACTTGCACATTTTAATTTTTCTTGAGAGCTAAGTTCGTTTTGAGCCATCACCAATAACAACATAGGTGCAATGATGTAAATACAAATGTACCATTTTTCATTTGCAGACTTCATTTTGGATTAATAATGTACCAATCTGCTAAACGACTCAATATTCGATTGATCTTTTCAAAGATTAAGCACAAATTTATTTACTTCTCGATACTAAACGACTTAATATTTGATTGATCTTTTCAAAGATTAAGCACAAATTTATTTACTTCTCGATTCTTGCAAAACATTTATCCTCTAAGCGTTTTGGATTGCACAATTCTTTATTGCGAAATCTTTTTAAAGATATTGCCAGACGGCGTAAGTAAACAATGACGTTATATATCATATTTCACTTGGTCACTTAATTTCCGGTTTTTTTATTGAAATATTTTTTTTATTAATAATTTCAAAAATGACTGAAAATTTGTTGAATGTATTTATGATATAGTACTTTATCATCTTTTTTATGTCGTAAAAATTTTATTTGCTAATAAGCAAATTATTCTCAATAGAGAATAATTTTATTTTGATATGCTATGACGAATATTTTGTGAAATTTTAATGACTATTAATTGAGTGACTTTATTCTTTATTTGGATTCAATAAAAATATTCCACTTTCATTATTATGCTTTCTTGATTGGTTTTGAGGAATTAAAGGTGGAGTATTTGAACTCATAGATTATTTGTTTCCTAAGAATTTCTTATAATTTATTTTTCAAAGAATTTCTTCATAGTGAAGGAAGGAAGTAGAATTTCCTATTGGTTTAGTTTTTAATAGAATTTGAATCTTTTAAACCTTAATCAAAAAGTATTATTTTAATGAAGTTTTATGATAAGTTTTATTGTGTATTTCTTACAACAACATTTTTTCTTTATTCTACATTTTTATTAAAATCAAATTAGAAATTATTTCAAATTTAGTTTGAGACAATCGAGGAATTTTAAATTACTGCGATCGATTATTTCGATTTTGTCGAAAAATTTTTAAAGTATAATTTTAAGCTTATCTTCGAAAATAGGCAATTGTGCAGATTTACTTCTATTTACAAAATAAATGTTAAAGAGTAGTAGGCTAAAAATAAATGTTAAAAAGTAGCAAGACATAAATGTTAAAAATATGGTAGGATGAAAACGATTGTTATTTTGTATTAGACACAATTAATTCGGTTTGAAAATGTAAATAATTTTTTTTAAATCGGAAAATATTTCATTTTTAGACCTTAAAAATATAAATGAAGCAAATGAAATCATCGCTTTTCAGTAAATATAAAATAGAATTTATTTTTATATATTTCACAATTTGTTAGCTGTGCATCATTCAGTTTTTTTTTATATTTTTTATATATCTGACTCTTATTCATACTATCCTTAGAAAAATTGCAATAGTTGATAAAGACTATTTATAATCCACTACAAGTTTATTGGCATCTAATTTTTGTTGATTACAGTTTACTTGTAATTGATAATGAGTTTAATTGACAACTATTTCCTAAATAGAAAATTTTGTATTGTTTTTCTATTTTTTATTGAAATTAGTTATTATTAGAGAAATTCATAAAAACACCCAGATAATAACTTTAAGTTTCAAAATGTCTTGATATCTTGAGTAAATATACTTTGTAATTAACAAATAATGAATTTTTTTTATGCTAAAAATTTATATTTCTATTGAAAGATTTTGAAAATATGCATTTTATTTTTTATATTCTGTGTAGGAACCTTATGTTAGATACATCATTGTGAATTATGGATTTAGAGTACCAGATGTTTTTCATATTTGAGTTACTCATAGATGTCAAAAGAAATTTTGAAAGTGGATGCAAATTGTAATTCGACCTCAATCACCATTAAATATTTTTGGCGTATTGTCACATTTCTTTCTTGCGCACTTCAATCAGTGTTGGTGCTTGGGAGTTTTACCGTTTTTTTTCCTTTCCTGTAGCAACAAAGGAATACTGTCCATTATCTGTGTGAAGCTCTTCCTTTTAAGGTCAGAAGAGATTTTGTAAAAGCCTTTCAACTTATTTCAACTGTTTATATTGAAATCTTTTATACTTTACCTAGGACAGACACCTACACAAATATGTGATATCATACTAGTTCAGGAGATTTTGCAGTAAATTGAAGAATTGTATTGTAAATGATTTTTACTGAGTGTACTATATATTTATTCGTGTTAATTGGCAAAAAATCTAATAAAATTTTCAGTTTGTACACTGAAAAACTTAATATATTTTTAATTTTGCTGGTTTTTTTTTCAAATATTTTAATATAAGAATATAAATTGATTATCTTTAATTTATTTTGATTTGTGGATATTGAAATAATTTGCAGATTAAGTTTATATAATTATAATACAAAAAAAAAGCTTTGTAAAAAAATGTGTGGTGCAAAATTGCATAAAGGGGAAAAAAATTTTAATTTGCTGGGTATTACATGGTTACATTTAATTCTAGAAAAATTACATGCTTACATTCAATTCTGATAAATTTTAACTAAAACTATTTTTTTAATGGTATGAATTAGTTCTTGTTAGAAGGGAGAGAGCGACTTGAGTGAAGTGATTCAGTTGATTCAGAATTGAGGTTTAATATAATGGTGTAATAATTATCATTTGATTTGCACGTAAACATAATACACTGGACTATTTTAAGATTAATGTGTAGAGGACAAAGTAAATATTAATTATTTCCTCCTAAGAATAAAAATAATTTATCATGGAATATTATTTAATACACTTTATTAATAATCATACTTTAAAAGCAACTATGAAGCTATTTACGATGGAATATTAAATATTATTAATTGCTCTAAGTCTTTTAAACTCCATATTAAACTTCTTAGCAAATAAAATTTTTAAGAACAACTAAATATATTTTTTTATTTTATAGAAGTAGTTAAGTGCTTGCATTCTAATCTTCAAAATCTTTGCAAAATTTTATTTGAATATTCTAATTTTGGATCTCTTTATTCGAATATTAAAATATTCTTAGGATTTTTTGTATAATATTTGTATAAAATGTTTGTTATTTTATTGAAAGTAATTATGTTTTTACACAAGTAAATAATTGAAAGTTTCCCTTCATAAATCATAAATTAGATTGTTTTGATGTCTTCGTAAATTATTCAAATGTTTTGCGTCACAAAATACTTTAGAATATACGTATGTATTCATAAAGCATCTGAATAATATTTATATATAATACATTTTAAATTTAGAAATACCGTGAATAATCATTAAATTAATATATTTTACATGATATGTTATAACTAAAATTTACATTTCTTTTAAAGTAATTTGTTTAATAAACAACAGAGTATATAAAATTATATTTTAATTTTATCAATTCAATCTTATTTACATATTTAACAAATACATAAATGGTACGATTGCAAAAAGTTTTCTTATGGCTCTTTATGTTAATTTTGATAAGTAATAAGTAATAGTAAAAATATCTGTTCATTTTTTCATTCAATTTTAGCATGAATATGTAACTAACCCAATGAGCTAATCATCACTAACCTGCAAGTTCAATGAATTATTATTTTCAACTGCATTATAATAGCTCATGCTTAGATTTTTTGCAAATAACGAAATTTTAATTGTGAAACAACTTTTTTCTAACACTTGTAAATGGTATGAAAGTTTTGGTCATAATCAAAAATATATTTTTAAAAAATATTCATTTGCAGAAAGGGAAACAAGGTTGAGACAACGTATCATCAAGTTTTCTTAAATTGTTATGCAAACGTGACAAACCTTTATCTAAGCTTTCTTTTTCTTTGTTCAATCCTTCGCGTACTTGAGATTTTATATTCTGTTTCAGAGAGCTCACACCATTTTTAATTTCAGCTTGAAGATTTGATAAATTTTCATCCAATTGTCCCAAATTCTCATTGAGTTTGGAATTCAATTGTTTCAATTTATTATCGATCTGTTCCACGTACTTATCTACTTTTTCTTGAACCCTAATTTTGAGATTAATGGGGTAGCAAACTTCGTCATCAGTGTTTTCTGTAGAATTCTTCTTCAGCAGCTTTCCTTTGTAAAAAAGTTTATTGTCCGAGGAGCAATATAACCATGGAGATCCATTGATAGTGCAATTGGTGCCAGTGGTATGCGTGATACATAGCAGCTGCATCGGTGGATCATGTTTGGTATCTGTGAAAGAAGACGTTATTAGGCTTACATCACCTATTATTAAATAATTGTGACTGTTGCACAAATCCACCAAATCGTTGACACAGTCCACTTTCGATTTTGGCTCACTTAATTCCTCAAAAGCTTTTGCACATAAAACACCAAACGCTATGAAAAGGCCGATTTTAAATCCTCTTCTAGAAATCATTTTTTTCTGGATCCTTGTTCTAAAAATTTATAGTTCAGATAAACCTTATGAAGAAAGGAAAGTGAAATTTAGAGAATTGTTTCTACAAGCTAAAGTAAGTTATATCTTGCCTAAATACACTTTGAAGATACTACTTAAATAAACCTGCTGTGGGGGATGGGAAGTAAAATTTTATTTACCTATATATGACAGGATTTGTCTTCGCTTGTTTTAAATAAAGGAACATTCTTTTCAAATGAATCGCTTTATTGGCATACTTCAGGTGACATTTAAGCAAACACAGTTATTTGCTTCTATTTTATAAGACGTCATATTTTAATGCTTTAGACTGGCATTTCTTAATTTTATGACACAATGTGCATCCATTTTCTTTGCTTTGAAATGAGTCAGCGTGAATGAAAAGATCATAATCTGAAGCAATTATTTTGAATGTAATAAGTGAGTTTTATTAAATTGATTTCTTTCATAAATGAAAACGAGAATAAAACTTATTTTGTCACTATCGTAAAATAAATTCATTGCCGCTTTGATTTCTAAACTGACTTTTTTAAGTTTTTTTTTTTTTTAATAGTTTCATACTGTGTAATTTGTAGTATTTTAACTCCTTTATTGATTAAATACAAAACATGTAATAACAAATGTGTTATTCTGTTTGGCTATGAAAACAAACGTAAAAATTTAATTCTGAAATGTTAACTTAAAACAATCTGTTTATGAAATTGCAGCTGGAATTTATCACATTAATTTTACTAGCAACTTTAACATTATAGAATCATACTCTTTGGAATAAATGGTCTCGATTCTACTCTAGTCTGTGTTGAATAACGAAAGGTTGTCACGCATCTACTATTTGCAATCACGTCTTTCTGTATGGGTCCTTAATAGTTTTACGGGTTTTCTTCTTTGCGACACGTAAATATGACTCACTATTTAGGAAAAATCTGTGTGGCAAAGACACAGCGAATGTTCAAATGCTTTTCATTAATCTTTAGATTTTTAATTGTTCGCTAAGTGATGTTAAAACCAAATTTTATTTAATAAACTTTTCGTTAATTTTATATTGAAGGATTTATAATGTATTCTGAATATAATTATGCGATTATATTATGATTAGAATTTTTGCATGGTATTGATATAAGCATTTAAACATAATATATCAAGATGTTCGTCCAACTTTATAAATGAATAAATTCATGTTTAACAACACCTACTTAACAAATTCAGCTTTTAGAAGAAAGTTCCTAAAAGGTTAATCGAACATTTTCAATTATTTTCTGGAAAGGTTTTTGATTTGGCGTATATATATATATATATATATATATATATATATATATATATATATATAATATCTATGTTTAAATAATGTAAAGAAAGGATGTTCATTAACTCTAATATGGCTTCATTTTGACCTGGATCTTCAATCTCCTATGTCTTACATTCTTTCTTTTTCTTAATTACATACTTTCTTTTTCTTAATTACATACATTTTATTAAAAATATACAAACGAAATACTCATATTTTAAGGTCAGAAAACATTTACTGCAAATTTTATTTAGTGTTTACAATATTTAGTAAAAATTAAATATTTTGAAATATTCTCCAAGTTTAAAAGTAATGTCTTACATTTTTGAAATGTAAAGTAAGATAATTATTACTAAATACTTCATTTTTGTGACAAAATGAGTCTAAATATTTGAAACCTGTTCAAAATGTAAATTATCTGTGCGGTAAATCAGCTTCTGCTCAATAAAACTATAAAGTTTAGTTTACACTATTCGTGAAGTTTATTTTTTGTTTCATTGAGCGCAAAGCTAGTGATACAAATAACTTGTCCAATTGTTAAATACTTGGTTAAATTCATTTTGTGAATATTGAGTTAACTATTTTTATAATAAATTTTATCTATTGATGTGTAATATTTTAAACTATATACTAAATTTTGAAATTTTTCTTACTTTTAAATTAACAATTGCAGAGAAAAAAACATGTAGTGAGAATTTAATTTTAAGAAATTAGGAGTTTTCAATCCCATGTTTTATATTTCAATGAAAGTTTTTTTTTAAATAAATTTATTTACAAGCATATATTACTTCATGAAAATAATTGTGAATTTTATATATGTTTAGATTTAATTTTGGCATTTGCAGTCATATGATCACACAATACACTATTATGAATTATAAATACAAATAGTATTGTTATGAGAATAAATAACATTTTTATTTAAAAAAAAATTTCTGTGCAAGGAACCTTTTTTCTTCGATTAAAATCACAAAATAAAAATAAATATGCATTTTCAACATAGAGGAGAGAACATTACAGACCTGTTTATGACGAGATAATATGCATTTTCTTCATTTATAATTTAGTATTGAAAATAACTCATAAGTTGTTTCTGTTGTGAATGTTAACTGCAGATGTTTACATTTTTTAAATTACTTTCATGTTGAATTCTTATCTCCTTTGAACCACATCATCTTTCAACATCGCAGAACGGGAAACAGTCTCGAAAGGAACTGTAATCAAGAGCTTGTAGTCCTTCTCGCAGTGCTTTTATACCAGCTCTGACTTGTTTCATGCCTTCGTTTAAACTTCCAGACGTATTTCCAAAAGACATGGTTTGCAGAGAAAGGACGTCGAAAGCTTTTGTAACAGTGTCACAGATTTCGTCGTCAGCTCCAGCCACGGAATTCTTCCGAAGTTTTGCGCCATGGTAAGTTAGTTTGTTATTTGGCGAACAGGAGAACCAGGGAGAATGGTTTTCTTTGCACTTGGTACCACGATAATCGGATTTGCAGGATAGTTTCTTTACCTCACCTGCTTCATCAATATCTGAAATAGTTGTCGAAATGCTCCCTATTGCAGTGGTTTTGTTTGGATAATTCATGCCGTTGCACCAATCCACCAATTGGTTAACGCAGTCTATTTTGTTATCTGATTTGGAATGCACTGAAAAAGACATTGAAACTATTGATGTGAAGCAGAGAAGAAGCAGTAAATATGTGTCCATTTGAGCCATATCTTTAAATAACGAATTTGAAATGAGAAGCCTATGCTATAATTTTTTTTTTTTAAAAAAGGAGCCGTTAAGATTTTGTTTTGATCATTCACCTGTTTGCTCTTGCAGGTGTATCAAGATGAAAAAAGAAAAGTTCTTTAAAAAAGCTTCCTTTAATACTACTTCCTGGCTCAAGATAAAACGTATTACGAACTTATTGTATGACGTTAATATGTCCTCTTTAAACTTTACAGTCTTTTATTTTATGTTCCCTATCGTTAGCTTTCTTGCGAACGCTTCTTCATTTCATTAATATATATTTTCAAATCTCGTCCTTTTCTTTACGAGAACATAAAATAAAAGTAGGAAATCATACATGTACCAATACCTACTTCCTACCATATTGGTATCCATATCACCCAATTTTCTAATATAACTAAAAACTTTATATATTTAAGAAGCTTCTTTAAAAGTTGGTTGTATGATCTTGTAGCGGATTTATAGAATAAAAATAATCTTTAATTTACAGTACATTAGCGCATGCAAAAATTTTAAATTGTTTTGATTACCAAGCAATGCACACATACACATTATATGAAGTATAACATAATATTTGTGCATAATATAGTACAAAATGTAAGGTCCAATAGGTCTTTTTTCAATAAAGAAAGAAAAAATATTCTCTTTTAAAACATAAAATTGTTCTAAAAACAACTCTTCTCTCATTTCAATAAATCTAAATTAACTTAGTGAAAAAATAAATAGATTTAACAAAATGGTTTGATATAAAAACTATTAATTTTCAATGTTTTCGCATAATAAACTATAAAATAACATTTAAAAAAAATTTTATTACATTACTTTCGTTGCTAAAAATAAATGAATATTTTTTTCTGATAAAATAAGAATTCCCTAATAATTTAGAATAAAATTTTAAAAATTAAATCTACATCAATTTTATTATTATATTTAATTTTTCTTTTAATAAATAAAGTAAACTCGGAGCAGAATCTCACTTGTAACAAAGTCTTATATGAAATGCAGGCGTTTTCTTAACTCGAGCAGTTAAAGTTACAGCCAGCCATAAAATTGTATGTATTTCTGTGATTTCATAGAGTTGTAATTTTCAAGTAATACGTATTAAATCAACTGAGCAAATATCTTGATATTTTGTAAAATATTTTTTAAACAGAGTTCAGGATAAGAAGCTCAAGCTTCTTTAAAAAATATATATTAAAATATCTCTAAAGAAAATACTTATTGATTTGTATTCTTTAATGAATAAGTATGTAACACATTGTAAATTGTCTGAATACAAGTCTAAAAGAAATTATTTGTTTTAAATAAAATCTTTAAAATCTTACGTAATGCGTACATATAATTCACTAAATAAATGAAATAAAATTAAATTCATTTAATGATAATAGTGCAAAACACAAGTACCGAATCAGTCGTCATTAATAATCCAACATATTTGTTGGATATGTGATTAATATGTATATTTGTATCCAACATTTATATTGGATATGTGTTGAATATGCCTCTTTGTGTCCAACATAAATGTTGGATACAATGAATCATAATAAACGCATGTATATTGCACGAACTTTTGCAGAAAACAGGAATTTATGCTCACACTGAACATTCCACCATTTATCTGCTATTCCAGTGTACAATCGAGCCCGATTACAGTGTTTTGTCAGTTTTCTTCATTTTAGAACAGCGCCACGGCTGAGGATGTATAAGTTTTATTTTAAAAGTGTCCTAAAAATAATTGACTGTGTCTGAGAACGAGCAAAGCAGCAGTTAGTATAGCCATCACAAACTCTTGTAACGTGCATTTTTCTTGATAATTGAATGTCTTTGGTAAGTATTTTAGATTTGCTTACAGCACCATAGAGTGTATTGATTGTCATGAACGTTCTGTAACAATTGTACAAAACTAGTTTTTGGTGTAATATTTAAAATAAACTAAGTATTTATTTTTTTAAAAAAAAATTGTTTCAGAAACATTTACACTTTAGTTTTGAAACGTTATATACACTAAACAATTAAAGAAATAATAATAATAAAAAAAAAACATCAGAAATTAATTTTATTAGAAATAAAGGACATGCTGATTTTCGCAGAATGACAAATTACCTTTTGTAAGTGTATAAACAATGATGCTTAATTATTTAACTGCCAATGATCTTCTGAATTATCATTTGGCATAAATATCATATCGCGTGTCATTTTGAGGGGACTGTAATTACCTCCTCAACTTTTTTAAACATGGTTTCATGGAGCAGGCTTTGGTGATTGACCAGGTTACCAAAATTTACTCCATTAAAGCATTTAAGAGTTTTAAATTATTGTAGAGTGACCATTCTGATTTCCTGAGTTTTATCAAGACAGTGTTATCGAAGTTAAATTAATAGATCTCAATATTACTTATTAAGAAATTTAAATAATTTTACTCAAATTTTCATGTACCAGAGCTATTAGTCAAAATCTAATTATTTATGCCTTCTAGAATTAGCCATTTTAAAAGAGCAGCTCACTTGAAGAAAGATTAAGTCAATTTTTATAGTTTACATTCATCATTGCGTACTGTTACTCGCTAAAATGTTAATTAGTTTCAGGTATAAAAATATTTACACCAAAGAAAAGAATAGTCCTAATAGTTACAGAAAGTAAAACAGATTTAAAATTTCTGATCAAATAAATACTTTATTCAAGAGATACAACAAGATATATGTAGCATACTTATGAAGCCTTACTTCATTTTCAATTTTTAAAATTAGATGTAATACGAATAAGCATTTAGAAGTAGAGTTATTCTTCAAGGACTTTTGTGAAAATTCCCCTAAAAATCTACCATTACTTCCTAGAATTATCACGCTCTTCAGAATGGAAAGTGCGAAGCTCAATCTTTGGTGTTGTTGAATAATAGGAAATGAATGGGGCCGTGGTAACCTAGTGGTTAAGTCATCAGGCTTCCGTCCGCAAAGGCTGGGTTCAATTCACAATGCCTCTAAAGACCCACCAAATACCTGCGATATACGTGCTCATTAAATTTGTGGAATCAAAAGTCCTGCCGTTGGTCGTTCAGCAGTTACTATGTGTGTAATGGTCTGAAAAAAATTATCGCCTCTTCCAGATCAATGTCGAAATTGAGAGTGGCTTCTCTAGTGGTGCCATCTATCTGAGAAGTCTTAGAGCAAAGATGTACTTTCAACTTCGTGGTGCTCTGATTAAACGAAAGACGCACCCTTCTAACTTAATTTCGCATAGCCGTCGGTTAGCGAGCTTGACTTGTTATAACCAACAACAACAGCAGGAAATGAATTTTTTTTTTTGTTTTCGGTGTACTTACTTTCAGAGTCGCATAATGGAAATTTTCTAGATTTTAATTTTTTTTTTGATTCGTGAATATGGTCCACTACATACGAAAAATCCTCTAAAAAATGATGCGTTGATAATAGTCAAGAAAGTCTTCAATATCTTTCAACTTTTGAGCTATTTCTTCAGATATTCGAATCGGCAAGAAACTAGAATTTACAATCAACAAGGATTTATTATGTTAATAAGAGCTCGCTTATTTGATAGAAAACTATATTGTTCTGTTATTAGGAAGTGTCCTTAACAAGCATGTGAAGACAATATAAAAATTATATTAACTTTGAAGGAAAAGATTCGCTGATGACTTAGCAATCCGACTTTTTAAATATGACGTCATCTCTAATCTTAACTTCTAAATTTAAAATTGTAAGGTATATGCCAGATTCATCGTCGCCATGGCCATCACCAGACGTAACTCGATAGATTATTTGAGCTTATTTCCATGTGAAATGTGTATCTCTGAAAATTACTATATTCCAAATGGGATTCTCTCTCTATGCTGAGAGAAAAATGTTGGCATTGTAAATGTTTTTGAGCACAGAAATAAGACAAGAAATGAATTAAATTTTTGTTTCATGAAACTTTGTCAAGGACTTTTGTCGATATTGGCATTCTGATTATATGCTAGATTTTAAACAATGTTTTGATTATTCTTTCAGTCTACCTTATTATTAAATTTATCCTGGGAATCTGTGTTTTGTCTTAGATAAATTATTGGATATCTTAGATAAATTATTATTATTGCCGGAATGTTATGCCAATGAAGTTAGATGTATCTACACTGCAAACTTATTTAAATAATAATATTTGTTATTACGCCTTCTTCATTGATTTAATTCTTTCATTTTGAAACCTTTGGATTCTCGTAAGTATTATTTGACCTTGATAGGACTAATTTACGTTTTTATAAGGTAAATACAAAAATATTCTGCAATAAAAATGTGCGGGGTATGGGAAATAATAATGACTATTTTCCATACAGCGGGAATTCATTTCTTAATATCACCAAAAATGTAATTCAAGTATTCAAAAAGCATTGCCGTGATTATTACTTACTCAAGAGAAAGGAAGAAAAAGTTTATCTAAAGTGATTTATCGCCAATTAAACGATCATCTTTAATAAAAAAATTATTGAGACTAAGAGCACACATATGTCTGATAGCTTAATCCATCACATTAAAGATAAGTGCTACAAACTTAAAGCATCCATTGTTGTGAATAAACATGAATTAAATCATAGACCTTTAAAGTTCAGGTGAAGACAATATATATACGAGTTATATTTATTGCGGAACAAATACACATTTATCAAAATAATAATAATTAGAAGGAAAAAAACTAGTATCTCAATCATAATTGAACTAATAACTCAGTCATCATAGGGAATGATTGATAACAATATCAAATATTTAAAATAGAATAAACAGAATACATAAAGCTATATATATATGTATACAAAGGAGCAGTTTATGCAAAGACTTAATTTTGAGGAAACAAAGCATATAAAATTAAATACATAGTATCAATTATAGAAAAAAGAGCAACCTTGCAACATGGCATAATAATTAGTAGTCGGAAGTTTTGAAACCACCTCTACAATGCTGTTAGTGTGGAAAAAGTTCGCTTTAGAGGTTAAAATGAGAGTCACTTTGATACAAACCAATGACATAAGGGAGAGAAAATATGGATAACTACCTGGATTTTGTAAAACTTTATGTTAAAATTAGTAAGAATACTAATATAATTTGGGTAACGCAGTAAAATATTTATTACATAATTTTTCTAAGTGAGCTATATTAAAGCTATGGGTTATTTTTTGTTAGGATGAGGGTGCAGTGTAAATCCTATGGAATGTCGAATCTTTAGTATCACAAACATATTCCTTAATCAGTATAGAAATTAAAATGCCGGTTATTTAAAATATTTGTCTTTTTTTTTTTTTAATTGTGCATATAGATGTTTCGATAAAATTGCATATATAATATTTTTTGAATATCGTAGTCATTATGTGTTACTTCTAAATTAAAACTACTTACGCCTTCATTAAAGGAAATATCTATATTATTGACCTTTTCAATAAAATCTTCAGGAATTGTGGATATTTTGCTAGAGAAAAGCTATAAATATATGTATGAATATTTCTAACTTTTCTTATTTATGTTAATTTTATTCGGAATTGCTTCCAGGATGGATGGTATTTTTTAGTAACATATAATTTAAATCAGTTGCTTTTTAGTTTATATTTTTATGCATGAAAATAAACATGTAATGGATTTTTACGTTTCTTAATCATTATTAGATTACTACAACCAAAAGCTTGTACTATAACATTATGATCAATTTGGTCATTGTAAATTAATTGCCTTAAGTACATTTTCTTTGATGTGTGACCATGGAATATGTATTTTGTTAACAAATTTATCGGAATAATTTGTATTTTAAACGTAATAATTTATTACACAATTGAAAGTTGTATTTGTGTTATTGAAGTTTAATGTGTGTGTGAGAAATGCTTCTATTTGAAATGGTGTATAATGTACTTTTTAGTTAACAAAAAATCTAAAATATGAATTATTAAAAAATGATTATTATATTACTAGATACAGAGAAAAATTAGGATATAAAATAATGTTCACCAGTTGCTCAAAAACTATATATCAAAAATCTTATTTTAAATCAAGTAATACTCACTCTTATTCTTAACTGGCTATTTGCTGGAATCAGTTCATATTTAACTTTTATTCGCACTATATGTCCCTATTTATTTCTTGAAATAACTCAGAATTTAAACACCAAATAAAAATGTGTAGAATATGATTACTCGATGATTGTTTTCTAGCCTTTATAGAAATTGATACTCTTGTTGGAGGAAAATAAGCAACTGTGTTGTAGTTCTGCAATCGTTGGATGCAGGAGAATACGGCCACCCTATGGGACCGATTATATGCATTTGGTGCAAGTGATAACAGGCAAATTGTGCACATGGCATCATGAATTGCTCAATCACATCATGAACTATACCACAACGGATTCAGTCTGTTTCGAAATATTTGGCCTACGCTGGATCATTAGACGCCGTTTGTAGCGGAGTGGAATGGCCATAAAGACTCCATTGCTTTGTTTACTCTTGATTCAAAACTTCAGAAGTTTGTGACTGCACTGGTACGATTAACGGCTGTCAAAGACAATGGAATGGAATGATTTTGTCTTTTCTGACTTACTACTCCTGTTTGTAACACTACGATAGTCAAACTCGAATTTTAAGACATTGTGGTGAGACATTGATGGATTGCATCGTCATGCTTCTTCTTATTAGTCTTGCACCCAATATCATGATTAGGAGAGTTATTGTATTTCACTCCTACATCACTCTAATACACATTGTCGGTACATTGAACAGCCAGCGCTACATGAATGAGGTGTTGGAGCCTGTGGTCCTTCCATATCTTCAGCACTTGCCAGCATCCATATCCCGATAGGATAACGCACGATTACATGTGTCACAAAATGTCCAAAAGTTATTTTTTACCCATCAGATTGGATTGCCTCTTTGTCTGTTTGAACTACTGGTCTATCCTCAATCGGAAACTTGTAGTCTACACTTGCACAACAACTGTCCCAGCATATGCCCCCTGATAAGATCAACTTTGCAATATGTGGAAGCCGCTTGAACTGCTTTATTCAAAGATACATCCAAAGTCTTTTCCATTCTACTCTGAGGCATGTAGCAACGATTATAACTAACAATGGTGGCTATACTAACAACTGATTTTTTAATCATTCACACTTTGTAAGAAGCTGAAACGTTAATTTGATATTTATGTAAAGAGTTTTCTGCCAAATAAATTTTCCTGTGATATATATTGTCTTTTTCGGGTAGTCAACAAGTATTCAAAGAAGAGCTAATAGTTGTTTAGTTTGAGGTATTGGTTTTCACTTTAATAATTGTGTATTCAATTCGCATCTGTAACATGACGTTTTTTGGTGGTTTGGAGTTCTTTTTAAACTAAAAATTCTGATTCATTTATATTCTTGGTGCCAAAATTGAAAGCCGAACAATAAACAAATGAAACTGCTTTAAGAATCTTAATAAATAAGGATAAAAGCATAGTGGGAATTTCAAAAATCAGATATTTAATCTCTACATTCAAGCTGGAATCTGTTTGATTAGCATTTTGCTCTTCAATTTAGTAAGTTATGAGTTCAATTCTGGTATTGGATGGGGTTGTTTGTCTTGATTCAAAGCCCACTTTAAATTCCATAACTCGATTAATTAGATTTAGTGTGCAAAATGTGGTAAAGGGATTAACAAACCAAACTAATTCCCCAAATTTTGTTTCTCTCAAATTTTAATATACAATAATCTCATGTATTGTTGTAAACGTAATAAAAATAGATATAACATAAAATGAAGTGTTCGTTTGTTACGTATGTCACACTGTTATTATTCTAAAATTATTTAAATTTGACATTTTCTGGAGCGAGAGCTGTCTTGCTCTTATTGAATTTTGCACAATTTCATAATTGTTAAATACACAATTATAAAAAAGACATTTCTTTAAAAACTCCTTTAAAATTCTAAAACATCCTATCTCGAGGAAGGAACATGTCGAAAATCAATGTTAAAGTGATAATTCCTAAAATATTTTTGTAAATTTGCTTAAAATAAAAACATTTGCTGACATAATTGAATGTGTTTGAAAATTTCTTTTAATGTAACTAACTTTTGAATTTAAATCTAACTGGTGCAAGGTGAGTTATATTGAAGCATGATTATGATTAATCTAAAAACTTACTTTTTCAAGAAGCAAATTAGTTTAGAATTTCATTTAAACGCTTTGGAGCTTAATGATCATAGGTTTATAGCTCACATTGAGTAAGATTGAGTTTTTTTAGAAAACTCATCAACATTTTAGCACACCATTTGTTACTACCTAAGTAAAATTAATTCGAACATTACTTACTTTAAGTGAGCATACAAAAATTAAATATAATTATTGCCATTTTCGAGACTCAAGTCTCAGAATTACATCTTTCTATTAAGTTCAAAATATAATTTTTCATATTTAGTCGATAGATTTGAGATCATTGTATAAACAAAAATTAAGTGAAAGAAAATGAAATACTCAATCTATTTTAAATTTTAACCAGTCTTCAGTCTTGATTTTGGGCTAATATAATTTAGTGAGGGGATGTTTAGGTGTCCTTCTTGTGACCTGTAGGTTGTAGATTTGATACTTGATTCAACTGAACACTATCATACTAGAAGATCTATGCACAATAAAATCTCCTGAAGATAAGAATACTTTTCCGTTTGTGTGAAGCTCAGGTAATCACTCAGTCGCTTGGCTGTAGTTTAAAATTATGAGGTAGTTGGCTGGGTATAGTTACTTCAGAACATACATCCAAATTTGTATCGATTCTTTCTTAAAGTTAAAATTTTTTAACTTTTTAAAGTAATCAGTTTTTTTAAATATACGGAACTAAATTTATTTGAATGTTATCAGATAAATTGCTCTTGCTATTTAATTATTTACGGAAACAGTTAAATTGTTTTTCAAGATATCCTCGGTAATGTTGTTCTGAATCCAAAGTTATTAAACGAGAGAATTATGAATTAGTAGAATTTCTCTTTGTAAAAAGTTCACCAATAAGGGAAAGTAAAATAAATTTTTAAGTGTTTATAAATAGCATATTAAAAAACCTTACAGCCTAATGTGTGTGTGAGTTATTCTTTTTCAATTGTAAAAATTGCTTAATTTATAAAAATTCAATTAAATTTTTAAGAAATAAGTATACAAAATCGATATTGTGAAGTTCTAAACACATTTTATATAGATTTATGCAATATATGTCTTATGATTTTGTTTTAATAAAGATTGCCTTTAGAAGAATTTAAATTCATTAAAAATTCTTTGCTACAGAATTGAAGCTTCTGTCTACTTCAAGGCTTTTCTTTTGGAAATTTGTTGCACAATTTCAGCTTCTTAATTAAAGAAGATACATTTATGTTGTTGTTGCTTATCTCCAAGTGTCTGACGGAGTCAGACCAAATCTAGGAATCCGTTAACTGAGAGGAAATCGATGACAAGGAGGGGAGAAGTGTAGATTTCGTCCCATAGTATATTCATACAATTCAGGATAGGCTCAGGAGAAGCTTGGTGTCCATGAAATTTAGGACAGAGGGGGAAAATCTTGTTACCCGCTACAAAAGTGAAGCATTTCAGGTGGCTAGAGGCGAGACGTGCAAGGCAAGTGCTGGATTTCCTATCACAGGAAATCCAGCACTTGCTCCACACAGAAATCCACACACAAATCACCAGAAATCCACACAGGAAAGAGTCAGAGCATAATTCCCAGCTAACACTAACAGGCATGGAGCCAAGACAGTCTTCTTCCTCACGGTGCTCCAGTCTATGGACTACAGAAGCTGCATTTTTTCTCCCTATGAATCAGATGACAAATGATATCAATACTGCATCGTCCGTCGCGCAGGATAAACAGGGACGCGCCGAGGTTTAGGCAGAGGATCTCGTTCGAAAAGATTCATTTATACAATCAATGAAAAATATCTTTTGCTTTAGGATTCAATACATTTTTAAATAGATACAACAATTTTTATTTTTATCTGCCAACGCTTATCAATTTTTGATGTTTATTTTTGTTTGAAAGAAATACATATTTGTTGAGTTATTATTGAAATAAATATTCTTAATTTCTTTTTAGCTTAGTGTCTTTTTCATTTTCCTGAATAAAAGGTAAAATTATTGTAAAAATAATTCAAAGAAACTGCTGTATACATAAAATGAATGCGGTTATAATACTTTTTATATCTCTTAGTTATAATACTTTGTATCTCTTAATGTTGTAATCTTAGTAAGTTTTCACACAAAAATTCATTAAGATAATTATACATTGTTGAATTTCATTAATATCTTTAATATATTTTAGATAAATGCAGTAATGAAGATGTTTTCTGTGCTTTTAATACACCATCTTTTGTTTACTTTAGAAAAGAGATATCTACCGAAAACAATATTACACAAAACAACATAAATATTAATTACGTTAAAAATATAAATGAGGTTTATTTTTAATATTTTTTCCAGCCTTACTCCATCATCTATAAAAAGATGTCACAGTACATTCCTTTAGTATTTAATATTAAATTTTGTTCACACATAAAATCGGAATCTTTCTCTACATTTAATCGGAAATATAAAAACAACATACTAAGAAACATAAGAAGATAGCTGGAAAACTATTGTTACATAAAAAGGGTTTTTGTTTTCCAATGTTATTGTTGTCTTGTGACAGTTAGGCTGCATTATGGGATGCACTGCAATACTTTTCCAACTGAACCATATTTTGGTGTAGATTCCAACTTCCTCAGTACACATGTACCATAGGTACCCGTTTATAGGGTAGGAAACCATTCACAACCCATTCATACAAAAAAAGAACAAGGACAGGATAGATAGCGAGAGGAAGTACATCCATGTCCGAACCGGTGTTCGAACCCAGGACCTCCCTATCCGCAGTCAGGCCCGTTGACTAGTAGGGCGGCTTTGTTTTCTAATATTTTACTATTTTAAAATAACTTAGTTAGGAGCTCTTTAAATTACATGAGCGGGAATGAAAGTTTCAAAATCAGTTACTTTGATTATAGTCAAGGTACTCTTAAGTAAGAATGTAATTTCCAGAAAAATTTTGAAATAATGAGATGTATTAGTAGAAAGAGTGGGACTGTGGAGATATTGAAATATGCACCATATTTTAAATTTATGAGATAATATGATTAAATCTAGTGGATTATCTATTTAGTACTGAAGATTGTAATTTATATTTTAAAAGCTTTGAAAAGCAATTTTTTTCGGGAGACATAAAATAATTTTAATGAACTTTGTTTTGCATCTTACTGCCATTTTATTCAATTTAAATATCTTAATTGAACATGTTTCTAAATTTTGATAAAGCAAATGTTAACAAAATTGGTTCTTCCATTAAATAAAATATCTTCTTTATTTTTCAAAATTTATTACGTTTATTAGATGTTTATTTCTTATAAAAAATTTGACACTGAAATTTTGAATTATTGGAAAATATACTGTCTTTATAAAAAATCAGGGAATAATTGACTCAATATATGTAAATCTATTATTATTGCATTTTAGCAAAAAAATGCAAGTATTTTTAAGTAAAATACTTTGAACTGCACTTATATCTGCATCTACTTAAGAATACATTTATGAAAGGAAAGATAAATAAATGATTTAGTTTTTATTATGTTTAAGTATGTGATATCATCCGTATACTCTATTTTACATTATGTGTTAAATATTATCTTATGTTATATACATATGTTGCTTATGCACACATTCAAAAATTACTACCATATGAATTATTTTTGCACTTTGGTATGACATACCTTTGCACTTAACTTCATATGGTATTTAAAAGTAATATAAATTTAATTTGTCTTTGAGTTATTTTTAATATATTAGTCAAGTACAATAAATTTTTTTTAAAAATATTTATAAAGTAACTGTCTAGATTAACTATCCAGAATGCAAACAATAAATGTTTTGATGAAAATAAATATAACTGTAACACACACAGTTATATAAATATAAAAACCAATTATTATATTTCTGTACTATTATGGTTATCTGTGAATAGTAGAATAAATAAAGAGTATGTATTACGGCTGTATAATACTCATTTTTATCATGAAACTTCATGCATACTGTAATATAAATCTCTTCGATCTTTATAATGGATTTAAATAACATGCAGTTAAACATATTTATCGTTAAAATAATATTAAAAATAACAAAATTGTCTGCAAATAATGATTTTTAAAAAAATTATAGCAGATTGTTAGGAAGAAATATTTTTTATATAGACAAATAATTTTTTCTGAGGAAAATGAGTAATTTGAAATATTATGTTACACATTTTCTTTTCTTAGTTAAAAATAAAAAAATAGAAAAAACAAACATTCTTGATTCTTCACTTCAGAGCAAAAAAAGAACGAAAAAAATTTTTGATCAAAAATATTCAATTACTTCACTTTATTTCTTAATACTTAAAACCAACATTTATTTTCCTTAGCTTAAAATAATACAAATAACAAATAAAATACTCAGAAATAAATATTTTATTCTGTGTTCGTAATAAAGAAGAACGAATTATTGATGCAATATTTATTATTTGATTACCAATAATAAAATTTTACAAAAATCACACAATAAATCTCAGCATAATAATAACATAACTGATTTTTAATGATTAATGAGCCTACATATATATGATGAGTAAGAATAGTTGTAACATATGAAAACAACAATCAAAATTTGACAATAGTTAAGAATTCGTTACATTTTAATAATAATTGATATTTTTAGACTATATTAATTCGTAATTAAAAAGTAATGTTTAATTACCTGATTTTAACAAATCTTCATTGAAATACATTAATTATAATCGAAGTTAAAAAATTGTTAAAAATTTAAGCCATTTTGCTTCTAAAATTTTGTTGCACAAGTTTTGCTACTAACCTGTCAAAGGATACCACAAACGACATGTTTCCAAAGTTATATTTATTAACACAAAGAATAATATATTTTCGAAGCAATTCAACCATTAAAATATATAACTTTGTTGTGTTTTTGCTTCGGATGTGCAACAGTTTTGTGCGAAAAGCAATTTTTGTCAAGTTTTTCATTCCCTTTCAAGCTGATTTTTATTTTCAGAATCACTTTCATCTGGCAGAGCAGTTACGTATTCTTTGTCATCAGATGGGAAAAATCCGGCTACTGGATTCCCGTCACAGAAAGGAAAGCACTTACGGAATATTCTGTTCCGTAGGAAGTCCAGTTGCTCCTGGAGATCTGCCATAGCTTCAAAAAACTGTTCCATGCCTTTGTTCAACTCAGTGGTAATGTTCACAGGATTGTAAGCCAAATTCTGCACAAAAATATCGTTGAAAGCTTTCTTAGTGGTGTTGCAAATCTCATCATCAACGCCTTCTGTGGAATCCTTCTGCAAGACCACTCCGTTGTACGTTAGCTTGTTGTCTGAAGAACATGAGAACCAGTTTTCAGCGTTCTTGGTACAGTTTGTACCATCGGAATCGGAAAAGCAAAAGATACGATAGAACTTGCCATCATCGTTCCGGAAAGCAATCGATAGCATCGCCATTCCTGTACCTTCTTTCGGATAAGTCATGTTATTGCACCAGTCCACCATTTTGTTGACACATTCAACTTTGTTGTCTGATGTAAATGGAATAACATCCTCGGCGAATGTGGATAGTAAAAATCCCGCTGATATCAGGAGAAGCACTCCAAAACGAATCATTTTGTTGTGGTCTGAGGTCTACAGAGCTCAGTAACTCAACTCAAATTAAGTCGGTAACGAATTCCTTCAATATCGACGCCGCGTTGCATAAAGAACGAAATAAAACTTAATATATACGTAAAAATATGACGTCACGCCTTGTCCCTGAAATTTTGTTGCTTGTTCTCTTTCTGCATACTCATCCCCTTTCTCTCCGGTGTCGTAATGCCGGCGATTAATGAGTTTTTTTTTCAGAAGCAGAAAGGCATATTTTCAATCGTTACACGTGAGTAAAAACGACGAATAAATCAACCCAGTCAACACTAAGTAGATGAGATGCGTTTCCTATTGTGTGAGTTCTTCGCATGACAGGTAACACAGGTGGTGCATTTCTTTTGAATTCAGATACTTTCTTTTCAAAATATGATGGTAATTGTCATTTTTTCCAGAATTTTCTGGTTGAGTGAAAGAACAAATTAGATCACACAGACATTTCCGTTTGAAATTTTTATGTATTAAATATATTTATATTTTATGGTTACACAAAAGTGCTTACTACTGAGGGAAATTGAGATATTAAAAGGTGTCGTAATTTTTTTCTTAAAATAAATACAATAAAGTTTTGTAAAAATTTGTAATGAATTCCATTCAAATTTATGTTATACAATTTTTAATTTAATGGTAAAACTGACAACTATTTTTTTTTTTAGATAGCAAAATATTTTATGATTGAAAAAGTGAATTATTTATTGCAGTAAAAGAATGTATGCTACATAAATTACTTGCTTCTGTCAGATAAGAAAAGATATATGTTTTTAGCCATAAGAATAATTTTATTTCAATGACTAAATTTTTTAGCATTTATATAGTCAAATTAATCAATTTATGTAATTTTTAAGGATAATTTTAAATGAGAAAATGTATTATATATTCATGTCTATCTTTACATCTATCTATATATGTGTATGTATGTTTACAGATAAAAAGATATTAATATTATTAACATTTCTCCTATAAGTAAAAGAGTAAATATGAGATTAATTGCTGTAAGCACACTCTTAAGAAATAAGCGTTTCGAGAATTTTCCCGTATATATATGTGTGTGTGTAAGTATGTATGATTAAATTATTTTATAAAAATATTACATCGTCTATAAAAGTTATTCGCTAAAAATATTAGACAGTCGTTGAAATTTAAAAACAATTTATATACATATTTACTCTCATTCAAAAATTTTAAAATATATATCCAAAGAAAGCATGAGCTCGATAGAAATTGTTTTGCATGCAGTTAAGAGGCGGATTTATGAATAAAGCAGGAAAGAAACTAGAATAACACATGCATCATTCGTTGTTTTCTTCTCGATATGGCTTCAGTTCAACAATTATTGAATGAATGGTGTCGACTATCGATCTTTGTAAATATGTCCTAGAAAGTTTAAAGAATGGGATAAACATATGCTTGCTGTATAACAAGTAGACCTAATCTTTCGAAAATTCATATTGAGACCTTTATTACTCTTCACCAAATAAACTATATCTTTGTACAAATATCCCCGTAAAAGTTTTTCAGAATGGAATGACCCGATATTGATTCCTGCTACTAACGCACCGTTGTTGTCGACTGGAAAGCTCTTTGAATCTTGCTTGCTGTCGTTGAAGTAGACAATTATTACTTCAATAATTACCTTCGCTCTATAACTTCTTCTGAGAGTTCTAAACATTACGAGGTCTGCTGCAAGTGGGACTTCCTAGAGCTACAGAGCTCTCGCTCTTCCTTAGTTGGAGAACTTAAAATGGCAGGGCAGTCAAAAATGTGTTTTGGTGTTAATAGAATATTATCGCAATTAATGCAGAGACGGTAGGTTCTGTTGCCATCTCTCTGGATCTCAATATCTCGATAGTGAACGGTTCTAGAACGAACGATAGTTTTACTGAGGCTTCTATATTTGCGTTTATTTCACAAATCTGCGAGTTTTTTCTTATGGTGTTTTCTCTTAGAGGGCTTCTTATCGTTGCCTATCTAATTGCCTTCTTATCGTTAAAAGTGACTTTGAAGATATCTCCGTTATTGAGTTTGCCCATTAAAATTAATTGCCATTGCCTTCAAAGAGGTTGGAATTCTGCCTATTTGTCCAAGGAATGCATTTTATTTCCTTTCTAGCTCCCAAAGGAAAATCCAAAGGAGGCATTTCCCTATCCACCAGAATAAGCTTCTCCTCTCCATATTTTATAGTGTTTAGGCATATTCAGGAAGGATCTTTACGATAAACATTGCTTGATAGAGTAAACAAATTCATTATATGGACATATCATTGCTGTACTCAGGGATGTGCATCATCATCATCATCACTACCGCAAAATAAAAGATAAGTATTCTGCTTGCATTTTCTGTAAGCATGTCTGTTGTGTTTGGTTCTTGGAAGTTTCCTTTCTCATAATTCGTAAATAAAATCTACTGTCATATAAAAAGTTCCACTGGAAGCAATATACGGAGAATATTGAACTGTTTTATAACAGTTGTAACTGTTTAACTATCGACAGATATATGGGTTCAAAATATTCTACTCTTTGGAGTTTACTGGCCCAGAGGTAGAATTCCGTCCAGTCAAAGCTACTGTTGAATAAAATACGATATGAATGACGCTTTTTTGCGTGCATCTTTCAGAGAAATAAATAATAAAAATTTTCCGGTTTGTTTCTCTTCTGATGCATGTATCAATGCAGAAGATTTCACGAAACAATTTGTAACAGTTTTCAACTTTTAGGCTTCTAAGTTAATGTTAAATGTCCTATACACCTTTTGGATGATTTAAAAGACTCTAATGGAGAAGTAAAGCGTATATTTTGCGTAGTAAATATTACTGAAATTGATTGCTATCACAATTTTAAGGCGGAAAAAGTTTTCGTAAATCATGAATTCACACTGACAAATAGTTAGGTAATTAACACATCAAATTTGGAACTATAATTTACTTTTTTGAGAATCAAATCAGAATGTTTTACGAAATCTATGTTCTTTCTGTTTGAGATATTTTTAACTATTTTTACAAGACACATTCTCACTTCTTAAGAAAAGCATGTTATCCACATATATACTTTATATGTATATTTTGTGAAATATTTAACTATTCACTATAGGCTATAAAAATCTTGCTCGAACAAAACAATAAATTATAAATACATTAAAGGGAAAATTGATATTTCTCTTTTATGTATTCAATTTTGTTAATACACGTGTGTATAATGCATGTTATGTAGTAGTATAATAACATAATACCTGTCGTGTTAAACTATAAATTATAAATACAAACGATAAAAATATATATTTAATTTTACGTATTTATTTTTATTAATACATGTTGTGTACATTGTGTACCACTTTTATTAACATATTAATATAAATAAAAGGGATACAAAACTGAATTAAGTATATATAAATATTTTATTTTTCCTATAATACTAAGCGTATTTTATGTGTGTATTTTTATGTATTATAAAATTTTATTTTTAATTTTATATGTATAAATTATCTTTTAAAACAACTCAATATAATTATTGCTAAATAATATACTTTCTACTTTTAATGAATAATATATTTTTAATATTAATTATGTTTATTAAATACTTTTAAATATTTAATAAATAGGCATAAGTTTTCGAGGGCGTCTTTTTTAATACATATTTTTCTTTTTAAATTGTATACTTTCATGACTAAATTAATTGTGAATAAAATTAAGTATTTTTAATGAGAGTTACAAGAAAGTGTAATATATATATAGATATAGTATTTTATCTCCTACTTGATTCATATATCATTACGTAGGAGAAATGAACCTTGTTGAAGTATGAAATGTGTGGGAATATAATTATCTTAAAAAATATGATGAAGAAGAATGTGGGATATAATAACGTGACTTATTCTAGATTTTTCTTCTATATTTTCTCGAATTATTCTGGACTTATTCTTGAATTTCTTTAAATGACGGTGGTCTTGTCTTTATGTTTTAAATTTGACTTTTTCAGTTTTCTTTTAGTGAGAATTAACTCATTGATAAAAATTAGAAAAGAATAAATATCAACACGAAATAAGGAAAAAAGAGAGGCAAGTTAAATCAACCGTATATTCGCTGGATATACAAGTCTCTTGATGTACGAATTAAATGATTTTGAAGAAAATGGGTCTGTGAAGGAAAATATGGGCATCAACAGAACTTTTGCTGTAAACCTAAACTCTTAGCAGAAATTAAAATAAGATGATTGTCAATAGATATTTCAACGCCAGATTCATCATTATAAACTATCTAATATATAGGCCAACACATGTGCTGAATGAGCTGATTACAACAAAATCATACTTACACCAAAATATGTGGTAATTACCTCTCATCCATTTGGTGCCATACTTTAAATCTACTCTGACTGGAAACTTACTGTCTTTAGTGAATGATCCGGTATCCTGTTATGGCTCGAAGGAAATCTCAAATATGTCTGAAGGTGTTTGCAAGCGTTCAGAGTAGCACGAAGGATTCTGGCTTAAATTTGACGTAACAGTTTGAGGTACAATTGTCTTTGATATCTCAAATACTTTGGTAACTATTTCTGGTATATTTATGATATAGCTGTTCATAGACAGCATTATACGAATAAATGTTTTATCACTTTTTTTGCCACTCCCAGGACTTATTTTGCAGTAAGATAATGCCTGACTGTATACCTGATGCAAGTTAGTGTGAAAAAAATTACCAAAAAGCGTGTGTTAGTGTGAAAAAATTGTATTACAAAAAATTACCAAAAACCCTAACTGATTCAAAAGTTATTAGGCAATGTTTCAAACTTGCCCAATAACTTCTGAATCAGTTAGGCTTTTTGCCAACAGTGCAGATAATGCCATACCATTTTGCAAATATCTTATACCTGGAAAGTAAAGAAATATTTTTAAAAATATCAGACCACCTGATAGAATAGCAAAATTAAGATAGTACAATGGGAATGCATAGTATCGTTGAATTATCGAATTTATCGCCATAAGAGATCAGACAGTT
This sequence comes from Latrodectus elegans, assembly GCA_030067965.1. Classification (NCBI taxonomy): domain Eukaryota; kingdom Metazoa; phylum Arthropoda; class Arachnida; order Araneae; family Theridiidae; genus Latrodectus; species Latrodectus elegans. The sequence continues at coordinate 24,659,070 of CM057822.1, read as the reverse complement.
ATATGTGAGTATTCCTCACACTATCCAGTCTGCATGAAGGATTACACACCTTTGCTAAGGAAATAGAAAACATCATTTTCTGCTAAAGTACTTGTATCAAAATGGACCTCAACCATTTCATATTAGTCCGTGACATTGTCTAGCGTTATTAAATGTCATATAAAAAATGATATTTATAACTAAACGGTATTTGTGTTTACTAATTATAACCATGAGATTTTTCAGCTTTTCAGTTTTTTGAAGCGAAAATGATACAGAATATCATCAATGGTAACATAAAGAATTAACGAATTAAATAGAAATTTCTTTCTGACAATCTAGCATGAGGCAATATTTTAGTGTAAAGATACAACTAATTTGTGGACGCCATTAGAGTTGAAAATTTTGAGTTCAAGATAATCAACACTTGGGAGGAGCTTGTTAATGTGTTTTGATCTTTATAATACTTCTGTTGTGTTTATTATTGATTTCGATTATTATTTATGATAAATGCTTACTAGTGTAGGCATTGATATGTATCAAAATGTTTGTTCTCTTTCAGCATAAAGCATATTCTTTTTTTGGTGTGTAAATATGATTTAAAATAAATTGTTTGCTAACAGGCAATGTGATTCTTTCTACTACAGGTTAATTTGGAATCCCTTGTATATATTGGGCTTTTTAAGAGGCGAAATGATTCTCTCTTTACCATTGGTTAGCCTAAGCCAAAAACGTTTCCTAATACGCCTACTTACACATATTCATTTGATATAACAATGGTAAAATACGAAACTATTCGCTCAACGTTAGGTTAACTTAGAGTATAAAGAACTTATGTGTTGCATCTGCTTAATTTATATTGCAACTATCACTCATACCATTTCCTAACAATTTAGTTAAGCTGGCAATTAAATACTTATTAATTTCACCTTTAGTATAGCAGTTTGTAGGATTGATACCAACAAAAGCAGACATTTCTATTGGTTCATCATCCTCTTTATAAAGTAAATGCCCATCAAATTAGCCCTTGTGTGGAAAAAATACTTTTAGAGTGACAAACCAACTGAATCTCAACCAATTTGGTTAAAATCCCGAAATTCTAGAGCAATATGGATTTATTTTGTCTCTTAACATGAATGTAAATAAACGATCTATATTTTAAAATTCGTCGAATGTATCTTAATTTAACAACGTGATATAGCGAATTCTTATGAAGCAGAAACAATTGTGAAATAATTCAAACCAGATGTATATTTAACAAATAATTGGAAAGAATTTTCCTTTCTGGAAACGAAACTATTTTCAGAAACCTTTTGATAATTCATTACGTAACAACATGTAGTATAATTGCTTAGTATGTATTTAAAACAAATTGATTGTCCCTTTTTTACACTTTATTTATTTTTTGACTAGTTTTTCTCATTTAACAATTCAAAACTAACAAAAGTAGAAAAAGATTTTAGTTTTGTTTTAATTTCAAAAATATTACTCATAAAAATTGAAAAATTATTTAAGTTTTTATGAGTAATGTTTTCACTCAACAACTTTTTTTTAGGTATCTAAAGTTGTTCTTTGTTGATAAATGATATTTATAAATTTAGGTAGGGCAATCTTATAAACATTATTTTGGGTAAAAAATACAAAATGAAAACAAAATCCTATTGAAAGTTTTTAGTTTGAATTGACGCATATGTTACAAATAATGGTGATCTATAATTGCTTATATATTTTTTATTATCTTTCACAGTACTTTTAGTCGACTTATTTTATCTATTTATTGAATGTAGTATAACGCGTGACAATATGGACAGTGCACCATAAAGGGAGGTGCTTAGAATATACCTAAGGATAACAAGTAAGTAACCTTGGTTAAAAAATAATCGAGTTCATACTTTTAAATAAGTATTGATAAAAAAATTAATAAAAATCAATTTTTTTTAAATGACCAATAAATTATTAATCTTTTTTTGAATAAATAACAGTAAATAAATTATTAGATAATAAACTGTTTTTAAATAAAAGTTTCGCTACTGATAGTATACAGATTAGGTAAAATGATTATTTTTACTCAAATTAAATACTAATTATAATAAATAAATAAATATCACTTTAGTTCCAAGTTTCTATCTTTTAGAGATAATAATAATATATGAATACAATTAATATTCATGTTCAAAAACAAGCTTCTAAATTTTTTTTGTTATATGGTCGCTTATATACAAGTGGTATATTCAACCGAGATTTTATATTTAAGAGCAATTTCTAATTGCTACAAACATCTATTCCTGAAGTGGTATTCGAACTCCAGAGCTGTTTAATTAAAAGCTAACTATTCAGATGATGTTAGGATTGATGAAAAAATTCAACTAAATACATTCCTATGATCATCCATTGATATGTTTGTAAAAGATATTCGAATGATATCGATGTTATAATAAAATTAATACATTTTAATAGTAAAATTAAGTTGTACAGCTGAAATGGAGTTCAGAGTGCTGACCATTCAACTGACAGCTTGGCAAAAGAAGAATAAGAAAATGCGAATCGAAACCTTGTTTTACCGGTATCGATTATCTTTTCATTGGTCAACGGAGTATGTCCATTTTAAACTTCATAGATTTGCCATAAGCGATGTGTGCGCAGATATGGGCACACTGTTCGGTAGAGTGATCGTACAGGAGTTTTAACCCATCTTGTAAAGTTGGAAAAGAAAGAACCTTGATGAAGACTTTTTTCAGGAGCTGCATGTGAGAAGGTCCACGCAAGGGAAACTGGAAAGGATCAGCAGGTGTCAAAAATCTCACTGTTATATCATGGCCCGTTACAACATGCCTTGTTGTGTCAGCATGGCCTTAGGTACCAACATGGGCCTTGATGTCACAACATAATTGATGAAGTGGATGTATATCAAGAAGAAGGTGTAACTGCTCAATGAGCTTGTCGCCAAGATGACATATCATTACAAAACTAGGCTTTCAAGGCCTTGCTACTTTGAAGGAAAAATAATCAAACCATACATTGAAGATTCAATTTCTAATCATTCACCTGCAATTTGGCTTGTACTTTTGAGATTGCATTCTTCAATAGGCTTCTTATATTCTTCGGCTGTAATTAGTTTCTCTCTTTATGATAAATTTCAAACACTTTAAGAAATTCATACAAACATTTTCAATTTCAGTGGAAATAACTGCATGGGATTTTCACAAGAAATGTGAGCATCTGAATGCGGATATAAATTCATAACACTGATACTTTATAATTAAAATTTGTATATGATGTTTAAAAGGAAATTTTAATATTTTCATGTGTTTTTATGTCTTAAAGAGACAAAGCTATTTATGAGATACTTTCATGCAAATGTTTATCAAATACCTTGTAATTTTTATGCAAATCATTAAATCATGTAAGATTTTATAGGTTTCATACAATAATTTTTTTAATTCATTTGATCTTTTACATTGAACATTTTTTTTGCAAACTGGGTTAATTTGAATTGCTCATCATCAATTAACTCGTGCTTATCACTTCAATGCATATTATTTTATATTTGCTTCATATATTAGCTATTTACTATTTATATTGCCAGCCAACTTGTCTAGTGGTCAGCGTGCCTGACTACGGATAGGGAGGTCCTGGGTTCGAATCCCGGTTCTGGCATGGATGTACATTCTCTCTCTCTATCCTGTCTTTGTCCTTTCCTTGTGTGTGAATGGTTGCTTACCATATAAACGGGTCTCTATGGCATGTGTGAGTGCTGAAGAAGTCGGACTCCACACTAAATACGGTTCAGTTGGAAAAGCGGAGCAGCGCTCCACAATTTGCTAGCGTAGCTGCCACACGAGAACAACAAATATTTATATTAATTTGAGAAAATTAAAAATATTTCTTTGAGCAATACTAAGTACTAGTATTTTGTTCAAAGAATAGTTTTTAATAAAATTTCTAACCCTTGAACCTTATTTCATGTTGAAGGAAAATGCTTTTTTTTTTAACTATCATAGGATAACTATTTTTAGCGATTTATTAACCATCGCTTAAAAACTTCTGCTTCACTTTGTGCTGCTGAATCATTACCACTTTCTTCTGAGGCTTTGGCCAACAGTCCGGAAAATTTTTGAAAGAATAACGATAGATAAATTTTATTTTTGAACATTAACAGTTTGTAAGCCAAAAAGAGAATTTAATTCACCAAATAAATTACTGCTGCATTTATTCTCACACTTGTGACGAGTTGGCAGCCGAATGGTTAGCACTCTTACCTTCGGTTCAACATGTTCGAATCCCACCTTGGGCATGGATGCTTATAGTTGTTCGGAATCTACTTTAAATCGTAGATCCCAGTCTAATTAACCCTCCTGTGCAGAAAATGACCGTTAAGGAACAAACAAACCAAACCTTCTCACAGTTGGGAAAAATTATCAGATATAATATTTATAAGTGAATTTAAATTTATTTAAGCTTTTGCCTAATTACGAATTTACGAATTTAAGCTTATTATTACGAATTTAAGCTTTTGCATAATTAGTATCATTATATGTTTATAGCTGTTTAATGTGTTTTTTTAATAAAAATTCAGTTACTATGCTTGAATAAATGCATGAGCAATAAGGAAATTAGTAAACTTATGTATTAAACATCACCATGAGGATTTTTTAGTGAATTTATAGTCAAAATATTGGTAAGTACGTGAATCAAGGGAATATGTTTTCTAATTTTTGTAATATCAAAAGCATAGTTTATACAAATATATTTTTATTAGTTTTTTCTCATTGATAAAATTTTCATGAGCAAAGATTCTTTTAAATGTTTTATTGCTTAAATGTAACCTTTTATTTTTAATCAGTATGCATTTTATATATCCCTTATTTTTGAAATTATCAAATGAAACATAGATCACTTATAGTTAATATATACTAAGTAAATTTATGTCAATAAATAAATAAATCAGTATACTTAGTAAAATACAACTTAGGTTTTTAGCAAATATTCTCAAAAATGTTGCTTCAAAGAAACATTTTTTTTCTTACCAACAAGTTTGGAAATTAAAAAAAAAAACAGATTCAGATAAACAAGTCAGTTCATTCAAGTAAATTTTAAGCCAAGTCACAATTACAATTAAAACATTAAAAATTATTATTTAGTGTTAATTGACTTGGTTTACATTTGTAAACAATGCTTTCTCTAGATGTTATGTAATGTATTGTGTGTCTACAAACAAATTTATATCATTGATGGTCACGAAGCTGCAAGTCTTATGAGAAAGTAAAATATTTTTTGATACTTCAAAAATTCAATAAGAGCACGTTTGTTTATAAATTAGTTATTGTTCCCTCATATTGCCTTGATGTCTTGAAATTGGTTGCCAGCTTTATTTTTACCTGTAGGAAAACCTACATGTGGCATTTCACTTGTAATAGAATTGAATAGTATTCCTCTCTTCAAGACATAAATGATTTCAGATTTATAGTTTCCCACCATTTTAATGATATAATTCCAACATTTTATGTAATTTTAATTAATTTTCTACGCATTTCTTCTGAATTTTTTATAATAATGGGCTTATTACTTCTATTGCCACTACTATATCTTTGGAGTGCATTCGCACCAAATGACGAGGAATCGGGGCCTCCTATGGATGAGATTTCTTCCACAGCCGCTTATGAAGGTAAATATGTTGTGAATTTTTTTTTTTTTTTTTTTTGCTAAATGGTAATAACTAATTGGCGTAATTTCTTAACATCGTGATATAAATATTAACTTTACTTCTTATGTTTAATGTAGTCAGTCACTTAAATTATGTAACAATATAGCGAATTTTTGCAGGATTTTTATTTATCGTAATTTACGATGTATGTAAAATTGTGGTAGAGTCACAATATTATTGACTTTCTTTTCTTTTGATATATTTTTTTTAAAGAATTTTAACAAAAGATAGATTACGCACTATGTACGCGATATCCGTGTAAAATAAAATATCCGTGTTCTTAAATCCTCATAACTCTGAGTTATATCGCATGATGCTCTAAAATGCATCTAGAATAATTACTATTCACTCATAATAACTATGAACTTGTATTTTATGACACTTTAAAGAATGCATTTAGAAAACCTTTTCGATTGTATTGTTTCACTTACTGTATAACTTTTAAATAGATAATTTTGGATAGTTGAGAATAAACCATAATACTGCTACCACTGGACACATTACAAAAATTTTTTTTATCGAATTTGATGTATTTTTTATTTAATAATACCCAGATCACCAAGAATGCAATCACACCATAAGCCATAATTCCGGATGTTCATTTACTATACAGATTGATAATGCATTCTTGGAATTCACCATCATGGAGTCCAATAATATGGTGACAATCTCAATATCATAAATCAAAGCAGGATTCTTTTAAAAAAAAAGCGTTTTTGTTTTCATTAAATACGCTAGAGTCTATCATCGTCAACCCAATACGAATATAACTATCTATAATTTTGTGCAACTAAAATCCCGTGTAAAAAAAGTTAGGGCAGTTCATGATGCAGAGATACCAATGAATTTATGAGCATTGACAAAGTGATTAACTTTAGTCGTGAACCAACATACTACTAATTGTCTGAATGAGATTGGATGGTTCGTTTGTTGCCACGTGGACCATATATTTATCATTGCTAATCAACGACAATTTTTGGTTCCCACTGCAAACTTTTCAATCTGCCCTATTCTTATTGTTCTTTAACATACAAATTTATGCTACTTTTCCTGCTACAACATAAATTGCTGTTGAATTCCTTTCTCCTCCTTCACAGTGGCCAATGATGTATTTCTATTCAAAGACAGAAAATTATTGAAATGTTAATTTCTGCCATCGAAGAGAGGAATAATTACGCCGCACTTAACTTTTATTATTATCAGATAAACATAATTTTTTTAAAAAAAAACACCATTATAATCTTCTTTTTATATTGTTTTCATAACAGTTCAGAGGAAGGTGCTAAGATCCTGCATGTGTAGTGACTTTGAAAGTTTAGTCATATAACGCTCTATAATATGAATTACCCGAAAATTTCAGCAATATTCATGTTACTTCCTCATGGTATTGCATTTTTTATAAATCAGAATTTAGATATAAGCTTTAAATTCTAATGTTAAAGTTTACACAAATGTAATGGAATCAAATTAATTAAATGTTTAAATGAAAACGTAATTAATTGAATATGTCTATTCAAAACCAAAGTTTACTATTTATCAAATGCAAAAATTTTTTGACCTTAAAATGTAGCCAACAATTGATTATATTAATGAATACATTCTTCTTAATAAATACTTAAAATAAATTTTGTGTTTTGCGTTTACTTTTCCTCAGATAATTTTAATGTAATTTTTTATGATAAGTAAGTTAATAACTACGATAATATTATAATCTTTTGATAATCCAATCAGTTTTACCATTTGCTCTCATAAAAAGAATTCAAATTGATGCAGCCATCTCTATTTCTGTTTCATGGATTTTTAAGTAATTCTTTGTCAATGAAAGTAGCTGCTGGAATCTAAGCTTTGAATAAAGAAGTAATAGTAAATGGAAAAGAATTATACTTCGTAGAATTTTTATTTTAATATTCACAACTCTTCAGTTCACTTTTACAAATTTTAACCTATCGGTTTTTACTTGTTGGATATTTGTGTGTGTGTGATTAAGAGCGAACTGTAAAAGAAGATATGAGAAGATAAAGTTTATTATAATTATGAAAAGATCGTAATTATTCCTTTTATAATGTTGAAAAGATTGTGTATAGTTCAAGGAAAAAGAGTCATTGATTAATAAATCACTGACAACTATTTCTTGATATTGTAACTGTATTTTACCAGTGTATAACAGAAACACAAATTTCATAATTCATTAGACTGAATTATATATTAATTAGCTTCATCACTTAGACCATATTGATTAATGGCAGTTTAATGAGTCTTAACTTGTAGAATCCATAATTCTTGAGAACACTTCCGTTTCGTTTTGTTGTGATATATAGAAATGTTACTTAATTCTCTTTTATTGATTTACCATTCATTCAAATAAAATATTAAAAAAGACACCCTTAAAAATGGAATAGAAAGTAGAAGTCAATTTAATGATTCTGTAAAGAATTCTGGAAGAAAAAGTTTGAAAGAATTCTGTTAAAATAGAATTCGAAAAGAATAAAAGAAAAACTGCTGACGAACCAACTACCCAAGAGGATGACACTACTAGAATTTGGAAATTCTTTTTAGTTTTAATAACTGTTATTTTTCAAGAGAATGCGTTCTCTTAACAATTTAAACAGCTATTACACTTTATTGTAATCCAGTTTTTGAATAGATGAATTTATTCCCGTTAAAAGAAGAGTTTTTTTTTTTAGCATTTATTAAATATTTGAAGTCTATTAAACATTAAATATTTGGCTTTGTAGAGTAGGAATGCAGAAACTTCTAAGTTTTTTAAAAAAAACCAATCATTAACAAGATTGTGTTTCTTAGTGAAAAAAAAATCAAGATGTTGAAGATATTGATAGTTTGTAATTTTTCGGAACTAAAAGCGTACCAGTTCTCATAATTCTCCGAAAAAATCTATTGAAATTGAGCGACAACTAAATGTTAAAAGCTTCAATATCAGCAACAGGGTAAATTATTAAAAAAAAATTAAATTCCTATTTACTTCAAGTATCATTGTTAAAATGACAGATAATTGGAAAAACTGTACATTAAAATCAGACTAAACCCATATTTGGAGTTTGATACTTTTATCTTTAAAGAAACTAAATAAATTTTCATAATGTTTTTTCCGATAAGACTGATGCTTAAAAGCGAAAAATATACGTAAAGGTAACACAAAAGGCAAAGTTTAGAAATTCTTTTAGGTATTAATATGGCTAAAAATGAGAATATAAAATTTATAGAGGTCAATTATAAAATAAAATCTAAATGTTCTATAGAAATTTCAAATATTCCGAAGTTGATCATGAAGTCAATTTAAATGAATGGATGCCATCAGCAATTTTGGAAAAGTCTTTTTTAAAATGGAAATGCAGTTTTTGTATTAGAAAAGTAAGTTACTCTTATTGTAAATAATTATCTTGTCCACAATCATATAAATAATTTTAAACCAATGATAATCCTGCTTCTTTATGTTACCCTAGATTACCTAGATTACAAGTAAAAATATTTGAGTGAAACCAAGGAATGTGAAGTGTATGTTCAGAGCATAATTGCTTACTAAATTGTATACTAAGAACAGATTGAACTCTATATATGTGGAAAAGAATTTAAAAAAAATTGGTATGATATTGAAAGGAAAAGAAGCAATAATTAAGAAACAGCAGATTCTGGTTACTCAATAAATTCATTACAATTTGTAGAGGAACTTGAATGTTCAGTTTCCACAATGAATAATTTCATAAAAATTGTCTATATGTGAAAAAATTCTGTACTTGGGAAAAAGAATTAAAAACTTGATATAAAATTAAAATTAAAAAACAATAATTGAAGTAGCATATTCGGAGAAATCAACAAATTCATTAGAATTAGTAGAGGAACTTCGATGTTCAATTTCCACAGAGAAAAATTTCATAGAAATTGATAGCTCGACAGCAAGTTCTTTAGCGACTATAAAAGATTTGATTAACAAACTTTTTAGAGAAAAACTATTATTAATGTACTTCTGACTAAATTCATACAAAGAAATCATATTACTTATAAAATAGAAAGCACTTAGTTTTACATTTAAGCCTCTTGGATGACCCTGCTGAGCTCATGTATCCCCAGAGATGTACCTAGATCTATAGGGGTCTCCTGCTTCAGGTTACTTACTGGGCATGATTTTCTCCAGAAACATCTATATCACATAGGGCTTGTGAATTCACCCGACTGCAGTTTATGTAGGGAACATGTTGACATGGATGGCGAGCATCTTTGGAAATGTTCTGCCCTCCAGGAAGCCCGCACTTCTTCACATTTCAAGACGCTCTCCACTTCTTGAGATACTTCCTTTCTTTATTGAACTGCAAGACTTATTATGCTCCAAAGAGCCAACATAAGGACGTAATTTTTAAAAAAAAGTTTTACATTTCGTTAAATCATTTGAAGGTAACGTGAGTCGTAAATTCAAAGTATGCCAAATTTTGGATGGAAAAAAATTCTACATGAAACGAAATTGGATAAATATTTTGTACAGAGAAAATATATGTGGAGCTTACAAAGCCTTCAAATAAAAGTTTAAGCATATATGTATTTAAGTTTTTTATTTACAATATATGATAATTTTTCTAATTATATTTGTTTTGAGGTTATGCGTATTATTATTGTAAGCCGTGAAATATTATAAAAATTCAAAGGTACTCATAAATTGTATTTATACATCATATTTTTTTAGATGAATTATTTTTAATTTCTATAATTATGTAATCATAAATTTGAAAGTGTGATTAATTCAGTTACTTAGGAACTCTTATCATTATACTTCAGATTAAGTTGTTAGAATTTTAAACTCTTGTGTGTTGACTTATTGCTGATTTGATATATATCTACACATAATAGAAATATAGAATAATTTATATAATGAATTTATTCATTGATATAATGTTTAGTGAAATAGATTTATGCTATCTATGCATGAGTTATTATTTTATTTTTGTATCATTTTCTTCAATGACAATGCATGTTTTTCCAACAATGTAATTAATTTTTGATGGATGCTTCATAACAGCAATTGTAAATAAAATAATATGAAAATTATTCGCTTTCATGGGACTTTTTATAATTTGGCATTTTTTTTTATAAAACTTAAATTTTAATAACATCTTAAAAGGAATTATTTCCTTGTAAAATTTTATTTATGTATTGTGTGTATTTTTATTAATTTTGGGAATGAAAAATTATAACTTAAGAAACTCTGAAAAATAATAACATATTAGGAAGAAAAGAAATGTTTCAAAATTTAAATGATTTTGAATAGGAGAATAATTGTGAGGAAGATATAGTGGTTTAAGTTTTTTCTTATACTAGCATTCCATTTCATTTTAAGCTTTCAATATTTCTGATGAAGTAGAATTTGTTAATATCTTAATCGTAAGCGACTGGTTCAGTTTTGTGAATGCTATTGATAAAATGGTATAAGAATAAAGAAAAATAAAAGAAGTAAAATATGTGTTAAGGAAATATCTGGCTCGAAATGAATAATGAAAATAAAAAGGTATTTTACTGTTTCTTAACTGATGTTTACTTTATAATGTTGAAATTAAAAGTTTCTTATCATGTGCATTTGTGTGTGTGTGTATGTGGGATTTGAATATAACTTTAGGCCTTATTCGGAAATCCTATGGTCTTGAATTCAAAAGAAGAAAACTTAAGATAAAGTTTCGGCTTTGGAATTTATTTTCACAGACATTATTAAGGAATTTATGTATTTGTACCATAAATATATAAAAGAACAATTTTGAAAAACTATCTTATAAAATGAAATTATATGAGAATGTTTTTTCCTCATCTCTATTGAGGGATATTAATCTCACAAAGGATTTTATAATAGGAAAATAAATATCCAATATATTATTATGAATAATTTTATAAAAAATTCTGTCATGTGAAAAATATAACTGTTAGTCCGTAATGAATAAAATGAGAATAACAAATAGAACTAAATTGAATGTTTTAGTAAATACAAAAGTCACTCTGAAATTTTTGAGATAAAACTAGACTTTTAAAGTTATACTTAAAAAATTTTAGGTGTGTTCAAAGTAGTCTCCTCCAGCATCAATGCACTTTTGTACACGAATTTTCCACAGATTAAATGCCTCAAGCCATTCATTTCTTGAAATAGATGAAAAAAATGCATTTATAGCCACATCAATCTATTCTTTTGAATGAAAATGACGTCCACGTAAGTTCTTTTTAGATTAAAGAATAACCAAAAGTCGCAGAAAAATCTAGAGCAGGTGAATACGGTGGATGTTCGATCACTTTAATTTGTTTTTGTTTAAGAAACTCAACTGTTAATCCGGCTGTAAGTGAAGATGCATTGTCATTGTGAAGCATTAGTCCCCTAACATTCAGTTCTTGTAGATTTTCTGGAAGACATTGAGTGGTATACCAGTTTGCTGTTATTGTCTTCTTTCCTTCCAACTTGATGGCTTTGACCAATCCCGTACTTCTGAAGAAAACGGCATACATCACTTTTCCGTTGTTTTTTCACCATTATCGGCATGGGATCATCTTCAAAGACCCATACTTTGCTTTCTTGACGAGTTGGAACGTCAAAAAACGGTATGTAGGTTTCATCACCTGTTACAATTTTAGAAATGATGCGGTGTCCACTATCGTTTAGCAGTTTAAGAGTTTCTTTACTGATTCTCCTACGCCCCTCTTTTTGGTGATCAGTTAGATAATGGGGAACCCAACGGCAAACTAATTTTTTCATATGTAATTTTTCATGAATGATTTTGTGTATGGCTGCGGATCCAATGTTAAGTTCCTTCTGTATCTTTTGATAGGTACAGCGATTTACATCCATTAACATTTTTCGTATGGCAGACACATTATCCGAGATTACTGCTGATGGCGGCCTTCCTGTGTGTTCTTCATCCTTAAGAAAATTACGACCTCTTCTAAATTCTCTAAACAATCTAAATACAGTAGCACGAGCTGGAGATTCATCACCAAATGCTAATTGCAACCGTTGAACGCATTCCTCTTGATTTAATCCTGATTTAAAATCATAGAAAATTTTAGCGCGAAAATGTTCTCGCGTCAACTCCATTTTCTCATCTGTTTAGAATTTATACTACGCTAAACAAGTTTAAGTAAGTCCGTAAAATATCGTCTTCTGTGTTAAAATACTTTGTATTTTAAAATTAAATCATTATTTTTATTTTGTAAATTCTCGTCTGAGCGTATCTCAAAAATTTCAGAGTAACCCTCATAATGTGTTGAGGGGTCTTTTTAAGTCTAATTACCACACACTTATTTGTAGATCAATTTTGCCGCTGTAATCAAAAGGGAATATTTACATAGCAAATTTTGTTAAAATCTTATAAAATCTTTAATGAGGAAATGTCAAAAGATGTATTACTATTTTTAAAGACTGATTACCAGCGGTTATGATAAATATTAGAAAACATTTAAAGATAATTAGTAACTTTCCTAACGAATTCAATTGTGCAAGAAATAAAAACTCGAAAAAAAAATATTTAATTGATTTAGATAGATCAATTCCTTTATCATATAGGAAATCTGAGTGAAAGATTTATAATCACAAATAAGGAAATATAACATGTTGGAATCTTTCTGAATGAAGCGCAATTTACTGATAGCATCTCAGAATAAGTTGTTTTTATCGAAAGAGATAAACAAAGCCTCTTTAATCATAATTAAATGTTTGTAAGCGTTAGAAAAGACATACTATGTTTCCTGTAATGAATGGTTTAAAAAATGTAAAAAAAAGTGCCCTAAAATATCGATAATTAGATATTTTAGGTATTATTAAATAAACTAAAAATGTTATTAGGCTGTTATGAAAATACGAGATAGAATGTTGAATTCTATTTTTTTAAATCCAAATTGATAAATAAGACTTCTAATCATAATTAAATTTTTACAGCTGCTATAAAAAAATAAAAAAAAAAAATAAAATAAAAACTTGAGTAGAATTTGTCTTCCGAAAAGTTTTTTAAATTTGTGAAATTTTGAAAGATTCTGAGGATTTTTTTAGCTAAATATATAAATAAAATAAGTTATATTCTATCAAATAATTAATTTTAAAACTTATATTTTTATCTTTTATGTTTTTAAATACTGCGTACTGTATAGGAATTAATTGATATAATTTTAAAAATATTTGAATTTATTCTAAAATTTTGGAAAATTCTTATCGGTAAATTTCCAGGTATTGTTAGAGTATGACCACGGGACTAGCAAAATTTTTTTTAAATTGTAGTTTATAAGGACAGCATGATTAGAAATTGTTGTTAAGCTATTTATTAAGACGTATAATTGTAGTGTATACATTTATAATCTTTTAAATTTTCCATGTTAATGCAATGCATTTTTAAAATGTTAAATATGTATGATTTTAAGAAGTAATTGAAAAAAAGTATATTAAGCTAAGAGAAAATTGATTTAAACTGCACGTTAGAGAATTAATTAATGTTATGTTTTAATTAAGTGTTATAGAGATGGATCTTAGTTGAAGCAAGTATTACTTTTACTAAATATTTCTGGATTGAGAAGATTTGAATTTTATATTAATTAATCTAAATTATACATTTTAAAAGTAAATAAATGAAAAACAAACTATAAGCTAGCTTTGTTTTCCCCATTGCTTTGAAGTTTCAAAAAATTTATTTTGTTAGTAATCAACAATTATTCTTAATGCCATAACTAAAATGAAGAATTATGATTGTATAGTTTTGATGGTAAAAATAATACTAGAATAAAATTTGAGTAAATGTTTCTTCAAAAAAGAAAATTTTTATTCATTGAGTTATAATTATGTAGTTCACATTTTTTATATACTTTTCTAATAAATAGAAGTTGTATATCTTTAATACTTAAAAATATTTTTAAATTTAGTATTATTGCAATAGAGGTTTTTAAATTGTTACACTTAATCTATTTTGCTATCTGATTAAGAATTGCAATTTTATTATTTTATATAGGTTACTAAAAACGATTAAAAGTTCTTCGAAATATTTTATAAAAAATTTGTGTAGTAGCCAATTCTAATTTTTACAAAGTCTTTTCTTGTTATTTTAGATAAAATGTATTCATATTTTACTTGCGAAATATTGTATACTTTAGAAATTTTATTTTATTTTTACAAATTTCATATTTTACTCTCTCTTGGAACCTACACTCACAAATATTTCTGCTATCAATTTCAACTCATAAAAATTAGTTATGTTTGATTATATTTAATTATTTTTAAAATATAAACGTTAATTTTTGATATTATATATTAAAAAGTTTTTCTTAAAGAAAATTTATAAAAAAATAAAAAAAATTTTTCTTAGAATTCATGGAATACAATACCTGAAAGTGAATATATTGCATACATTCCTCGCACAGTTGAGTTGCTAAAAACTGAAAGCAAAATTTGGACATATTCATTAAATTTGCCATTGAAGTCGATTCTTTATTGCCAATTGCCAGTTTCGGTTCTTCCGGACGAGAAGTATCTCGAATTTCAATTGTAGATTTTTACCCGAATCTTCGTGTCATAAATTCTTTTCTGAAGGTCAAAACTTCAACGCATGCTTCTCTCACTGTCAAAATGAAATAAAGAAATTGCTGGAAGAATAGAAGTCTTTTCGAATTTAAAATAAAATACAAAAGAATTTCTGATTAAAACGAAAATTTCAATTGATTGCATCACTTATAAAAAAAGACATTTTGATTTATGGTATTATGTACTAAATACCATTAAAAAGTTCTGTGTCAACTTAATGCTTAATATTTTCTGGTTATATAATTTCTCATGTGAATTGAACATCTGACATAGTATTATTTCTTAGGCAAATCTTAACAAATTATTACGAAAAAAGCGAAAATGTTCTCTGGTAATGTTAATTTCATAAGCGTTTCAAAAATAAGATCTTAAGACGCGAATTTGAAACATTCTTTGAATTAGGATGAAAGTAACAAAATAAAACATTTATTTCTCCTCCAATAATATGAATTAGAAACTATTATTTAACCAATAATAGAATAGAAGTATAAATAAATAATTTTAAATTAGAATACGCATTTAATATCATTAAAATTAGAAATCAAAATATTCGTAAGCTTTGATTGAGAAAAAACGAATTGAAAAATACAAGAAACAGGATGCTGAAAAATTAAGAAATATTTTAAAAAAATTAGATTTACTTGTTAAGAAGTTGAAACTATTTTGGAACTATTCAAATTTATTTCAATATTTATTATAAATATTTAAAAATTGTGTGAAATATTAAATTTTAAACTTCTTTCGAAAAATAATAATTAAAATTTTTATCTCAAATATCAGGATTTAGAAAATTGTAGGTTTCTTCCAATTCAGTCAAAGATTGAATTGGAAGACATTGATAAACTTTATGTTATCCTCTTCTGTAATATGGTAGCATAGATCTGGTCATTTTACTTTGCATGAAATTTACAAAAATTTGTTTTTTGGTCTTCATAAGCAATTGCCGATAATTATTTGCAAAACTCTTGTGATACAAGGAAAGTAAAGCAACTGGAAGTGACATCATTATGGTGTCAATAAGTAACAAAACGATATTTGTTTTAGCAGAAGACACATTATGTTTAGAAGATCTATTGTATACACGTTTAAAGCTTTATTATGCCCATTATTTCTTTATTAGTATGGTATGGCATTTAGAAAAA
The DNA here is from genome assembly GCA_030067965.1 of Latrodectus elegans. Taxonomy (NCBI): domain Eukaryota; kingdom Metazoa; phylum Arthropoda; class Arachnida; order Araneae; family Theridiidae; genus Latrodectus; species Latrodectus elegans. The sequence continues at coordinate 24,642,704 of CM057822.1, read as the reverse complement.
AGATAATCAGTTTTGGTGTCAATCTCGTCCCAGGATCGTAATTCAAAGTGGCCAAATGTTTAATTGTATTTAACAGCTTTAGTTAACAGAAACAGACAATCTGAAACTATCCTAATAATCTAAATATTAAATTATGCAAAAATTTCCGCCTAAAAGTACATATGCACGTTAAAAAGTCCGTAGGATTTTATGTTTCGTGACAACATGATCTCAAAATATATTTTCTCGTCAGAACAAGCTTCTAGTAATTACTACTATCTTGACAATTACCATCAGCAAAGACAAGTATACACTATTCTAAAACAATTATTAGAAAAAATTTCAATGAGTACAAATTTACATAAAATTCAAAAATAAACGTAAAATATAAAAATGTGTGATATCTTCAGGAGGGTATAAATGTGATCAATGTTTTAAGCATTTGCTAACACATCGACCATTTAAAGCTCAATTATGTTTCTATAATTTCCTAGGTAGAAATATATACGTATGGGGGAGTAAAGGGAATGAGTAAAAATAAATTTCCACTAAATATTAAAATTTTTACCATCTCATAATATAAGAAATAATTTAAACTTTAAAAGATGACCGAAAAATCACTTGTTGCCAGAAAATTCATTTTTCAGCAGAAATTATTTAAAAACATTTTATGGATTAATATCAAGAAATAAAAAATAAAGCAATTTTAAAATTTCTTATATGAATCACTCTTAAATATTTAAAATATTTAGAAGATAAAAAAAATCACTAAAATATTATTTTACTATTTAGTTGCATTACTTTGATCTCAATAACGCCAAAAAAATTTATTTAGAGCTGAGAATATTTGAAAGTTCTAAAAAATAAGTAATAAAATATCATTTTCATTCTCAGTTACCTAATGTCGATCTTAATGAACATAAAAACTCGTTTTATTTGAATAATGAATATTTAAAAATTATGAAACAAAATGAATAAGATAAAGAGTATTATTTAATAATTTAGTCACATAATGCTTATTTCAATATGCATGATTCACATAATAAGCATCAATATATAGGAGAGACTTATCACAATATGCAATTTCAATAATTTTAAGAATTCTTCAGAAATGAATCATAAATATTTGAAAAAAGTTTTAGGACTAAAATCTTGTTAATAACACTTTTTTATTCAGTTGAATAACACCAATTTCAATTCTTCAAAAAATTCTTCATATTTAAATCGAGAATATATGAAAAATCTAAAATGAAAAAAATAGCTATATTAACTAGTTAAGTAAACTAGTTAGTAACTATTCTCTATCCTGTGACATTTGTCTCAATAATTCTTATAATTATTCAAGATTATAAATATTTGGAATTTTTAGAGCGACGATTCTTGTTAAAATTTACTACCCACACACACTTTATACGAATTTGCTACCCACTTTATACGAAGTCAATAAAATACGTTAAAAAATATCACATAATTCTATGTTACATGCCGTTGATCTTAATAACTGGAGCACAAATCTTAAATAAAAAAGTCTTTTTTTATTTATTTATTAAGGAATTATTAATATAATAATGTCTGTATAATATCATGAATCTTAATAAATTTATAATAAAATCAAACTTTTTCTCTCTATTTGTTTGCCCGAGGTGATTGATAGCTGTATGGTGTAGACCCTGTATTCCATGTTGTTCAAGGACTAGTTATATTATATATTATTATTATTATTTATTTATTTATTTATTTTTTTTTTTGAAAAAAATCAATAAATGGAATATAAACTAAAAAAAACTTAAATTTTATTTGGAAACAAAAAAAAACTCAAATTTGCAATGTATGCTGGTGTTAGAATTAGAGATATTTTAAATATATTTTTTTTCCAGCATCGAAAGTAAAAGTTGCAAAAAATTATATTATATTCCAATAGATTGTATTTCTTCAGTTAGCTGTACTAAATGGCGGAATGGCCTGATTATGTTTCTTTCAGTTTTAAAATTGTGGCTCAAAATTCTCCATACATACACTAAATAAATTGCATTTGTCACTTTAAAAGAAATAATATATACTGTACTTAAAGTTAATGTGAATATGAGACATATATTCCTACTTGAAAACCATCGAGATAAACGTTACGAGATCTCAATTCACTTTAAAATAACTTCATGTATTTTATTGAATGGAAATCAAGAAGATAAATATTTCTTAAAGATACTAGCTTTTTTTAGATTTTTTCCTGATACTCATTTTAAAATGCATTAAATTATAATTTAAGGGAAAAATATACTTTAGGAAGTCCCTTAGAAAAAATTTGCGATTTTGTTTAGTCACTAAGCGTTTTTTAGGATGTTTTTGATGAAAAAAATAGCACGAAAAACACTATGCAATGATACATAATTAAAAATGACACAAAGTTTACAAAACAAATGTTTGTGATTAATGTTGCGAAAGGTAATTCATTGATAGTATTGTAAATATATTTAAATAATTTTAAATAATTAATTTTAATATTTATCAAATTAATTAATTTCATTATTAACTCATATTAAAATCAAATTAAATCTAAGCAATTTTCAGGAAATTCATTTCAAAAATATGATAGGCATTTATAAAATAATAACTATCAATATCTATTTATCATCCATTTCCGCTTAGTTAGAATTAAATATAAAAATATATTGTTCCTGGGTGACGTAAAGAGAAATGATCACTTATTATAGAATGGAGAGGAAATATTATTATAATCTTGAAATTAAAAAAATAGTATTGTTGTTTATCATTAATGAAAAATATTGGTTTATTGTGTTGCTCACATCCTAATATTTTTTAGTGTCACTTAATTGTTAAAGTAATATTTATTAGTGAAATACAACGAAGATGTATTTATCCATTATCCCCCAGAAATCAAGGTGACAAGTGAAATTAATTTGAAAGGATTCATTTTTGTATATAAATTGATGAAGGCCCATGATTTTTAACATTTTCACATTTCGCTGAATTGCCTTAAGAGAATTGAAGTGTACCCATTACTTGAGAAAAAAGATACGTATCATAATCTGTGATTTACAATGACGGTAAAGCTTCTTCCATTATTATTGTTGATGAATAAATTCAAGAATCCAAATTTTCAATCCCACTTGGGCAAACAACCAATGCCAGTTCATCATTTTATCGCCGTTGGTGAGTATGTTGGAATTTAAAAGCTATTTTTTCATTAGGAAATTACTTTCAAAAAGTTTATAAAAATAATTCCTTTTTTGGGTCATAATTGACACTTTTATGAATTTTTACTTAATAATTATATTAAAAATTATTAATATTCATTAAGCATCTTTGAGATTAGGAATCAAAATTTATAAATTTTATTTTGTTTGATATTTTTTTAAGAAAAAATAGTATCGTTTCGAAAAAAAACTAAATTTTTTTATCTGAAATTAGACAAAATTTTGTGAATTTTTTTATTTTTAAATATGACATGATTCCAAAAAATGTTGTAAACTAATATATCGGTCTGTATGTGTTTCTTACTAAATTTAGAAATAATTTCTGATTTATTTATTTAATCATAACAAATAATTAACAAACTCATTGTAATATTTTTTTATTTTCTGATATTGTGGAAAGAATTTTATATATATATATATATATATATATATATATATATATATATATATATACTTTGTAAAATTATACTGGCTTCTAAAAAATTATCAAATGCAATATTTACTTCATGTTTTATATGGAATTAAAAAAAGCGTTTTAAACTGAGAATTATATTTTAGAAAGAGTTTAAAGAAGCGGGTTTTATGAAAAATAACTTTAAATATTTTATTAACTTTTAAAATTATTGTTATTCATATATATATTTATAATTATTAAAATCATAGTTTTTGTTGATAAATTAAAAAAAAAGTACATATTAGACGCAGGTACATATACATATAGGTATATATACATATGCAGGTATATATACAAATGTTTATATTTATGTGTGTGTGTGTCATTAAGACTTATTAGAATTTATGCAAAGTGGATGTTTTTTTAAGATATTATTATTAAATGTTTCCAATTTGCATTTAAATTCCTTACATTCTATAGTTTATTTTATACTACTTAAAAGTGAATGAGTTTATGTGTATTTTATAGCTACCCTTATTATTTTTTAGTTAGGTTGCGTCGCCTATTATGAAAAATCTGAAGTAAGCGGAATACAAAATGCTATTTAGCAATGGTTAAAATCACTACTTTTATATATTTCATCTCTATAATTTTTATAACCATTAAGTGCAAGTTTGTAACAATAATTAAAATAAAAAACATGATTTTTCCAATAATTTTTTACTCAAATTTAATAAGCTGAAATCTCAATTAATATTATTTTGAATCTAATATTTTAAAACCGATGAAAAGTAACCTATTTGGAATATATACAGGTTTTAATAATTACTGGCTTGCTGTATAACACGTGATTTCAAAAATTAACAAATCCGAATATAATAGTTGTGCTTTCAGAAATAAAATTTTTAGTAATCTAAACAGTAGATTTTTTTAATTACTCTTCATATGTAATGAATACAAGCAACAGTATTCCTGCTTTATTTGCTGAGTCAGGCATCAGAATTACCAGCTTTAGTTATCAAAAGCTTATTTTTCACATAATTATAAGTTCCAAATTCGTATTTGGCTTGTTATAAATTTTTATTTAAAAATAAATTTGGGACTTGGATTATATAATAACAATTACAAGATTTTTCAATGAACTAATTATTAGAAATTTTAAATCATTATTTTAAATTTGTATTAGTTTTTGCCTTTTTCCATTGTCATGATTATTGCTTTGAACTGGAGATTTTCTTATTCTATTTTATTTCTTAACACTTCAAATTTTTATTCATTATTTGTGTTATTATAGTTATTTTTTAGAGAAATTGATTTTGATTATTTTCAATTACATATATATATATATATATATATATATATATATATATATATATATATATATATATATATATATATATATATATATATATATATATATATATATATATATATATATATATATATACAATTAATCAAAAACCAAATTGAGAATAATAATCAAATGTTTTATATTATATTAATTTGATTATTATTCTCAATTTGGTTTTTGATTAATTTTATAAATATATATTATTATTCTCCATTAAATAAAAACTCCCGTTTCCTGAGAGAATTTAATTTTAGATTGAAAAACATCATTATATTTGATGGGATCTAATTGTACAAATGATTAAACTAACTGCTTAATTTTCATCTCTTGACATGAAATGCCAATTTGAAAGACAAACAGAGTAAAAATATATTTCATTCAAGTATATCATTATTTAAATTTAAGAGCCAAATATTTATATGCTTAGAAATCTATATGGATGTTTCTTCCTATATACAACAATTAAAAATGTGACAGATAGGTATAAATAATTATATTTATTATATTTTTATATTTATATTGCATTATTATGCATTTGCTTTCCATGTTTTATCATCGCTATTTGTTCACGTTGTTTCTGCAGATTTGCAGAATGACAGAATAGAATAATTACAGTATAACATAATAGAGGCATGCTTCAATAATTCCTATGTTGCTGTTCTTTTGTGATCAAAATTGATTTGCGATAGAAAGTTTTTTTCTCGAAGCATCAACTTAACGAATTGTTTCACTTGAATATTTTCCACTGGTCTTCGATTTCTTAGATACAAATCGAAATCAAATTAATATAAATATACTAACATTTTTAGAAGTTCAATATGCTGCTGATAAGAAATTTAAAGAAACGTTGAAGGATGACTTTTCTATCAGTCTCCAATGTTTATAGGAACAGTGTCATAAATGAATTGTTTTAAATACTAAGTACTTTACAGGTTAATTACTTATTTTCGTACAAATATTTGGCAATACGATATTCCCGTGGTTTCATTCAGCTTATTTTTTAAACTTTTTTATATTATCAAAGGTTTTAACTTACATTATCAAAGGTTTTAACTTACATTATCAAAGGTTTCCTCATAAGTTTGGAAATGACTAGGAATCAAGCCAATTTTCAGAGTTTACTTCATTCAAATATCTAGACATTACAGGCGAAGACAATTTAAACACTTGTAAAAACTTCATTGATTAGAATTAGTACTATTAAGATTTGCCAGTATTTTCTATTCATTTGTTCATCGTAACTAAATAATTTAACAAACGTAAATAATTTAACTAGCGTAACTAAATTTATAAGAACAAAACTGATAAGGATTATGATAAAAATGGATTTCTTAAATTGTTGAGAATTGATTATTAAGTTTGATTCATTAGTTTATCTTAACTAAACACTTTTAAGATAATTTTCTTCACAAACCTATTAGCGAAATATTTATTATTTAAATGATTTCCTTATAAAATCATATATATATATATATATATATATATATATATATATATATATATATATATATATATATATATATATATTTAGATAAATCAGTTCCGACAACAATTGGGCCTTCTACACCTGAAATAATTTCTACTCCAAATATTATAACGACTATGATAGAAAGTTCTACACCCGAAGGAACAACGCCTGGAATTACAACTGTTGGAGTTCCGGAATCTACGCCTCCAGTTACAGTATCAGAAGGAGCAAACGGAGCCACAACGCCGGGTGGAGAAGCAACTGGAGCCACAACACCCGGAGAAGCAGCAACGGGAGGAACAACACCTGGCGAAGCAGCAACGGGAGAGACAACACCAGGAGAGGCAGCAACTGGAGAGACAACACCTGCTGCAACCACAGCAGCAGCTTGAATAACATAAGTATTGAAAGCGACATAAAAGCAGCTCTTGGGATATAAAATGTAGCTAAAAATGCTTTGCAATTTGTGTGTGTATTTGAATTTGCAAAATGTTACAATAAATAGTATTATTTTCAAATGGTATTTCACAAAAATATTTAATAAATTCTCGATTTAATATTCATTTATGAAGGCAAAGAACGATATTTATAAAAATTTCTAACTAGAAAATTTATTGATATATATATTCTCTTATATGAAGTATTTAGAAAATATATTTTAAAGGGCAAATATCAACAGATTTATTAGATTTGAAAACCAGAAAAAGTATTCATTTAATTTAAACTAAAAATGGACTTTCCAGTCGAAAATGTTGTGAAATTTGAGATAATTTAGTTAATAAAGAAGTAAAAAACTTAGGGAAATAATTGAGGATTAAAATATAAATGATTTAAAATGAATACTTTTTCTTTGCTGACCACACAATGATTATGAACATGAAATATGTGTGACTTCTTTGAAAATAAACATATTTCACTGAAATTTTGTACAGGTATATCTAATATCATATATAAGATATAAAACAATAAAATTAATATCACCATTATGTATATTGATTAAAATTTTTAAAATAAAGTAATGATATATTTAGATTCATATGATTGTAAGGTAATTTCTGATAATACACTGATTTATAGCTAAGAATGTACATTGGATTTTTCTTTTGAAAATGAAGTTATCAAACAAAAGTTTATAGCAACAGATTATAGTAACTGATAGTAGTGAATTCAACTCTTCAGTGGAAAGTTGTTAATTGTAATTTTATAAAGTAAAATGGATTTTCTTATAGTATCTCAAACAATATATGAATTGTCTTTTATGAATTTACAGGCTATACAATAGTTTTATTGTATAGCCTGTAAATTCACATGAGATACTTTTCCAAAATATCATACATTGATTACGCATTACAGCTGATTGTAACGAGATAACAAATAAGAATTCTCCGAAGAAACGTCTCCCATAAATTTTTCTTCATTTTTATACCATAATTTGATAAAAGAGCCTATATTAAACATATGCTAAATTGTATAAAGACACCTAATGTGATTTTTTCTAGTATATTTCGCTTCTAATAAAATGCTTTATTTTCTTCCTGTTGAGAAGATGCTAGTCATCTCAGAAGATGAGAGTCAGAGGATAATTTCAAATGAACTGCTTTCAAAAACATTTTTTCTTGACCAACTTTTAGCATAATACAATAAACTTTATATGATCTTAATCTTGCCTGGGCAAAAATCAAGGTTCTTTGTTTTATTAAAAAACATCTTTTCTGTAGGGCATTGAACGGAAATCAAATTACAAATCGGTTAGTATAAAAACTTTTCTCTGTGAAATGTCTCTTTTATTAACCTCCCTTCATTCTATACGAAGTTTCTTTCATCATTTTGACAGGAAAGTCTTATCTGGAAAAAGGGTTAAATACAGCTAACAGGTCATTTGAGATTTTACTTTAGTTTTTGAAAGAATTAAAGAAGAATTAACCATCAGCTTTTTACCTCTTATCTTTTTTTATGGCGTTATATATATATATGCTCACATCTAGCAATTCTCTCAAGCTATCATTATTAATATTAAGAGAATTATGAAATTATCAATGACTGATTATTGGGAACAAAATCTTGTTCACTTATTTAATCACAAGTTTTTCATTTATGAAGAAGCAAATTTAAGCCGAACAGATGAGAAAAAGAATTGTGAAAATTTTATTCAGTGTTATAAAATCTGTATTTAATAGATTCCGTCATTGAAATAATTAATTTTTAAGAAAACACAGCAACAATTTTCAGTTTCAGTCATTTTGATATTGAGTAAATTTTTTTTTTTTGAATTGTTAATTTTTAATATTTTCTTAGAACTGCTGTTTTAGCCAAAAAATTACATTGAATAATTTCATTCAGAACGCAAACACAAATAATGTATCTTGCTATTTTATTTTATTTATTTTATTATATTTATTTTATTATTTATTACATTATTTTTTTATTTCTTTACCACATTTTTCTCAATTTTATCAAAATTTAGATTTTGATACGTTCGATTAATGTTACATGAAATATACACAGTATTTTACAGCAGTTAAGAATAATTTTCTATAAAACACATCTTTAATTTAACTAATTTTTACACTATCACATATTATACTAAGTTATATTTTTAAATGTTATTTTCCAAAAAGGAATGTTATATTACTTCAATTGCTTTAGTACAATTGATACGTTGATTGCTTTAATACAATCGTAATCAATATCAATAAATTAATCCTTAATTTGAAAAAAAATAGAAAAGCAATCTAAAGAATTACATTAAATATCATATTCATATGTGATACTAAAATATAAATTTGAATTACAATTGGCAGATTTCAATTTGAATATAAAAGAAACTAATTATGAAAATTTCTAACTTTAGTTGCATAATTATTCATATTATTTCAAAATATTAAATTTATATTATTTCAAAGTATTCAAAGTATTAGATTTTTTATTCATACTTTCTACATGTAATAAATCATAATTATCCAGAATTATTGAACGGAATGGGCATCAACTATTTGATACATATTTCTATGTAAAGATGCATAAGATGATGAAGATATAAAGCATTTTTCATAAAGCAACTCATACTTTATATAGTATGAAATTTATCTTAGAAGATTTCTTTTCCTTTTAAATAGGTTTTCTATAAATATTTATAAATCGAATAATATTAGTTACAGACAATTCATTTCTACAGTCTAAAAATCTCTTTTTATCATCTGAGTTAACTATTTCATAGGAACATGTTTGGGCTATATTTCTTGTACATCTAAATAATTTGATGAAACACTACACGATTCATTACTTTTTAATATGAAAATAATGTATAGGAGGAATATATTGAATCTTGGTGAGCTTATAAGGACCAGGATTATAACCACAATAAGCTAAATGTTTGCCAGTATCTACTGAAAAATTGGCCCCATTTATCCCATTACCCATGCGTCTGAGAGCATACACCTGTATGGAATGTCGTTGACAAAGGTTATAAGGAATTCCATATACAATGATGATAACATTAATGATTATATAATTTTGAAATTAAACGAGGGTCACTCTGAAATATTTGAGATACAACTAGGTTTTTAAAGTTATACTTATAAAATTTTAGATAGGTTCAAAGTTATCTCCTCCAGCATCAATGCACTTTTGTAGACGAATTTTCTACAGATTAAATGCCTCAACCATTCATTTCTTAGAATAGATGAAAAAAATGCACGTAAGTTATTTCTTAGATTAAAGAATAACCAAAAGTCACACTTAGCTAGATCAGGTAAATACGTCGGATGTTCGATCACTTTAATTTGTTTTTGTTTAAGAAACTCAACTGTTAATCCGGCTGTATGTGAAGATGCATTGTCATTGTGAAGCATTTGTCCCCTAACATTCGAACCTTGTATAATTTCTGGAAGACATTTAGTGGTATACCAGTTTGCTGTTATTGTCTTTTGTCCTTCCAACTAGATGGTTTTGACCAATCCCGTACTTCTGAAGAAAACGGCATACATCACGTTTTTCAGTGCGCGTTGTTTTTTTTCACCATTGTCGGCGAGGGATCATCTTCAAAGACCCATACTTTACTTTCTTGACGTGTTGGAACGTCAAAAAACGGTATGCACGTTTTATCACCTGTTACAATTTTAGGAATGATTCGGTGGCCACCATCATTTAACAATTTAAGAGTTTCTTTACTGATTATAACACGCTCCTCTTTTTGGTGTTCAGTTAGATTATGGGGAAACCAACGGCAAACTAATTTTTTCATATGTAATTCTTCATGAATGATTTTGTGTATGGATCCAATGTTAAGTTCCTTCTGTATCTTTTGATAGGTATAGCGATTAACATCCATTAACATTTTTCGTATGGCAGACACATTATCCGAGATTACTGCCGACGGTGGCCTTCCTGTGTGTTCTTCATCCTGAAGAAAATTGAAACCTCTTCTAAATTCTCTAAACCATATGAATACAGTAGCACGAGCTGGAGATTCATCACCAAATGCTAAATGCAACCGTTGAACGCATTCTTTTTGATTTAATCCTGCTTTAAAATGGTAGAAAATCATAGTGTGAAAATGTTCTAACGTCAACTCCATTTTCTCTTCTGTTTAAAATTTATTATACTATAAACAAGTTGAAGTAAGTCAGTAAAATATCGTCTTCTGTGTTAAAATACTTTGTATTTGAAAATTAAATCGTTATTTTTATTTTGTAAATTCTCTTCTGCGCGTATCTCAAAAATTTCAGATTAACCCTCGTATAACCATTGAAGCTACTATTTTACACCAGTTTTCATTAAGTTTTAAATTATTAAGCTTCAAAATTTGTCAATCATTTCATAGAAACCTTGTATTATACTATTCATAAAACTATTTATGGCAACGGCTTTTCCTAATCAAACAAGTCGAAAGCTAATTAAAAATATGTAGAACAGAATAATGAAATGCGTTTGACATTCTACAAATGATTCATTTATATCATTTGGCTACGAATTTCATCATTCATTAAAAGATTTTCGTCTCTTAAATGTTTATCACATCTTATTCTAGTTGAGACATCTGCGGAAGCATATGAGACTTATTGTTCCAAATGAGACATCTGCGCGTGAGAGGATGAGATATCTTGTTCGAGTTCATTGGCATAAACATGCCTATGTATTTTTTACTGTCTAATCATACACAAGGAAGATTAATATTTATATTTTCAACAATAGTTTATAAGCGCTGAGAACATATAAATTTCAAATATTACTCCTTTACTTGTGTTTTCAAAACCACTGATATAAATATCATTTTAATTAATGAGATATATTTTTAAGAGAAGTTTATTACATATATAAAATGATAAAAAAAACTATAAAAGTATTGATATCAACCATTTATAAAGATTTTTTTAGAGCGAGAAAAGTATTATACTATTCCAAGAAATTATAAATAAAACTAAGCAAAAATATTTCATGCACATTTTTTCTGAAGTAGTAGTATACAAAGCACTGATTTCCAAAAGAAACTTTCAAAATTTTATCAATTATTTTTAATAGATTCAGTCTTCTAATTGCTTTTCATTTTTTAGATAAAAATGAGCAATAAAAATAGATAGATATTTTTTTATATCTGTTTTGTGAAAGGGGTATGCAGAGTTAAAAATATATCATTTAGATTTATAATTTTGTCTTCAATTCATTGAAATTCCAACATCTGAGATATTATAATTTAATTTGCGTTAAATAATATTTTTACATTATTCTGTTATAGTTTATGAATGTAATTATATATAATTAAATTATTTTGGGTTTTATTATACATTTTACTATACTCTGTACGTAACTTATTCAATTGTGTTACATGCTGACTGAAAAATGATAAATTATCTGGAAAGTTTTAATAGTTTTAATTAATTTTTTAATATTTAATTTTTAATAACTGTTATTGAGCAAGATTAAAGCAATGCAATGGGTGAGTTAGGATTATTTCTCTATCTATTTATCTATATTTGAATTTCCATGATATATTTAAAGATAAATTTATTTATTAAAACAAAAATAAAAACTATATATCATATTCTAGTAAATTTAATAATTTTACGCAATTTTATTAATAAATAAAATCTTTTTAAATTCATCAAATTATGTGAAAGTAAATAATAAAAAATTCACAAGAACCAATTTTTATATCAGAAAAAATCACTTCTCAATGACAGTAATCAACAAGTAGTTTTGAGGAAAAGAGTACATATTTGAGTCTATAGCCAAAAGTGAGTATTTTGAATAGCAGAAGGGAGAATTTTGATAAATAAGATAATCAAATGAAAAATACAGAATAAATGATTAAAGTTTTCAAAATGTCATTATTCTGTACTTTTTATTTGATTTTATTTATTTTAAAACATAAATAATATATTTTTATTTCACTAAAATAATTTCAGTGTCATATTTTAAATATGCCCCTATCTCAATAACATGCCTTAAAATAACAATATTAATATCATTTTATACATAATGTGATTGTTTTATGAACTTATTCCTAAATCAAAACAAACATGTTTTTTGGGGAACGACTATTTTTTGGAGTGTCTTAAGATTGACAGCAGTGTAATAGTTTTGAAGACGTGTATTTTAATTTTATTCATGCATAATATATAGAATGATAAATGTAAAATGTATTAAAATAACAGGAATTTATTTTGGTTTTAATTATAAAATTCACTCAATTTTTATGCGTATGATTTTATTAAAACATTAAATATAAATTTAACAAATCAACAATCTTTGAAAGAAAAACTAAAATAGTAAAAAAAATAATATATATTATATACATTAAAAAATATTTTGTGGTAGAAAAAGAGGGATATACTCATTTCTTTTATAAATACTTATATAAAATTTACAGCAAATGATTTTTTTCCGTTTGAATATAAAAATATAATTTTCCATTATTTTCATAAAATAAATAAATAAATTTTATTATTTTCATACAAAAACTTTCAAATTCAGTCAGACAAAGTGTATTTGAACTAAAAAATGCAGTGTACACAATACAAAAAATATATAAATTGAATGAAATCAATATTCAACTATAAATTCAGAGTTCGGTTTTATTATTTTCTAAAAATGTTTATAAAACTCGTTAAAAATATCAATATTTTATATTATTTTAATGAAATTTTATGTTTCTCTACAGAAAATATTATGTGTTAGAAAATATTATGTATCTACAGAAAAATTAGTGTTTATCTAAGATATATCTGGACGAGATGAAATAAAAAAATAATTTAATGAAAGAATATGAGGTTTCTTATCATTGGCAGTTTAGTCTCAATTTGAACATTTACTAATTTTGAATTTCTTACACAAATTGGTGTAACACTTGAGGAGTTTTTCCATAGTTTTATTGTCCAGCAACTTTTTCTTGCATTTCTTTCAAAGCTTTCTTATAATCCTCTTTGGTGGCATCAGGATCCTCCTTTAACACTTTCAAGCCATTAAACGCATCTTCGAATTCCTGCTGGCCCCTTTGGGATAACTCTTTCGCTTTCTGAGATAGTACTTTATCAATTTTCTGCTTCCAATCATCCATCTGGAAAGCTTTGGCTGCTTCGTTAAACAAATTGCCAAAAGGACCCACGGTAAACTTTTTTGTGGTTGTGACAATCATATCAAACAAGTTTGCCACAGGACTTTGCTCTTTTGCAAGACATTCAACACTTAGAAAAGCAACGAGCAACAAAATGTATTTCATGATGAACTGGCTAAAAGAAAGTTCCTGTGAACACGGACATAAATAATGAATGGTTCGGGAACTTTTTATATTTATATAAGGTTTCTATTTCAATTCAAAAGTTGCGTGCTTATTTTAATAATAAACATATTGCCTTATTATTTGAACCAATTTCTGACCTTGAATATTGTATGGATCTTTTGTTGAATAGTTATTTCAATGCAGTTGATATGGAAGCAAATATTCTACAAAATGTAGAGATATTTCCATTGTGGAACGAAATATTAACTCAGCTTATAAGTGTAATAAAGTATCCAATAATAATACTGTGATAAAAAGGAATGTGAAACAAAGTGCAATATTCGATCAAATATGTCTCACAGATATGAATTTAAATATACTATAATTTCCTTTAGACAGATAACATTACACTAGACGTCATACTAAGTTAATCTGTGATTGACAAAGTTAAACTGAGAAAATTCTTGTCAGATGGCTTATATAGAATATGATATATCAATTATAAAAACAACTTATTATAAAAATCTACGTCAAAAAATGCTTACTGAGAAATATTGTAAATAAACTTAAATTTATAAAACAGAGAAATTATTTTCATCAAATACATGAAATCTATATACGTAATATTAATATTAAGTTATGAAAAATACTACAGTAAAATACTGAGGAAAAGAAAATTTTAAAATTCAATTTTTTGAATGATTTCTTTACATGATATACAGTTTGCTGTAAGAAAATTAGTTAAATTAAACTATACGTATTATAAGATCTGAATTATAAATATGTACCAAAAGTTTTGATCTAAAATATTTCTAGTACCAGATTGTTGCATTAGTTTTCTCACAGTTTAATCTCTTAATTTATGCATATATTTTCAACCTATGTAAATTCTAATGTTATATATATATATATACTTACTGAATATGGATAAATGTACTATGAGGCCTAGTAATTATTTTATTAAAAAGATATATGTTGTAACTCATAAATATTTTCTTTACTGCAAAAATCCAACAAAAGTCTCATTATCGTATGTGAGATCACTTTCTAATGTAAAATTTGTCCTAATTGTTAACTAATTTTTTATTCTTTTAAAGTTATACTGTTATTAGAGTTTAAAAGATAAACATGTTATTGTTTAACTTTTGAACTACAAGGAAATAAATTGACTTGATATGAAGTGGAAGCACTTGTTGCCATTAACAAGTACATTTATTTCCTTGTAGTTCAAAAGTTAAACAATCACATGTTTATCTTTTAACCTTGAATCTTCTTTGATTTGGCATATACCATTTCAGTATAGTATTAAATAGAATGTTTTACTATATTTTAAACAGAAATTATTCCAGCTTTCGAAGAAACGAAGGAGAAGGATAAAGAAATTGCACTCTTTCTTTCAAAGCAGACTACAGAATGATTATGTCCAGTAATTGTGCATACAGTTGAGTTTACATGTTTCCAAAACCATGAGAGAACAATTCGACAAAGATTAATCGGGGAATTATCATCTTTATTGGTGCTGCCTCTTAATGGAAGCAATATTGTAGGATGCTGGTCTCCCAACAGAGTGATATAGTCAGTGCTTATTATCTGTCCATGTAAAGAGAAACAAGGGGCCTACTCCAAATTACAAAAAGAGGTTGCAAAGCATTAAAGAACCAGCCCCATACTTCAGTCAACGAGAAGTCTGGGGTTATGGGCTTCTGAAGAGTTTCACCACAAGCAAACTCTTCTCGTGGTAGGAAATAGATAATTACAGAGTACAATATGAAAAAAATATGTTTCCAATGATTTGCTGTTCAAGTTTTATGGTCTTTGGTACTACTGTGTAAGTACTGACATATTTTCTCTATCATATTCTATGATTGAAGTTACTTTTTTCTTATAATTTTCGTTCTTTTTGGAAATTTATTATATGTTGCCATGTCATCTATTTCACTAAATTTACCCTAAATAATTACCCTGAAATGAACTCATTAAAAAAATTAAAATTGATTAATATATTAAAATGAATACTGTTTGCAGTTAAAAACTAGTCTATGATTTTTGTCTTAAATTATTGTTATTAAATTCTAATATTGTTAAAAATTACTGCTGGTTTAGTTTGCAATACTTTTTAAATACAAATTTGATTCATTGTGCATCAATATTTATTATTTGAAATGTTTAATAATTTTTCAAAAGAACATTAAATTTAAAAAACAAGATATAAAGATATACTGTAATTTATCTATATAATTATAATCTTTATTCCCAAAATTTATGTCAGGATATTTGTCTTCGCCTAACACAAAACATTAGCTATTTTTAATTTCAAATGCTTGATTATTGCATTTACAGTTAATTTAAAACATAATTAACTCTAATTTGAACTCTGTAAATTGCTTATGCAACCATGTAATTAATTTAAGGAATGGAACTTTTTGACTTGGAATTCTTCTGGCTTTAAGAGCAATGTCATCTGGTTTTTCCCTCTTTTAAAATAGAAGTCTATCTGTCATTTCTGAGAGTAGAGAAGTAAAATGACATTTTATCTCTCTTGTTTCTGCATCCAAATAATGTACTAGAAAATGTGACTGCACTCATTAATTTTCTATTTTTAAGAAAAGAAGTTTTTGTTGATTACTGTGCACATGTTTATTCTTTTCCTAATATACCACTGAGGGAAATCACATTAGAACATGAATGAAAAGAGTCATAATTTTAGATATTAATAATTTTGCAAGTAAAACAATTTTTTAAGTGTTTTACAAATCATTTAATTTTCTTTCTGATTTGTATGCAATTCCGCATTTTGCACGACAAAACAGAGTTTCTAACAAAATTATGTAACGTCGCAATGACGAGAGTGAAAGAGAGGGGTACATAAGGAATGGTTGCAAAGAAGCGAAATCGTTCACAAGGGACTTAAAAACCTTTCAGTTCAATAAATGCATAGTTATGGCACATAGAATACACATGAATGATGTTTTACGTGGTAGAATTATCGGCCGCCTTGAATGTGGACGTATCTAGCAGGAAGCATTCGAGGAACTTGGAACCGCCCAGAGTGTCATTTCCAGGCTTTGGAAACGGTTCTAAGGTGATGGTAATATGAGTAGACGTTACATCATAGGTCCCTCCCGAGTTACAACGCCGAATTAAGGACAGGTATTTGGCAGTTACTGCCAAAAGAAACGCATGGAGCACAGCATCATACCTGTCTCGTCAGCTCTCTTCAGTTACCGGTACGACAGTTTTAAGGCAGACCATGTATATACGCTTATTGCACATTGGTCTATATACTCGAAGGCCTGTCAGATGTGTTCCACTTACCGCAACTCACCGTCTCCCGTGGTTAGCCTGGAGTAAAGAGCGAGCATTGTGGACACACCAATAGTGGTCTTGTGTGATGTTTTCCGACGAGTTAAGGTTTAGCTTTCAGTCTGATTCTCACCGGATATTCATAAGGAGATAGCCTGGTACCCGTTACCATCAAGAGAACACATTGAACGACACCGTTACGGTGATGCAGGATTGATCGTTTGGGGAGGAAATGTTCTTTGTTACAGAACTAACCTGCATGTTCAGAATGCAATCAAGACATTTCACATTTATAAGAATGTCATTCTGAAACAACATGCGCGTTTGTTTCGGGGCGCCATGGGTGCAGAATTTCTGCTTATGGCTGACAACGCCCGTCCTCGCAGTGCAAATATTGAAGACGAATGCTTTCAATCAGAGAATATCACCCGCATGGACTTTCAATATACAAACAGGACTTGAATCCAATAGAGCATATGTAGGACATGCTTGGCCGACGAATTGCAGCTCATCAACTCCCTCCCACACGACTACTGGAACTTCAGAGATCTTTGATGAATGGTGTAATATTCCCCAAGATCAGATCGATAATTTGATATTCAGCATGCCTAAGCGTTGTACGGCCTGTATTGCATTATGTGGGGGGCATATTCTGTATTAACCATCATACCAATCATGTTATATTGGTTTTTGTACATAGGTTCTTTTTTGAAATTTGATGCATGGAGAAAAAATTGCTACTAATGATGTAGCAAAATTCTTACTAATGATGTAGCATCATAGAGCATCTTTTTTTGCCCTTTACCTTTTGTTTAATAAATAGACTTTA
Source organism: Latrodectus elegans (assembly GCA_030067965.1). Lineage (NCBI taxonomy): Eukaryota > Metazoa > Arthropoda > Arachnida > Araneae > Theridiidae > Latrodectus > Latrodectus elegans. The sequence continues at coordinate 24,624,448 of CM057822.1, read as the reverse complement.
CAATTAAGTCACATTTGGTTTTCTTCTTTTTCTTTGCCTAAATTTGCATTGTCCTTAATTTATGGACACGAGTGTAATATGTATAAATAGTCTTATTTTTTATAAATCACAAATTTCCTCCTAAATTTAGATAAACATTTTTCATTTGAAACTAAAACTTGCTGAAACTGATGGGATCCGCTAGTGTGTTATACCAATGCTATTATATTTAATAAACACATTTTGGAAACTAAATTTTTTGAACATTCACAGGCAATTACATATGCAGTTGCTGTTAAAATAAAGACTAATTATATGCATTTTAATTCTCATTTTCTACTTTTTTAAAATTATAAATATTTTTGGGTGTAGTAATACATTTTAGAGGATGTTTTGGAGAGATGAATATGTAATTGAGAGAGATCTGCAAATAATAACTTTATTCTTCAAAATGTTCTACTTCATTATTTAACGCCGTCATCCGCACTACTGGTTATTCCGAGGATCGTAGAATGATTCATTTTTTTAACACCATAAAATCATTAACTCATTTTCATATATTGTTATTGTCGAAAAATACACAAAAGGCAAGGGATTGTGTATTGACAAAAATAAGAGATAATCAAAAGGTTACATTTTGAGACTGTATGCCTGGTTTTTCTAAAATCTATTTTCAACACGTTACCAAAAAATACTTGGTTATTTTTGCATCATGTTACTTTGCCTTTCCAGGGAGTTATTTCAATGGATGTAAAGCTTTGTCAATAAATTTACGTTTTCAACAGATTTCTTGAGCAACTTGCATTGTTATTTGTAACGCTAGATGTTACTTGCATTGTTATTTGTAATGGTTAAAGCCAGCTATAAATGCTTATAGCTGGCTTTAACCATTCGTAACATAGCAGATTCCTCACATTACACCAAATACACAAACTTTTTTCAGTAAAAAAGCTTGTTTCGAATTTGTTATTGATTCAGATGGTACACCTCAAAGACTTTTGTGCTTTAGATGGTCATAACATACTCATCTTTCAGAACACTCCCCATTTTTTACAAACGACTCTAAATGCATTTTTTTGCAAAATGAACACAGAAAATTTTTATATACGTCTTTTTTTAGCAGATTTCTTCACATCAATACGCCCTCATGCTTACTGCTTAGGATCACAAACTATAGCATCTGCCTTCTTGGCATCTGAATTTTTCCCATTGTTTATAAACATCTATAAACGGTATTTAGTGATATACCTATTTTTTTCAGGGAGTTTCTTTCGCAATTGACTTGCATCTTCATCTAGCAGTAGTGTCCACATTTCATTGGAATATTAAGTTCTCGGTCCTTAACATCAAAATCATCATATTTAAAAAAATGATTTCTCATTTCGCTTTTGCAATTCAATACAATTTCTTCTCCAAAAAAAGGGCAAATTAATTCACAGGATTTTTCTTTATTTTTTCCTTGATTAAATTTCTAAATATGAAGGGATGAAAAATGACTTATTTTAATGTGATGTATTTTTTTTTCAAAACTTTAGCTTTGTTTTTATCGTAGCTTTTGTGTATGTTTGATAAATGAGCGAACAGATTGCTATCATGTGAAATAGACCTAATATATACATATAAATAATTAGATAATAAATATTATTGAATTATATCACATAATGTGTTCTAGTTGAAAGAAAACCTCATAAAAATGCTTTTTGACTTCTTATAACGTCAAATTTATATGTCACTTAATTAACCCGAATTTACCAAATCCAGTGTCGTAAAGTAAACATACAATATTTACTTTATTCAATTAAATTTCTATATATTTAGATTTAGATACATCACTAATATATCTTGCGACATTAGTATTTTAAAATTTATTCCTGTTTCCTTTACTTATTCCATTTAATGAATTAATTCACAATACATTTATTCAATTTATGTATTTAGTTGGATTTACTTTTCATTTCCATTTTTCTATCATTCTATATAAGTGAAAATTATTGCAAAATACATGATTGACTTCAGTTATGGAAATATATATATATATATATTTTTTGTAGAAAACAATACTTTATATCACTATTACTTAATTTCGGTAATGAATCTAGAAAAACGGGATCTCGCTTTTTTTTAATATGTTTCTCTTTCATTTTGATACTGTTGCTTATAATTTAGTGATTTTATTTGTTTATTTCTTCTAAATTCCATTATTAATTTTTTCATATATATCTACTGCTTTTCATTTTTCATTTTTCATTTGTTTTTAAATTATATAAATATATATATAAATATATATATATATATATATATATATATATATATATATATATATATATATATATATATGTATATATACATATGTATATATATATATCGCACACATAAATATCTTATCTTAGATGTTAGATATTTTAAATTCTGATGTACATTCTTATGAATTCAAGTAAACTATATTTGGGTAAAATTAGTCAACTATATCAACACTTGTTTTATTTTAAATACCTCATTAATTTGAAGAAGAATATTTTTATTTATTTTATCGAAAACCAATTTTGAGAAGTAGATTATGTTACAAAAATTGCAACTTATATCAGAAAAATGCATTGCTCTAATATAAGTTACAATTTTTGTAACATAAAATGTTTAATATGCTCTTTTTGTTTTAGTCATTTTAATATTGTTAAATGTTTATTTAAATTGTTCAGTTTCATGTCAGTAAAAGGTTGAAAAAGACCGTCGAATTAACATAATAATATATAATTATTAACGAACATAAAGTATTGTTCATTTGGAATCTTTAAAAGTAGTAATTTTGGATTCTGCATACATTCTTATTTTAATGATTACATTTTGAAAAGATAGCATGAAATAATTTTTTTAATCGATATCAGTGTGTAAAATATTACACATCTATTCATTTATACCCTTATTCCTTGTATTCTTATTTTCTTTCATTTGTTTGCCTAATTGCAGAATTATATTTGTAACAATATTTATCTTGAATCGTTTTTGTATTTTTTCTTTAACTTTCATTTAAAATCTACATGCAGTAATTTTTATCATGTTATTCCAGTTATGAAATTCCCAAAAATAAAGGAAAAATTATGAAAAATTAAAAAAAATGCTTGGAAATGTGTTTCGAAATATGATGTAAAATTTAACATAAAATGCTGCTTTAAGTCAATTTTCATTAATTTGACGTTATTTTTGACACTTGTACTTGATTATATATGTTGAATCATGTCCCTCATTTGACGTTATTTTTGTACTTGATTATATGTTGAATCATGTCCATCATTTGACGTTATTTTCGTCACTAGTACTTGATTATATTTTGAATCATGTCCATCATTTGACGTTATTTTTGGCACTAGTACTTGATTGAATGCATGTAACATAATCAAAAGTGCATCGATATTACTTATTTTTTCAAGTTATGCTCAGTCGAAAATGGTTGTAAAGCAATTTTGTTTTACTTATTTATTTCCTCATATTTCTTTAACTTAAATTATCTCAATATAAAATTAATAGTTCTTCCATTTTTTAAAACCTAAACATAAAAATTAATATAAAACACTATTTTTTACAAAAATTACGGAATTATATTTCAATAAAATGTTTATCAAAATGTTCTGGAAATGAAAAAAAGTGTGCTAAAGATTTTTCTCACAATTTCATTTCATTTAATCTTCAAAATATTCCGTGAACACACACACAACTACCAATTGGTAATGAAAATATTTTAAAATATAACTGATATTATTTCTAGAGGTACTTTATGATTATAAGATTCTAACAATAATTATCATATCATGTAATATAAATTATGGGTATTTTAATTCGCAAAGTTTTACGAATTGATATAAAATTGTTCTTGAACTTTTAACATAAATTAATGTTGATAAAACAAAAATATGTTTAAGTGTTTTACGTCAATCATATAAAAACAATAAATGATGAAAAATTATCAAAAATTACATTTATTTATATTACGTATCAAGATAAAGTAAAACATAAATTAATCCGTGATTTTAATTAAATTTATGGATGTAACAATCGAAACATCTATTTCACCTAAAATGTTTATTATAACTAATTTTAGTGCATATGGTAAATGAAAAGTCTTTTAAAATTGAAATGAAAATGTAAAAATTTTATAGAGTAATTAATAATGTAAGAATGAATTATAAAATATTTCTTACTGAATTTTTTATATGATGAAGATGCTATAATTTCACTTGCTAACATATATTATATTATGCACTTACATATATTATTTTAAACCAATTATATTTAATTATTGTTATTAATAATTGCATCTAGTTACAAATAAATAATTTTCTAAGGCATTTTTTATGTTACGCTTAAAGAAACTGAAGAAAAATGAATACAGCATACAAGTTAAACCCCTAAAAAGTTTGTAATTTTATTACAGATATAAATTTGTTTTAGGATTAAAAGTACATCAAAGTAAATTAAATACAAATAAAACAAATGCATATTTTGAAACTTTTAACTTAAAAACAACTCAACAAATTTCAATGTAAATATAAGTGTGATGAGACAAATTCACAAATAAAATAAAGTAAGTAAAATATATTTTTTAAAGTAACACATTTTGAGGAGAATTGTTTCGCAATATGCAGCAATTTAAATAAATAGATAATTTGTGTTTATGATGTAAATGAATTATGAAATATTTTTTAAATCTATAAGATAAGATGAAATGGCATTTATTAGTAGGCATGTTAGTCAATTAAAAAGAAATATGGACACATATCAATATGTTGATTTTTATAACAATATTTCTAAGATATTAAAGTTTGTAAAATCTTTTAACAGTATAAATTTACTTCTTAGTTATGGCAAAACTAATTACTTAGCATTTAATATAATTTAAGTCATTATTTACCATAACACTTTTTAATTATAAGATAATGCATTATACTTGTAAATAATCATATATATCAATCTTCTATTTCAGTTACTGCAATTGTGAGTTTCATGTTGGGAAATTGTTTCTGGCCATAGAACGCTTACCGTGGTTTAGTTTTATCCTGAATTTCAGTCACAATTTTCATGTAATCTTCCTTGGTAGCATCTGGATTTTCTTTCAGTCTCTCCATTTTTTGATATAAATCTCCAAGGACTTTTTTTTCAGCAGCCGTCATAGAACCTGATCTTGTAGCCATGAGTTCAAGCACAAAATCGAAGAGTCTCTCTTTCCAACTTTCAAGACTGAAAATATTCATCATTTTTAGAAAGGCTTCTTTTAAACTATCCACCAGAAGAGCTGTTGTCTTCAATATATCTTGAAAAAAACCTTTCAAAGGATTCTGGCCTGAAACTACTGCCAAAACGCATAACATAATTCCAAAAGTTAATAACCTCATTTCGGGAAATCAGACAGAAGAAATCTTAACTTTTTTTTTACTAATTTTCTTATAGGCTTACATGCTAATTTCAAATGAAATTGTTACTCTATGTAATCTGAAAAAAACGTATTACTGATTTATATCTAAAAGTTATATAATAATATTTTAATGTAATATTTATACAAAAAACTCTCATATTCCAGTTTCGTGCAGGAATTCTTATAATACACATAAGTTACAAGGAAAATTATTTTACATTATACATTAAACAAGATATTGCAAAATAATGAATATTGACACAGCTTTTTAAATACCAGAAAACAGAATGATATTTTTTGAAATCGTGATTTCATTGAGCTTAAAAAATTCAATTGAATTTTGGTAATGAAATATTTGTAAAACCTCTTGGTATGGGATTCTTTTATGTGTTTCATTGTAAGCTCATTTCAAATTAGAATCCAGATTTATGAGAAAACTAAATTTGTGATTCATAATAAATGCTAAGAAATATGACCTGGGAATTTGAATTTCATGTTTGCTTTTCACGTTTCAAATAATTTAATTGTGCTCATTAATCTCTTATATAGCAGTGCATATTTTGTTTTTATTTTGAGTGGCTGCAAACCTTACGATATCAATTAATTAAAAAATATATTAGAACTTAAAAATATAATGAGAAACAAGTTAAATAGTTTCAACTTGGTACATTTTTTTAATCTTAAGATGTTCTAAAACATTATATTTGGTTTTTTTATTAATGAAAGCACACACTTTCATAAATTTATTTTGAAATTAATCAATTTACCAGTAGATCATGTTTATATTTCTTAATAATAAAACAAGTATTTAGAAATAGGAAAATCATAAGAGCAATAAATGTTAACAACAATCATATTTAACGATGTGAGAAAAATACATTTTTCAAAAAAGATTATACAATAATGTCCTTTTCTTAAAAATTTAAGATGTATCAGGTATTTGGTAAGCCATTTTGTATTCAAGAAACGCAAATGATATTTTCCAAACTTATAATCTGCAATGCGATTTCCAGTGTCATTTCTTTTCCTAATGTACGGTATATCAGATTTCCGAATTTTTTGAATGTATTAAAATTTCATATATTTCTAACTATAAATAATATTAATTTAGATATCTGGATTATAATGTACACACTACATTGTTTTTTTACTAAGTTTAAAACCAAATATTAATTGTAATATGCCTTACACTATTCTATCAAAGGTTTTAATCATCATCAGTAACTTAAGTGTTGCTTTCATTAGATTATTTAAATTATCGAAATTATATTCATATGTACACACACACACACACACACACACACATATATATATATATATATATATATATACTAATCACAATTGCCGCTGTTTTATAATATTTTATGCAATTTCACAAACTAATATGTTTTATGATTAATTGAGACTTTTGTTTATTATATCATTAATCTATCAATATACTCAGTCTTTAGTTCTTAAAAACATTGTTTTCCTTTTTTATATTTAAAAACTTATTGATGAAAATTTTTAAATTTTTTTTCGATTTTGATAAGAACTATGCAGTTTTTGAATTTTTTTTTAAACTCACCAAAATTGTATGATGAAAATTTTTTAATGCAGTAAAACATCATGGCATTTTTTCGTTTGAAAATCTCCGAGCCAACATTAAACTTTTCATTCAACATATAAAAATTAAAAAAATATATACTCGATAACCCAGAAGTCCTTTATAAAAATTTCTCTTTATCTTTTTTTATTTTTATCAATAGATGATGATTTCTTATAGTATTAAAATGATAAACATAAGAAAACATTTATGAAAATCACATTCGTTATTTCAAAAAATCAAAATACATTTAGTTGAATTAAAAATCCGTGCGGCGTGCATTCAATTCAGTTTTTTTTTTTTGAATTACCAAAAAGCGTCTAAAGATAACCTTGATAATTTAATTCTCTAAATTCATGAATTGCAACTTTTTCTTAATAGTAGACAATATTTTTTTTCTTATACTTGAGTAATAAAACTAAGAAAAATATTTTTCAGCATAAAAATTTCTTTTGTGGCAAAATGTTATCTATTTTTCTTGTTTGAAATTCCAAGGGCAAAAGGTTAACTTTTCTTTCCATACATAAGACCATGGCAAAAATATTCTTGATAAATCAGATATTCAACTTGATAAAAATAAATTGTAAATATTTTTATAAATATATATTATATTTCAGTAACACCAGAAGGAAAAAGCTGATAAAAATATTCCAGAAAAAAAATTTTTTTTTCCGAAACATTTTATTTACCTTTCTTGTTTAAGAATTACATGGAGTAGAAAAGCATTTAAATTTTCATTTGAAGCAAAAAATATCAATAAGAAATTTTTGTTGATAATATTGTATAATTTTATGAAATATGTGGAAAATTGTATCAAATGTGATGTTATGTTTCTTAAATCTTAATAAAATATTAGAAATATTAAAAATTTCTAAAATCTTTTATTTTCGAGAACGGCATCCATTTTTCTTGCTGAAAACCGGTGTGGGTGTGTAAATTATTCAACTTTCATAGTTAAATCAACTCCACAGTAAAATATAGTCTTAAAATATAACTATGAATTCGAATTAGGAAAGAAAATGCATATAATATACATTTTATTAACATATTACATTAGGAAAGAAAGTGAATTCTTTTGCGTTTTTAACTAAAATATATATTTTTTACTCTGAGGAAAATACCAAAAACGAGTAATAAAAATTCATTTGAAAGATTGCTAATGCGATACATGGAAATTAATAAAATGAATTTTCATTTTTTATTTTATTTAAAGAAAATAGTAAAACTGATCTAAAGAAGAAAGTTTAACAAAAATTGTCTAAAGAAAAGAAATTAGCAAATAATCCTTACTTACTGTTGGATATATTGTCATTCGATTCCATAAAAAAGTTATTGAATAAAGCCATAAAGCCAATATACTTGTCCAAAACTATAAAAGTATAGATATTAGGCCTTTTATTTAACAGGAATAGTACACTTTATTTAATAAAATTATATTTAAAGAATAAAAAAAATTTAATAATAATTCTAATAACAGGTAAAAATTTACTATTGCAGATTGAAATTGTTATAGCTTAATTGTTCGAATAATGTATTTCGCTAAATAATGAAAATGCTTCATTTAAAAAAGAATAAATAATTTATAAAGATAGAATTTTTTGATCTTTCATAGATAATTGAGTAAAAATCGTAGATAAATAATGTTTTGAATTAATTTTGCACCGTTTTATGCAAAAAAAGTTTACTTTGAAAATTATTTTGTAAAGCACTAAATTAATACAATACTTTTTTTATGTAATGTTCCATTTTGTTAAGAAATTAATGAACACACACACACAAGATATGGATATGCTTCAGATAATAAAAATGTTAACATTGTATGAGAGATTTTAATTAATGTGAGGAAAACACACAAGATTTTAATTACAAGTATGTTATTTAACACTTAAGTTAGCCTTTAATGATAATTATGAGAGATAAAGTTTAACTTTCATCTTGCCAATTTATTGCTAGGAAATTAGTCATATTTAATTTATTTTTAAATCTATTTATTAATTAAATAATTGTTACATTATTTACGTATTTTGATTTACATTATTTTTCATAGTCACATTAGCGAAATAGATTAAAAAAATAAATATTATTTTTTTGTGTTTCAATTTCACTTACTGCAAATTTATCTTCTGATTTTCGATTTCGTTTTTTGTCTTGTTCATGTATATTTAATAATTAACACAGTAAGTGGATATTTATCGCAAAACTATTTCTTGTGTTTTGGTTTCCTTATAATATAATCTAAAAGTTAAACCTTAAAGAAAAGAAAAAATAAATAAAAACGTGGCAGAAAATAAAATTTTTATTATTCTAGAAAAAATAACAACTATATATTTTCTATTTATTAAAATCACGTCACATTTTGAAAATGAATAAATTTGTAGATAATGTATGAGGTGTGTGATTATACACACATACATACAGGTGGTTATGAAAATAATGGACACACTTTAGGTTTATAATCTTTTATTAGAGTATAGTAAAGGATCACCTTTGGTATATAATACAGCTTAGATTTGCTTACGATTCGATTTATGCAAGTGAAGAATAGTGTTTCGAGGAATATTGTACCATTCTTCATTGAGTTATAGTGGAAGTTCTGGGAGAATTGCCAATACAAGATAGCAATTCCATATTCAGTGTGCTTTAAAATATAACCCAATGGCCCAGTTACACTAATATTGTTGGCTGTACATCTCTTTTTAGATGTCTAACCTCATACTCGTGGTTATCAAACTCTATGATTAGGTAAGTTTCGCAGCATAGGTACTACCATTATTATACTGGTGACCGTGGTAACCTCATGCTTAGAGCATCAGTATTCCGCCGGGAAGGGCTCTGTTTGACTCTCAATGCTGTTAAGGACCCAGTGAGTACATGCGATATGCGTGCTCATTAAATCTGTAGAACAGAAAGTCTTGTGATCAGTCGTTGAGCAGTTATCGTGAGTGTAATAGTCTGGAGAAAATCTCCTTCCCTCCAGAGCAAAATCAAAATTGAGGGAATGGATCCTCTGTTGCAGCCATCTGTCGAAGAGGTCTTAGAGCAAGGTAGAAGTCGTGGTGTTCTGATTAATGATAATTATGAGAGATAAAGTTTAACTTTCATCTTGCCAATTTATTACTAGGAAATTAGTCATATTTAATTTATTTTTAAAAATCTATTTATTAATTAAATAATTGTTACATTATTTACGTATTTTGATTTACATTATTTTTCATAGTCACATTAGCAAAATAGATTAAAAAAATAAATATTATTTTTTGTGTTTCAATTTCACTTACTGCAAATTTATCTTCTGATTTTCGATTTCGTTTTTTGTCTTGTTCAAGTATATTTAATAATTAACACAGTAAGTGGATATTTATAGCAAAACTATTTCGTGTGTTTTTGTTTCCTCATAATAAAGTCCTCATAAGAAAGATACACCAGTCTGCTTAATTTCGAATATCCGTCGAACAGGGAGCTTGGTTTGTCCAAGAGTCATAAGTAACAACAACATTGTACTGGAAAATTAATCTCTGTAAGAAAGTTTTGATCATATTAAGCTAAAATTTCTTTATATTTCTCTTTAGTGATTCTCCTTTTTATGGTTAGGTTGATTCTAATAGAAGGATATACATATAATGACTGATCCACCTCCTAGCTAGATATTTGTAAAGTTCTGGCGGTCATAGGTTTATGCAGGTGCCTTTCAAATGTGTATCCATTCTGTTGAAGGGAAAGATGTGAAAAACGATTCGTGAGACTATATTATTTTCTTCCACTTATCAATCAATCAATCAGCTTTTATGAGTGTGACATCACTCTAGACGACATTTGTCATTAACACCGGAGAAAAGTTACTCGGGAATTGCAGCTCTGCCGTATGTGTTGCGTTTTGGAAGGTGCTTCTAGTCCAATCCCCTTAAATACCCGCCAATCATTTTCACATAGCTTTTCCGCACCAACAATTGTGTGGAAAAGATATTAAGTTATTTACATTGCTTTAGAGAAAGTTATTTTAATTACTGAGAGGTCCTACATTCGAATGTAATGTTCTGCTATATAGGTATATGAGGTCTTCACCTGACTGTATTTTAAAATTACGAGATTCTTGATGATAAGGATATAATCCAAACCAGTTAACCTTCAGTACATTCTGAAGAATGCGTGCACAGCTGTGTATGTAGTTATATGAGTTACATAAAATTTTTTACGTTATTTATACATTAAAAGAAAATAACTATTGTCAATTATTACGGGGTTTCAATCAAGAATGGAGAAAATGTAATTTTGCTTTGCAAGAAAATATAAAATTCAAAGAAGATATTTAAAGAAAACTAGAGATAATCAAAATCAGATTCATTATTCATTGTATCTAGATTATCGTTCCTGTTTAAGAATATTAAATGCAGTTTAATTTTCTTACATTTAATCTTAAAATAATTTAGAAAAAATTGTTTTTAAGAATCCACATGGTCATTTTATCATTCTTCGAAATTGTGTGAAATTTCTATTAAAAATACTTAAAAGTTAATACATTTTTCTTTTTTTTTATACTAGACTGGATAAGCAACTGTATTGAAAATATTGTTAAGGAAATTGTTGTAGAGCTATTTTGAAATGAAATAAAAAATAGCCAAAATCATATTAAGAAATTAAATTTTAACAGTTATGAGTAAGATATATGAATTAAGCAATTTCGGTTTACTGAATTTCGTTTTAGAGCAATTTATATCTGGCGACTTACCTGCAAAGTACAGGCAAGCATACAGCAATTTTAAGTACATACAAACATATATCTTTTAAGTAGGAAGGACGACTTGAGTTTACTGTCCCCTTTCTATGCCATAACAGCTAGTGAATAGACTCCGGATCTAGCAGACATTTTAACAGATTTCTCAACCTTAACTGTCACCAGGTAAATAAGTTACCCAACCCATTATTTTCCGAATCGATATTAATTTTTTAAATAAAAATTTTTTATAGCTGTCCATGAATAATGTCTCAAATTTACACGAAGAAAAATATAGATATTATCGAAAAATAAATCACTTCTTCATACGTTTATGATATTCATTTGCCTTATTAATATTTTCATTACTTTATATTTTGCATCATAATTTGTCTTATATGGAAATGTTTGTATTGCTTATAAAAATTATTGCAACTCTTAATAAATTGGTTATGTTCTTAGCAACTGGGTACAGAGCAGTTTGCTGGTGGCAACTTTCAAACTTGATTATTCACGGGGAAGGTTCAGTATGACATTTCAAACGAATGCTTTTTGTCGCTATCAGTCTTACTGTTTTCTAAAACCAATTTTTGTTTATCATTATGATCTATTAGTTTTTTTATATTTCTAATATATTTAACTGTTGTTGCTTCTTGATCTACTAACTTTATATATTACATACCTTTGCACTTTTACTTTATATATATACATACATATATATATATATATATATATATATATATATATATATATATATATATATATATATATATATATATATATATATATATATATATATATATATATATATATATATATATATATATATATATATATATATATATATATATATATATATATATATGTATATATATATATATATATATATATATATATATATATATATATATATATATATATATATATATATATATATATATATATATATATATATATATATATATATATATATATATATATTTCTAATTTTATAAATGATAACTGTGACAATATTTTGCACGACTTTCATCCTTTTATGGAATATTTTATGCACATATCCTTATTGTATTCAAGCAAAGGAAATTAGTTGAAATTCATTTGATTTTAGAAACTTTAAATAAATTACGAAGAAAAAAAAAGCTAACGTAAATTTTAAAAATTTACGTTAGCTCTAGAAAGTATGTTATAATACTTTTTATGGAAAATTGTTTTTGCATTGCGTAGGAGTGACGTTGCTTTGCAATTTTTATTCGAAAATAATAGCTTATGATATACTTTCTTGTTTAAATTTAAAAACAATCAGATTTAATCAATCTAACATTAATAAATATTCACATTGATACTTGTTTCACTTCATATCATTTTATTGCTTGTCATTGTATGATAAAAGAAATATTTCTAAATAAATAATATGCATTTATTAAATGCATTGTTTTAATTGATACTGGTATATTTCAATGCAACAGCCTTATTCACATTTTTGATTAATATGTATCTATTTTAGATTTAAAGGTATTTCAATGTATTTTAACACATTGGAATCACTCTATAGATTTGTTTTATCATTTATTTATGGTAAAATACATAAAAAAATCTTTCTTTTCTACTGATGTATACATGAAAGTGTATATCATTAACATAAGTCATTTTCATTGATCTTGCATTTGTTTTTATTTCTTTTTTTTAATTTACCTTATTTTAATATATTCTTGATGTGTTGTATTCCATATTTATTATTTTTTTGAAAACTTTTATTGAGTTGTTACAAATATATTGCTACACAGGTTTAAATATTGATAAAATTGTAAAACTCGTACATATATATCTATATCTATCTATCTATATCTATATCTATCTATCTATATATATATATATATATATATATATATATATATATATATATATATATATATATATATATATATATATATATATATATATATATATATATATATATATATATATATATATATATATATATATATATATATATATAACTGGTGAGCAAACATTTCTTTTTTCAATAAGAACATTAGAAGATTAGACGTTTTTGATGACGCAAGTGATCTACTTTGTAAAAATAATTTTCTGTGTTATTTATTTCATGAATTGATATTTTTTACCAAACAAAAAATTTTAAAAAGTAAGTGAAAAAAGAAATACTTGAAACAAAAATACTTTTTTTTTTTTTTTTTTTTTGCAAAACGTTTATTGATTTTTTTTGTTAATTTAGTGGATAAAAATACAAAAAAATATCTTTGATGACGTGGCTCTTTTATTTGATAAAGATAAATTAATTTTTCAAGTTAACGATATGTTTTTTAGCTTTTTTTCACAAATAATATTGAAATAAGAAAAATAAAAAATGTCTAAAAATGGAAATTTTTTGTTTCGGAAAACGCCATATACTTTTTTTGTAATTAAATTTGTGAAAGTTAATTAAATTATATTAATACAATTATATATATCATAATAGTTTTTATCTAACACACGGTAGGACCTTTAGTAAATCATTTTAAATGAAGTTGTGCTCTAAACACAGATTAATTTAATTTTTCATAAAAAATTATTTATTTCTGAAATGATGGAAATAAATTTTAAATATAAAATTTTGTATCTTTGTGAAAAATCATGGAAAGAATGATTTGTAAAATTATATCAGAAAGACTTTGTTTTTCCTAACAATAATTCGAAAAGTATTTACAGTAAACAGTTTCTAAATATTCACGGTTATAAATTCTAAGTATGTCTGATTGGATAAAGTTAAAATTTTAATGAAAATTTTATAAGCAATTCATACCAGAGGAAATTGAAAACTTTGATTATCATATGAATATGCATATTTATTATTTTTACAGTTTTCATGAATCCAAATTTTAATTCCAACGAAATGTAGAAAATATTTTTAAAACCCTCAGACTGTTAATTCTGACCATGAAATTTTTATTAAATATGATAATACGCTACGCTAAATATGTATTAAGCTAAATAATACGCTAATAAATATTTAGCGATAATACATTATTAGTAATACATTTTTAGAAATAGTGTGCTAAATCTGTATTGTTTAAAGCTTAAGATTAAAAATATCAAACAATTTATTTATTAATTGTAAGAACTTTTCTATGCAATATTAATAACAAAGAAAAATTTTACAAAATTACGTATGAATTATACATGGCATAATTCTAAAATTATTTATTTGAAACAATTTTAGGGATATTGACAATTATGAATATTGCATAAATTTAATTAAATATATTCTCTAATACAGTTTATAGCTAACCTGGGGGTAAATTCAGTTTGACTTAAGGAATATAAAATATAGTTATTATAAAATATATATATATATATATATATATATATATATATATATATATATATATATATATATATATATATATATATATATATATATATATATATATATATATATATATATATATATATATATATATATATATATATATATATATATATATATATATATATATATACATATATATGTATGTATGTATGTATGTATATATATATATATATATATGCATATATTTGTGTATAATTGCTGATATGTGTCAAACGATTTACATAAATAATTTAAAAAACTATTGAAAAGTTTGTGTTAGATATTAATATGAAAGTACAATAAATTTTAAGATTGTAATAAAATCATATTTTCTCAGAGACATGTATAGAATGATTTTAAAAAGTTTTGGCTTGTTGAATATGAATGCAAAATACAAGTTTTATACAAGAGAATAAGTTATGAAACTTATTTGTTAACTTAAAATTTTTTTAATTAATTCTCTAAAACATTTAAAAGATTGTAAGATCAATTCAATACAATGTTGATAAAAAAATTACAAATATACAATCGTATTTCAAAAGTTCTCCAGAATATTAGAAATGCAGGCATTACATAATATCAAATGATTTTTGAAAGCATTTTGAGGATATTGATAACTATATAAATACACATAAGATCATCTAAAAACAATTTAATGCCACTTACATGAATTTTAATAGTAATTGAAGAATGTTTTTCTGAGAATTTCCCCCATAAGTATCTCTTACTGCGATTCAGCTACATGCATAAATTCTTCAAGGGCTGGGATGTAATCTTCTTTGGTAGATTCAGGCTTTTTGATTATTCGCTTCATTTTATATAGGCTATTTCTAAGGTATATTTGTGGTTGTGGTACCCTATCCATATTCCTTATGATTCTTGAAATCAAGGCAATATTTTTCTCCTTCCAGTTTTTGAACTTCAAGGATTTCGCCATCTTCTTGTATATCTTCTGAAGTGATACCACCTCATTACTTTTTTCAACTGAAGATGCGGATTTTCCTTTTTCTCCCTTGACTCCCTCTACTGCTACAGTAATCACAATACATACCAATAAACTCAAAACTAGAATAACCATTGAGAATTTATATGATTAAGCAGTTATTCTTGTTGTAGAAAATTTGAAAACTTTGAGCTGGAATCAAATATTTTATTATAAGAGCTTCAGTAAAATTTTTTGCTATTTATATTTCAATTTTACAAGAAAAAAATTAATGAGAATTATCAGGGATTTACAATAAAAGGGATGATTATAAAATAATTGCTTTGTTTTGCAAGTGAATTTGTGAAAATTTAAAGGTGTTCAAGATCAACAAGCGATTAATCAAAATTCAAGAAAATATTCATTGAATAGACTTATTGTTAAAAAGTTAGATGTTCTGTCTTTAAATTTAAATTTATTAACTGATGGTAAGTTTGCCATTAAAAACGCATCATTTTGTTTTCGTAATTCATTTGAATACCGTCAGTATCATACAAATAATTTAAAACAATACATTTTCCATATTTTTGTGATGATATGAAATAAACAAATACTAAGCTGTAAAATGTTTTCAGGAAAAATGTATTGCAAAAATATCATCAATCATGAAATCAAAAAGAAAATGGCGGAAGTATATTAAAAAATTCACGCTCAATTGTCATTATATTGTGGCATTATTTAAGTTACTGCGACAAAATGTTTCAAATACTTATTTCTGCCAAACGTGATGTTGTAAACACAGTCAACTACTAAAAATTTAACTATTTAAAATTTTGTTAAATGCGTAATATGCCCTGAAAGGAATGGAAATTATTTAAATAAATTTTATATTTTTAGTTTTCCTATTTAAAATTTTAAATACATAATCTTTATATTTTGAAATTTCATTATCTGTTCATCTTTCAAATGAAGTTATATCGTAATTAATAATTTCCATTGAAAGATAATGAAATTTCAAACTACGTATATACGTATGTATATATATATACATATAAATGTAGTTTCATTTTTCTAAAAATTTGAGAGAATTAATTCAATTCTGGGAAAAAATAATCACAGCTTCAAAAAAATTAGCTGTGAAGGCATTTTTTAAAATTTAAATTTACTTAGCTCTGGAAAATTTTAATAAATATGATTTTTTCTTTCATGATTTAAATAAACATTTCATTATTAAAAAACTAATTAAAATTAAATATACATACATTATGGTGCATAATAGTGAACAAATACTAAACTATAATGAAAGAATTCAAAGGAAACAAAGTATTTACGAAAATACAATTATTTGGGAAATAAAACAAAAATTAGCGGAAAATGTTAGTAAATTTAATTTTAATAGTCACTAGATAGTTATATGATTTATAGATTCTAGATAATTTTATAAGTCAAGGATAACTTTAATTCAAACTTTGTTGGGTGATCGAGGCAGGTATTTAGCTGCTTGCATTTACCTAATGTAGCATGTTAAGCTCTTTATAGTAAAATGATTAAAAAATGGTACATATTTTCAAACATAACTGATTCAGATGATTTCTTAAAACAATATAACTGTGGCGTCCTTAATAATTTTAATAAGTTTATCTGATTAGAATTTATTTCATTTACTTGCAAATCATTTTTTTTTGTCAACAATGTCACTAGAAATAGAAAACTCATGACCATGAATTAGTAATGGTTAAGAACAATCAAAATTAATGAAAACTAAGTCATTTTTTTATAAATTGGCATTAAAATGACAGCAATGAGTTAGTATCTTTTATTAAACATAAGCTACAAATACTCCTATAATGAAAGAAGTCTATAGCAAAAAAAATGCAATATCCTCCTAATTTTTGAATGTTTTTTTTGTGTATTATCAATAAATGATAATAAATTGCTTTTGATTTAACCATACAGCATGTGCAACTATGTTATGAATAAAATGAATAACTGAAAATGTGAAGTATGTTTTACAATCAATTGTCATAACTATTACTTATAGTTAAGAATTTAATTTATAAGGATTTGTATAAAACCAAAATCAAAATTATTCCAGGAAGAACCAAGTTTTATTTCTATTACATCACGATGTGTACTTCCATGCGATTCTTTTCTTTTTATGAGGAATTGAAACACTTGATTAATGAATATTGCATATAACTTTCGCTATGTGTGACTTAAAATGCTTTGTTTCTTGGTTTTTTCAGTTCCTCCAAATTTTATGAGTTAATTAATTTTTGAGTAAATATTAAAATTATTGACACACTAGGAACAGCAGCCATTGGGTATTTTACTTAATTTGGCTAAAGATACTAAAATAAGAAACATAAATGTGTTTTCTAAACGCGTAAATTCTCTATTGCCATTAAAAAAAAATAACAAGGATTATTTTGCATATTTTCCTATAATACTAGATTGAAACAAAAAAAAAATTTTGACCAATGTTTCTTTTATTAGTTTCACCCAGCTTCATTTATTTCCTTATTTTTTGCTAAAAAATTGGTGAGTAAACAATTTATTTTTTTCAATACATAAAAAAAGTAATAAAACATATTTTTAATAGCGAAGATGTCTTATGTTATAAAAATAAATAGAAACTGAATCTTTTTTTATTAAAAGACTGTATACAAGAATAAAAATGGGTGAGAAAAATAATCAATTCTTTGCTTAACAAAAATTGCGTATATTTTTCTTGTTTAAAAACCCAGAGAATTAGTGATTAAATTTTCACTGATCGCACAAAAGCTGCAAAACATATTCTTGATAATATGAGGTTGTCCTATTTTACAAAAATAAATTAATTTTATCTATTAACTATATACATATTTTTTGATTTACCAATGAAATATGAAATACCAATGAATAACAAAGATTAGAAAAAGTTTTGAAACCAGACTTCTTAATTTTGGCAAACCTCATCTGCATTCCTTATTTAAAATTTTAAACTTGTTACGATATACAAAACGAATAAACTTTCATATAACTCAAGTGCTCTAAATTAAGTACAATAAATGAATTTGAATTGAAAACGAAATTCAGTAAATATATATATATATATATATATATATATATATATATATATATATATATATATATATATATATATATATATATATATATATATATCACTTTAATTTTTCATAATGCGAAAAAATAATTCATATTGAAGTGAGAAAAGAATTTAAAATATAAAACTATTCAATTTCAATTGTGAAGAAAGCATGGAAAAGACAATTTACATTAAAATATACCTGAAAGCAGCATCTTATCTGTAATTTTCAGATCAAGCTTTATCTAAAAGCTATTGAAATAAAATACAAATTTCCTTCTAATTTAAAAAAAAAATTATTAAAATGACTTAATAAAAAAGAATGATCGAGCAATAATCATCAAAAAAGGATTTTTCTTCTGTATTTTATGATATTGTTTATTTATTTTATTTTTTTCATTTATTTTGATTTAATTTCATCAAAAATTAATGATATTTTCAATATATGATTCTCAAATTATGAATATTGTATGGAGCTATAATTTATATAAGTTTGCACTTAACTAAACTCTGTTTATATATTAAAAATTTGAATAATGCTGATGAAAGAAAATGTTTAGCCTTTCATATTTTAAATATTATTAATAAAAATTAATTGTATTTAATTTACTTCTAAATTAGTTATTTTCTAAAGTACGAAGTGAGTTGTTTATTTATAAATTTTTATTTCTTATCATTTTTTTACTTAAATGTGTAAAAGACATTGAAAGAAGTTTTCAATTAATTTTTATATCTTAATGAGATAAACGTTTTCATTGTTTGATAGTTAGATATTAAGAAATTATTTATTATTTTGCTTAAATGTGGCTTTCAATACTTTCAAATAAATTGTTAAACAAAATGATTGACTTACGCTTTAAATAATAAAAATATTGAAAAAGTATGAGAAGCCTTAACTTATAAAAGTAATGAAATTTTCTGTATAAAATAAACTGTTTAAATAACAGCTAATATTGAAAAATTACTATGCAAAGTAAAATTTAGCTTTCAGAATGATAAAATTATTATTACTAAATTACTCACTAAGTTTATTTTAAAATTTATTATATCCTCAAATCTATTCGGAAATTATGTGATAATGTGATATATATGCACAAACATCATGAATATTTATATACATGCGCAGTTTTATTCATATAAGTTTATCCTACTTTTCTCAGTAGTGCATAAGCAATACATAAGCAGTTTTATAATTTCTTCCATTATGCATGAGCAATAATAAGCAGACAAAATCGAAAGGCATGAGTTGCATGTGAATAATTATACATTTAGTAGCTTCATATTTCATAGGTTATATTAAAACAAACTTTCTTGTCTGTAATTTTTAAAAAATAATTTAAAAATCCCTAATTTATTAAGATGATCTATGAAATAGTTTTAAAAAATGAGAATGAGTTAGGAAGGATATTATATTTATGTTAAGAAAAAGATTTGATATAAAATTTTAAAATGCTTTGTTTTTCATGCAAGAACTCTTTCCAATAATGCTGACATAAAATCATGCATAAAAATATGATACCCTTATGAACTATAAATTTAAATTGATTTATTTAACAATTTTAGGTGTAATGACAGCTATGAATACTACTACATAAATCAGGTTAGGTACAGTTAAATATCACTTACATATTTTTAAGAATATTAGAGTTGTTTCTTTCAAGTGTTTTTGCCACAAATATATCTTACTCTGATTCGGTTTTCTGCTTTAATTCTTCAAGAACTTTGATGTAATCTTCCTTAGTGGAATCTGGTTTTTCGTTCATCTGTTTTATTTGATATAGAGCATATTCAAGCGCATCTTGTCCAGACTGTGACAATTCGATGCCTTTAGTTAACATTTTTGATACTAAGCCAGTAATTCTTTCCCTCCAGTTGCTGAACTTAAATGCTTCCGATATTTCATTGAATGTGATTGATACGATGTCTTTAGTAGTGGAAAATATTGAACCGACAATTTTTCCTATGGCCCCTTCTCCTTCTGTAGTAGCTGCATAACATAGCAATAATCCCAAAACCAAAACTACCATTTTGAAATCATAAGAGTAAGCAATTTTCAATAAAGCAGTAAGTTACTTTGAAAGCTATTAAGTTTTAATTTTGAACTAAATTCTTTCCTGTGTTACCTGAAAAAAATTCTACATTATATATACTGCTGTTTTAAAAGAAGAAAAATTGGCATCAAATATCAGGTTGTTTTAAATAGAAATACTGTATATAAAAACGTCACTCTATTTGGGAAGCAAACTTGACAAAATTTAAAGGTCTTGAAGGCCAACTAGTGATTAATACAAAACCGGGAAATATTCATTGAATAGCTCCCATTGTGACAGCAGCAACGCAAATGAAATACAGCCTTTTTACATTTAAATTTATTCCCTTCGAAAAAAATTGCTTTTAAAAGCAAATATCTTTGTCCTGTCATCCTATTAAATTTCATTATTTCCATTGGACCTATTTAAAGTGAAATGCATTTATCAGGTTTATGGTGGACTGGAATACAGAAATACTAAATTGTCATGAAAATAGTGTGAAGAGATATTCCATTCACAATAATACCAGTAATGACAAGAAATGAAAAAGAGACAAAAACATGTTTAAATTTTCCCTTTTAATACTCGTAAGCTTCTCATATAAATTAAGATCAGTTAAGTAGTTACGACATGTTTTCTACTGCCTATTTTACTGAAAAAACTGTTAAACATAGTCAATCAATCCAGGATTTTCAATTTTCATCAGATAACAAGTATTGCATGAATTGATAGACTCCTGTGTGTGTTTACGATGCATCAATATTAAGCGAAGTGAAGTTAGACAGAGCATATATTTTAGTCAGTATTCGCTAAGATGAACTTTCATATATGTGAACAATCCAAAATCATTATTTTCCAGGTTGAGTTATTTACTAATGAAAGATTTCCACTCTCCAGTTGCCGAAAAATAATATCTGAAATGTGCCTTATGAGAAACAAGTAAAGAATTGCAGCTGTGGTTATGGGGGGAGTTTTGCTTTCATTCTATAGTTCATAATAGGATTTGCAACATGGAAAATTACTATAAAACAGTTAAAAAAAAGTATTTCACACGTTATAAAACAATTATGGATTCCTCGTGAATATATGGTCATACAGCTGACTGCTCAACTCTATCCGCTGAAATCAAAGAATAAATAATATTTTGATTTCAGAGGATAGACTCCGAAAGTTAAAAGGAAGATTAATTGAAAATATCGAAAAATATAGATATTCTCCTCATATACTTTTATTTAAGCAACAGGCTTATTATGGAATTTTTTAGTGAACGCTTATTGATGATCTTAGCTAAGAGTTCTTATGATCGATTTTCAATTATCACTACACTCGTATTATTTTCTTGAGTGGTTGGTGTATTTAAATGCTGTTACTTATAATCTTCTGATGCTTCCCTTACCTGCTTTTATGTTTGTTCATTTATCAACTTCATATGCATTTGTACTTTTACTTTTTCTCCATTTGCAATTCCGTATTTTTACTATACATTGATCTACACCTATATATGGGCCGTGGTAGCCTCCCGCCCGGAAGGGTGGAGTTTGATTATTAATGATGCCAAAGACCCACCTAGTACATCTGATAAACAAGCTCGTTAAATCTGAGTAATCGAAATTCCTGTGGTCGGTCGTTGAGTAGTTACCATGGGTGCAATAGTCTGGAGAAAATATCCTTTCCCTACAGATGCTAGTAAATTCTTAAAACCATTCTTAAACAATTAACAACCCCGTAGCATCGCCTATATAAACTGCCTTCGTAAGAAACGTCATACAGATGCCTGCTAACCACGATAACGGTAACACCTTTGTTACAGAAGAACAATTTAAATGTGTTCAATCTTTTTTTTTTATATAATAAATAAATAAATAAATAAATGTTGTTTGGAATGTATCTGTGTTTTGCATTCACTGCCTTAACACTTTACTGCAGATTGTTTCCAAGTGATGAATTATTATATTAAAAAATAATGTACACACACAAATATATATATAGTGCTTTTTTTTTTTATCTTACTTCTGTCACCAGATGTGTTTAATTTTAGCTAAACTTTCTTTATTTTATAAAATTATGATATATTGTACATTTTGTCCCCTTGTCTTATAATTGCATTGAAAGAAGGAGGTTTTATGGAAAACTTTATCAGTTTTCATTATTTATATAAATAACATTCTGTAATGTAAAATGTAATTTCCTCGTAAGTACATAATTTTCTAATTAATTGTAAATCATTTTATAATTCCTTGTAAAAAATATTTTCGCAAAGAAGAGTCTAGAGTTTATTATTACCATAAACTAGCAATTGTTAAACAACAGTAATTGTTTAATATTTCCTCATTTTGCATATATATCTATATATATATATAGATATAATAGATAGATAGATAGATATCGTGAGAAAGAAATTTCTTATTCTTCTTATCTATCAGAGTTTTCTATGATAATCAGCTGTTAATTATTAGTTTATTATGCTGCAACTTTTTGCATTATTAATTGCAATAAAAAACTAAATCAAGATTTAACTACTCATTGTAAGTTATGAATATAATATTGTATAAATATTTTAAATTTATGGGAGCAATAAGATTAATTTAAGACTAATTTATTTCTTAATTCATTAATCGTAAAGTTGATACAAAATTTAAGTATGTAATTTTCATAATCTTTAACAGTTATTTTAGAAAAGAGAATATATATTTATGTGTATTTTATTTATGTTCAAATTTTAACTATGAAAAGGAAATTTTATTTAGTTATTAATCACCTCATCAAGTGGAATTTACTACACTTGAATTTATTATGTATTAGCATTATTAAAAATAAAATGCAGGCCATGTAATAAGAAAAATGTGTGAATGAGTGAAAAACCTTAGTAATTAAAAAAATTGATGCCCCATTTATATAAATAGTAATATATTTAAAATAAATGCATACCTTTAAATAATTGTGTATATAGTTTAAAAAAATAATGTTTTTAGTATTTTTATAAATAATGCATTGAAACTGCAAAGCTGCGAAAAATTCATTAATCTCTGTTTATTATGCTCTGTATATGTTAATAAATCTTAAAATGATATTAAAACAAAATTTCTTTTCTGTGTTAATTGCAGTATCTTTCAGTATATAAATCTGAGACTATCACAGTTTTATGAGATGAGAATAAATCATTTCTCACACACGTAACTAATTAAAATTAAAGTGTTAAGATAATTTTGAATATGTAAGAATTTTTCTGAGTAATGTAAATGCAAAAAATGTATAAAATTATAATAAATATACATATGAAGCAATAGCAAAATAGTTTATTTTAACAAATTTTAAAATATTGACAGATATGATTGCAGTCTAAGTCTGTCAAAATACAATTTAATGCAACTTACATAATTTTTAAGAATTGATAAGCGTTTTCTTAGTGCTTAAAGCGCAAATATTTCTTACAATATTTGTGCTGTTGCATATAATTCTTCAAGAATTGCTGTGAAATCATCTTTGGTGGCATCGGGACTTTCGCTTATATCCTTCAACTGATCTAGATAATCTCCTACGTCTTTGTGTCCTTCCGGTAGTATCTTTTTGCTCTTTTCTATGATATCAACAATTATCTCCTTCATTTTTTCCTGCCAGTTGTCGGACTTCATTGCATCTTCGATTTTCTTGGTTATCTCTTCGATCAAGATTCTCAATTTGTCCTTCGGGCTTGGAGTTGTGGATGTAGAATTCCCTTCTGTGGTTCCTTCTCCTGCTATAATTGTAGCAATACATAGTAATAATCCCAAAACTAGAACAACCATTGTGAAGCCACGAGATTAAGTACTTTTTTTACTGATTGAAAGCTATGAAGCTGAAGATTTTGTCTATAATCTGCATGAAGATGCTACAGTATTTATAGTCCAATTTTAAAAAAAATGTTTTTTTTGTTAATATAGGTGTTGCAATAACAATTTCGAATAGAAAAGTATCGCTTTGTTTCTATGTAAATTAAGGAAACTAAAATGCCTTCAGAAACAATAAGTGATCAATCAAAGTCCAAAACAAAATTCAATAAATAGAACATATTGTTCAAAACATTAGGAAAAAATTTAATTTGCAGACGTTTTTAAACATAGTTTTAATTTACTATTGAAAATATAACTATTGAAATAGGCATTGTTTTTCAACATTCATCTTAAGTATGCCATTTCTATTGAAACATTTTAAAATGAAACATGTGGTAGATATCAAATAGCGAACAGTTATGAAAGTACAGTAAATAAATTGTCATTACGCAATGCCTTTATTCTCGAAATGAAATAAAAAAAAGCAGGAAACATTAGGAAGTTTTATATCCCTAATTAAGTAAAGAATTAAATTATATTGCGATATAACGAAACATTTTATTTGCGGAAGTTCAGACGAATTTTGCTTTAAAAATTGTTAATCACTTTGTAATTCTAAATTTTTCTCAAATGACAAATATATCTTGAATTGACATCTATTTATCAATGTCAATCATTAATTCTTGTAAAATATTATTGTATTAGTTCTGCAGATCATATACAGCACTTGAAACATTTGAATCCAAGCTAAAAGGTCAACATTGTGACATTTTGAATTCAACACAACAACTCAATTCCTATCTCGGAAAAATTTTTTCTTTTGTTTTAGAATCAATTTAATGATTAACTCTGGTTAAATCAGTCTTGGTCTGCAAAAATGAGAGTACCGTAACAAAGGAACTACTTTTTAAACGACATTTAGTGACAAAAAATTCTATACTTAGAAAGTCACATGAACGCTTTCAACTACAAATAGATGTCCTTAAATGGTCTTCCACTGATTTAGCTATAACCGACAATTTTTAAAGCATATTTACATTAAATTAGTTATTGCATAAACAACATTTAATTTCTTAATGCCCTAAATTTTCATTAGGGACTAACCCACAACATACACTTCTTATGAATGTATCTCAAATTATTTGCATTTTAATTTTAAAAATTTAAGGTCCCTAACCACTAGGATACCATGGCTATTTTCTCTTGTATTTAAGAAAAATACTCAATTTTTATTTAAAAAAAGTAATTTCAAAGTTTTGTAGTAATTTATTTTATTTTCTCTAAAACAATATCCAGATTTATTGAGCCCGAATGGAATATATCATTTGTAATATTATTCGAATTACATTAGGAATATTTTTTTAATTATTTTATCTTAAAAACTTTGAAATAATGTCCAAATTTACGTTTTAGAAAAAATTAAAATTCGATTTTTTTCTACAAATTAATTATTTGAAAAACTAATTTAGACCTGAATATTTATTTATTAACTATATTTTAATTGCTTGGTAGCATTTGAAATGAATTTATCAATGCCTGCATTAAGAATTATTAGTTTTAAATATTAGTTTTTAAAAATATATGTGTTTTATTAACAGTAAAGATTCCTTACAACATTTTTACGTGCAATATAATATTTTAAATGATATGACATTCTTCAATAGGAAAAGTTATTATTGTTAAACAACTATATCACAATTCAGCTACAAATATTACCTTATTAGAACACAATATAATTTTAAATTTGGAAAAAATGTTACTCACATTAGATTTTTTTTATCAAATAGAATTATTTTGAATAATATGCTGTATAAAAGGTTTAATTTAATTACGTTATCGATTTCATCAAGCCTAGCTGAGTGCAGAATAATTTCCTTTCTTGATCACCGTATTAACAGTTTATGCATTGAGTTCCCATAGAGTGAGTGGAAGCTTCACATGTAACCCTAAAATGTTTAGCCTTATGGGAGATTTTTTTCATAAATAAACACAATTATAAGTCTAACATTAGCAGATATTTCACTATGTTTCTTGTAAACTGGATTAAAGATTATTTAAGGCAATGCAAATTTAAAATATTAAGAACATTTATTATTATTATTTTTGATATATAAAGCATTGATGTGATGAACTTCAATAAATCGAATGGAAAGATTGATACTAAATAATAAATTAAATTTTCATTCACCAATCAACACTGAGATTACGAAACTGATCAGATCTATTTTGCATGAAAGCGAAATGTCACAAGATTACTTCAATTAAGGAATAAAAGAAGTAAATAAGTTATGAAAGCTTTGAAAATGTGCTTCGCCCCTCTCTACTGAACGGTATAAGACTATAGGAGATACTATGTTAATTTAATGAAAGAGAAATTAGAAATCCGATTGTGTTATTTGATTCGTATGAATTCTCATGAATTCGGAAGCGTACAGAGTTATCATCATATAATTATAATCTATCAATCATGAGGAATAAAAAATTTCGACTGAATAGCTGTCATTATTACTCCAGTAGTTGAAATTACTCCTGTCATTTGAACTACTTCCACATTGAGATATTAACACTTTCTGCTGGGAAAATCTGAAATCGAATTACGCTATATGATTCGTGTGAATTCTCATGAATTCAGAAACGCACAGAGTAATCACCACGTATCTGTAATCTATAGAGAATAAGGAATAAAGAAATTTGATTGAATCATTGTGATATAGTCAAATTTTTTTATTCTTCATTCTCCATAGATCGCAGGACAGTTCTCCATATCTCTCAGGTAGATCACAGTATTTAAGTGGAAATATTAACATTGTTTTGCTTAGGTGATCTAGATGTTTATCGGAGTCAACAGGTTATCGAAACATCAAATTGACATTTAGAATGACATCAAATTAGGATGAGAGTAAACGTTAGTTAAACCTGAACTTCTTAATACTTGGATCTTTTAGAATGGTGTCTAACAATTATTAATCGTACTTCGCCCCAAATGAGACGTACCATATTCAAGTGTTACTTGAGAAAATTTCTGGATTCAATTTTTCGCTTTTTTAGTAAAATAGTTTCGTTATATGACTCCCCCATGTTTTATTTTATTCCATAACTATCTGCATTTCGTATTTATTTATTTAACTTTTACAACTGTTTGGTAGATCCGCCATTTTTTCCAATTTGATATGTTTCAATAGAAATGTCAAATTTAATTTGAATAACGAAAAACAAGATGTGTTTTAATAGTTAAATTTCAACACTAAATAAATTTATGTTTAAAAACACCTGCACATTTAACTTTTTCTAATACCTTTAACAATAAATGCTATTCAATGAATGTTTTTCTTCAATTTTGATTAATGGCTGATTGTTTTCGAAGACATTTTAATTTCCCAAATTTACTCGAAAAAGAGGTAACCTTTCTAATTGATATGTTTTTTAAAATTTGGATTATAAATTCTCTAAAATTTTCATGCAGGTTATAAAGAAAATTTTAAGCTTCAAAGTATAGATTTCATAACTTTAAATCAGCATACATTTCTTAATCTTGGGACTTCACAATGGTTGTTCTACTTTTGGGATTATTACTATGTTTTGCTACAATTATAGCAGGAGAAGGAACAACAGTAGGGAACTCCACATCCACTACTCCAAGCCCGAAAGTTGAAATGCCAGCCTTCATTGTGGAAGGAATCAAGAAAATAAAAGATGCAATTAAGTCCGACAACTGGAGGATAAAAATGAAGGAGGAAATCACGAAACTCATAAGACGAAGAAAAGAAATTCCCCGTGAACGCAGGGACCTATTAATAAAATTACAAGCGCTAAGGGAGGCTGCCGATAACAAAGGACGCGACAAGAAATATTACATCAAAGTTCTTGACAACTTCTTTATTGATTAAGCATTATATTGTAGTGAATGACAGTATTAGAGGTGGAAAAAGCAGTATTTTTCAATTTTTGAGTTTCTGAAAGATGACTCAAAAATTATTTAAAAAAATTATGCAAGTTGGTTTAGTATACTGACGGATTTAAACTACATTCATAGCTGTATGTATTCCAGAATTTGTTATAATAAATTATTTTAGAATAATGTTATATGCATAGCTTTATCATATATATATATATATATATTTATACAGTTTTTTTCATCGACATTATTCAGTAAAATCCTTACATGTATTAAAATAACCTATGAATTTTAATTTACAATTTTTTTTTTAAAATAAAATATTTAATATAATTTATTCTTATTTAATAAAATTATGTTATTCTCTCCGATTCATACAGCGAAAGATTTTTAAAATATTTCGTAATTATAAGAAAAATTAAATTATATTTTAGTTTAATAAAATATGTAGTCAATATCTATATTTACTTTTAATTCAGATTTTTTAATTTCATCAGATATGCATTTAAAATGCTTTATTTAAAAAAATTGCTGAAAACATAAATAATTATGCACATATATAAGCTTTCAACATACGATTTATTTTTTAACTATACTATTTTAATATTGATATTTTTTCTATGTTAAGAGAGATTTTTATTAAATATAGCAAACATTTATATGCAATGAATTTCGAAAAAATTTAAAATTCCTTGTATATAAATATTTGCTTTCTTTTATTTTTTAAAAAAGGAAAGAAATGAGCTAAATTAAAGTCACTTAAATACAAGTTAGTAAATTACTTAAGACAAGCATAAAATTTCCATAAGTTATTCAGATTTATTAAACAATGTTTTATATTCTTTATAATAATTTTCTTCAATATTATTCTTTAATTTTGTGTCTGGAGTATTTAAATAGTAGCATTTTAGAAGGACTTGGATAACAAAGATCCACAAGTAAAACGCAAATAATTTTTCAATCTCTTTTGTAAATTCTGAGGAAAAATTGCTTTTTTTTCTATGGCAGACTGCTTTTAAGTTTCTTTCTTTCTTAAATAATTACTCATATTTCTTAAAATAAAAGTAACAATGATTGAAAATTCTAACTAATGACAGATTTAATTTTATAAAGTTGTCTTCAGCATGGTTTTATCTTAAATCAAAAATAAAATTTTTTCTATTTAAGTAAGAAAGCAGGTACAAAAATAATTTTTTATTCCTATTGAAAAATATAAATAAAAATATTTTAAATTTTAGATACATTACATTTTTTTAATAAAAACCACAATATTACGCATATTTTTAGAGCATCATTTGTGTATTGGATGTAAGTATTGAAACGTTTAAAATTTATCAGTAAGAAAATTAGGTTTGCCAAAAGAAGAAATCTCGTTTCGAAATTCAATTTATCTTTCATATTCTAGAATTATCAATGCATTTTAAAGAGTAATCCAACGACTAACGATCAATAATCTTACAGTTTATTCGAAATTTTGAGAAATTAAAATCAATTAAATCTAAAAAATTACAATCAAAGCTCTTTAAATGATTAATATCTATAGATACTATGCAGTATGCTTTAATCAAATTAATCAGACAGAAAAACAGGTAGTTATGAATTACGTCCGGTGGTCGGTTATTGAGCAGTTATAGGTGTAGTGGTCTAGAGAAAATTCCCTCCCCCTTCAGATCAATGTCAAAATTGAGAGAGTGAATCCTCTGGTGGTGCCATCTATCAAAGGAGTACTTAGAGCAAAGAAGTGCTGTCACCTTCGTGGTGCTCTGGTTAAGCGAAAGACTCACCCTACTGATTTAAATTCGTATAGCCGACGGCATAGCAAGCTTAGCTTGTCCAAGTGCCGCAAGTAAGAACAAAGTTCGTGAAATTAGCTTTTACCTTAATCATGCATAAATTCTCGATGTGAATTGATGCATATATTATATTATTATTTTATAATATTATATAAGAAAAAATGACGTACTGTGTCCGATTTATTATTTATGTAAATCCGATACAGTACGTTTTGAAATGTAGAGATCAAATTGACATTCGATAGTGATTGAAAATTAATGCATTTAATTTTGAATTGTTTTTAATTTTGGCAATAGTTTGATATATGATTTTAGAAATAAAAATCATAAATATCAAAAAAATACCAAAATCAGTATAACAATAAAAGCTATGAAATGAAATTCATTATTAAAATTGATTTCACAATAACCCTGATGATTTGATATTTTTTTAAGGCAAGTTGAATCATTTAAAGATAATTTTGTAATAAAAATAAAAGGAAATTTCATTTTCGCAATTTGTTATTTTCGTATATCAAATCCATACTGATTGTCCTAATTTCAAATTTTTTTAAAGCGTTAACATTTAGCCTGATTTATATCAGCTTACGGTATTAAGTTATTTTAAATTCAAATCAGAAATATGCGATTATGCTTTACAAATAAAAAAACATCATTTATAACTAGCTGTTTTTCTGACTAATTGATAATTTGATAAATGCATATTGCATATTGTATATTCAATATTAATCACTTTAAATGTTTTGATGAGTATTTTTTTTTATTTATAACTGGGTGATTCTGTTTTCTCAAAATTTCCAATAAACTGTAAGATTGTTGATCGCTGGTCGTTGGATTATTCTTTACAATACATAAAGAATTCTAGAATATGAAAGATATTGAATTTCGAAACGAGATTTCTTCCTTTGGCAAATCTAATTTTCTGGCTGAAAACTTGTAAACAATTCAAAACTTTCCTTTAATACAAAAAAAGCTCTAAAAAGATTTATAATGTGTTTTTAATTAAAAATGAAATGTATCTAAAGCTGAAAATATTTGTTATTTTTAATCTACAAAAGGAAAAAAAAGTTAAATTTTGCTCCCACTTTTTAACTTAAATTGAAAAATGTTTATTTTTGATTAAATAGGAAACCATAGAGAAGGCAATTTTAATAATTGAGTTTGTTATTAATAAGATTTTGCAATTGTTATAACGTTTATTTTAAGAAATATTAGTACTGAACTAGGAACGGCAGAAAAGTATAACACATCTGACAAAGAAAAAGAAAGCAATTTTTCTTCAGAATTTACAAAAGAGTTGAAAAATTATTTTCGTTTTACATTTGGATGTTCGTTATATAAACCCATCTATTTAAAGCTACTATTTAAATTATCTATACTAGCTCCAAACAGAGAATAGAAGAATAATCCCGAAGAAAATTGTTTAAATATATATATATATATTAGAAAACATTGCTTAAAATTTCAGCTAACGGTTTACTTTAACTAATGAAAATTATATTCTCGTTTTAAGTAATTTAAGTCAATTTAATTTATATCTCATTTCTTTCCTTTTTTTTTAGAAAAAAGCAAACAATTATTTATATACAAGGAATTTTGAATTTTTTCGAAATTCATTGTATATAAATATTAGATGTAATTAAAAAAATCTTTTAACGAAGAAGAATATTAATATTTAAATAGTATAGTTAAAAAAAAATAAGTGCGTAAGTTGAAAGCCTATATACATACATACATACATACATATATATATATATATATATATATATATATATATATATATATATATATATATATATATATATATATTTTTTTTTTTTCAGCAATTTTTTAAATAAAGCCTCAAAAATGCATCGCTGACGAAATTGAAGAATTTGAATTACAAGTAAAAATAGATATTGAATAAATTTTATAATACTAAAGTATAGTTTAATTTTTGTTGTAATTATGGAATATTTTAAAAATCTTTCATTATACAAATCTTAGAATAACAAAGTTTTATATGATTTTATATGATGAGAATAAATTATAATACACGTATTTCATTTTAAAAACATTTTAAATTAAAATTCACAAAGAGACTTAATACATGTAAGGATTCTTCTGAATAATGTGGATAAAAAATTGTATAAAATATATATAATAAAGCCTTGCATATAACATTATTCTAAAATTTTTTATTATAACAAATTCTGAAACACTGAGAGCTATGAATGTAGTTTAAGTCTGTCAATATACAATTTAAACCAACTTACATAATTTTTGAGTTTTTTTTCAGAAACTCAAAAATTGAAAAATACTGCTTTTTTCACCTCAAATACTGTGATTTATTACAATATAATATTTAATCAATAAAAAAAGTTGTCAAGAATTTTAATGTAATATTCCTTGGCGCGTCCTTTGTAATCGGCAACCTCCCTCAGTGCACGTAATTTTATTAATAGGTACCTTCGTTTACGGGGAATATCTTTTCTCCGTCTTATGAGTTTCGTGATCTCCTCCTTCATTTTTTTCTTCCAGTTGTCGGACTTCATTGCATCTTTTATTTTCTTGATTCCTTCCCCAATGAAGGCTGGCATTTTAAATTTCGGGGTTGGAGTTGTGGATGGGGAATTCCCTGCTGTGGTTCCTTCTCCTCCTATAATTGAAGCAATACATAGTAATAATCCCATAACTAGTACAACCATTGTGATGTCTCAAGATTAAGTAATTTAAACTGATTTAAAATTATTAAATCTATATTTTGAAGTTAATGTTTTCTTATAACTTATATGAAGCTTTTACTATTTTTATATTTCTTTTTAAAATATATAATTTAAATAAAAATTAAAATAACAATTGTGAATAGGAAAATGTAGCTTTGTTTTCAAGCAAGTTTGGGTGATTAAAATGTTTTTGAGAACAATCAGCCATTAATCAAAATCGAATAAAAATCTAATGAATTGCATTTCTTGTTAAGGACATTAGAAAAAGTTAAATATGCAGGTGTTTATAAACATAAATTTATTTAGTGTTGAAATTTAACTATTAAAACACATCTTGTATTTCATAATTCAAATTAAATTTGTCATTTCTAACGAAAGGTATCTGAATGGAACACATGGTGGATATACAAATGCAGTTATGAAAGAGTAGTAAATAAATAGTCGTTACGAAATTTTACAGAATGGAATAAAGTATTTTGGAAACATATTAGGAAATCCAATTTTATTAAATAAGCGAAAAATTTAGTTAAATTGAGTTAAATTGCTGCGTAGCATTTCATTTGCCTAACTTCTGATGCCTAACTTCTGATGCCTAACTTCATTTGCCTAACTTCCGCGGTAAGCATTGCCAGTTACATAGTAATTTTTGCCAAACGGCGAACCTGTCCTGAATCGGCATCTTCTTCTCCCTGCTAACTCGAACATTTGCAGAACATTATATATCACTGATATTTAAAGAACATAGGCCATTTCCACAAAATTGTCTTTAGATCTGATTCAAGTATCAAATTTAGTACTCTTGTTATGAAGACAATATTTCCATAAAACGTTTTCATCAGTGTGGTACGTCAATGAATGGTAATATTCTTGGGGGATAGAAGTAAAGAATACAGGTGGAAAAGGAAGAATTTGTAGTTGCTAATTTAATATAGAATATTTAATAATGTCGAGCAAAGATAACGAAAAACGCAGCTCTTTCAATAAAATGTTTTTAATGTACTTAAAGAAAGTTCGTGTAGATGAACATTCAATCTAAAATACACTACTGGCCATTAAAATTGCTACACCAGGAAGAAATGCAGAAAACAAAATGATATTTATTGGACAAATATATTATACTAGACATAACAAGTGATTAAATTTTCAAAAAATTTGGCTGGATAGATCCTGAGAAATCAGTACCCAGAACAACCACCTCTAGCAGTATTATCAGCAGTTATACGCCTAGGCATTGAGTCAAATAGAGATTGGATTGCATGTACAGGTACAGATGCCCATGCAGCTTCAACACGATGCCACAGTTCATCAACCGTAGTGACTGGCGTTTGGTGACGAGCCAGTCGCTCGGCAACCATTGACCAGGCGTTTTCTATTGGTGAAAGATCTGGAGAACGTGCTGCCCAGGGCAACAGCCGAACAAGTTCCGTATCAAGGAAGGTCCGTACAATACCGGCAACATGCGATCGGGCATTTTCCTGCTGAAACGTAGGGTTTCGCAAGGCTCGAATAAAGGGTATAGCCACGGGTCGTAACTCACCAGAAATCTAACGTGCACTGTTCAAAGCACCATCAATGCGAACAAGAGGTGACCGAGACGTGTATCTAATGGCACCCCATACCATCACGCCAGGTGATGGGCTAGTATGACGATAACGAATGCACGCTGCCAGTGTGCGTTCACAACGATGCCGCCAAACACGGATGCGACCATCATGATGCTGTACACAGAACCTGGATTCATCTGAAAAGATGACGTCTCGCCATTCGTGCGCCCAGGTTCGTCGTTGATCATACCATTGAAGGCGCTCTTGTCTATGACGCAGCGTCAAGGGAAGCCGCAGACATGGTCTCCGAGCTCAGAGTCCATGCTGATGCAAACGTCGTCGAACTGTTCTTGCAGACACTTGTTATCTTCCAAACGACCCCGTTTCTTGACTCACGGCTCGTGACGTGGTTGCACGATCCATTACTGCCATGCGGATAATATGCCTGTCTTCTCGGCTGCTAGTGACTGGTGGCCGTGGAGATCCGTATTATGGCGTTCCGTATTACCGTCCTGAACCCATCGATTCCATATTCTGCTAACAGTCATTGGATCTCGACCGACGAGAGCAGCAATACTGCGATAAGATAAACCGCAATCCCGGTACGCTACATTTCGACCTTTATCAAAGTCAGAAACGTGCTGGTACGCATTTCTCCTTCTTACACGAGGCATCACAACAACTTTTCACCAGGCAACAACGTTCAAATGCAATTTGTGTATGAGGAACCTGGCTGAACAATTGTAGGAAGGAAAAATTAAAAAGTCATTCCGCAAAATACATGTAATCATTAAACATTAATATTCAAAAATTAGGTTCTATGGCTGTATTTCTTATCAACTGTTTGTTTATGCCGTTAGTTCAATGACCTTAAAATTAATTTCCGATTATGTTGGTGATTGAGAAGGTTGCAAAAATATTTACTAATTGCATATTTCTACATTAATTCTTGGGTTTGTAGTCAAGTTAATAATCACATTTTAATGGCACATCTGTAGCTTGGTACCTACCTTGTACTTAGGTCTAACAAAATTGAATCCTGAAGTTTTCCCTAATAACACTTGAATTTGGTAAGTCTAATTCAGGCCATGGAATTTTAAGCACGATTAATAGTTGTTAGACGCTATTCTAAAAGATTTAACTATAATAGAAGTTCAGTTTACCTAAAGTTTACTGTCATCCTATTTTGATGTCATTCTAAATGTCAATTTGATGCGTCGGTAACTTGTTAACTCCGATAAGCATCTAGATAACCTAAACAGACCAATATTAATATTTCCACCTAAAGTACTGTGACCAACAAGAGATCTATGGAGAACAGTATTGCAATCTATGGAGAGAATGAAGAATAAAAAAAATTTAACCGAATCAAAATTACTCAGTCAAATTTTTTTATTCCTGATTCTCCATAGAACAATGATCTGTGGTGATTATTCAATACGTTTCTAAATTGATGAGAATTAACACGGATAATATAACGTAATCCGATTTCAAATTTTTCGTCCATGAAATGAAAATAGAATTTTCCTACTATTTTAGACCGTCAAGCCCAGACGGGCGAAGCATTTTCAAAGCATTCATAACTTATCTACTTTTATTTCATAATTGGAGTAATCGCTTAACAATTCGTTTTCAATTTCGTAATTTCAATGTTGATTGTGGTAAATGTAAAAATTTAATATATTATTTAATATCAATCGTTCACATTGATATTTCTAAGTTTATCAATGTCATATTTTTCAAAAAAAAAAAAAAAAAAAAAAAAAAGTGAAAAAATAGATTGTATGAATATTTTAAAATTGCATTGCCTTAAATTATCTTTTCGTAAGTTAATGCGATTTATTAAAGTAAAATGAAATATTTACTTATTTTGAAATATTATTTATGAAAAATCTCCCAGAATTATAAACATTTTCACTGTTTGATGTGATAAAACAATAAATGCGTAAGTTGAAACCTTATAAATGTATATAATTATTTATAATCTTTTCAGCAATTTTTTATAAGTAATGCATCAAAAACCTATAGCTGACGAAATTAAAGAATCTCATTTACATGTAAATTTGTATATTGAATACATTTTAAGATATTAAATATATAATTTCATTTTTGTGGTAATTACGGAATATTTTAAAATTCCTTCAATATATAAATCTGAGAATTACATAATATTATATAATATGAGAATAAATTATATTACGTATTTTTCATTTTAAAGAAATTTTAAATTAAAATTCGAAGACTTTTTAATAAATGTACAGATTCTTCTGAATATTGTGAATGAAAAATATGTATAAAAATATAATAAAGTTATGTATAACATAATCTTAAAATAAGTCATTGTAACGAATTCTGACATATATTGAGATTTATGAATCTTGTTTATAGATATAAGTCTGTTGATATACAATTTAAACCAACTTATATAAATTTTAAAATTAATTTTTTAGTTTTCTTTAAGCATTTTCCACGCAAATATTGTGATTTGTGGCAATATTGCTTACTCAATAATTTTGTCAAGAATTTCAATGTAGTCTTGCTTGCTATATTCGGGCTTTTCGGTCATCTCCTTTATTTTATGTAGATTATGTTCTAGGCCTTTATTTTCAGGAGTAAGTTTCTCTTTGCTGGTTTTTATGAGTTTCGTGATTTCCTCCTTCATCTTTTCCTTCCAGTTGTTGGACTTCATTGCTTCTTTTATTTTTTTGATTCCCTCCTCAAAGAAGGCTGGAATTTTGACCTTCGGTTTTTCAGTTGTGGATGTGGCATTCATTTCTGTGGTTCCTTCTCCTGCTATAGTTGTGGATGTAGCATTCCCATCTGTTGCGTCTTCTCCTGCTACAGTTGTGGATGTGGAATTCCCTTTTGTGGATCCTTCTCCAGATACAGTTGTGGATGTGGCATTCCCTTCTGTGGATCCTTCCCCAACTACAGTTGTGGATGTGGCATTCGCTACTGTGGTTCCTTCACCAGCTATAGCTGTGGCAATACATAGTAAAGATCCCAAAACCAAGAAAACCATTATAAAAATACAAGATTATGTGGATTTAAAATTATAAAGTACACTTTGAACCCATTGATCTGCATGAATTATAATCTGCATGAATATTTTACAATATTTATATTCAAAATAAAAAAATCTTATTAATAATTGCAAAAGAGTGTTACAATAACAATTGTGAATGGTGAAACGTCACTTTGTTTTAAAACCGGTTTGGAGAAATTAAAATGTTTTCAAATACAATCAGTGATTAATCAAAATCTCGGAAATAAATCATTGAATTGAATTTATTGTTAGACTTTAAGAAATTAAGTGTGTCATCTTTTTTAAAATATAACTTCTTTTTTTACTTTTAAAATATTACTTAT
Organism: Latrodectus elegans; assembly: GCA_030067965.1. NCBI lineage: Eukaryota > Metazoa > Arthropoda > Arachnida > Araneae > Theridiidae > Latrodectus > Latrodectus elegans. Next base: position 24,586,268 of record CM057822.1, on the reverse strand, counting down.
TAAAACACATATTGTTTTACGACAGTGAATAAAATTTTTATTGCTTTTGAAACATTTTAAAATGAAGCACTTGGTGGGCTATTACACAAATATAGAACTATCATGAAAGTACAGTAAATAAATTATTCTTACGAAATACCATTATTAATAGAATTAAACAAAAAATGGTGATAACTTTTTAAAAAATTCAATTTCATCAGTTAAGCGAAGAATTAAACTAGACAAAGATAATGCGTCGGATTTCAGTTGATTATCTCTGAAGAATGGTGTCTTAAGCTTTCTCACTTTTTCGCAAAATTAAATCTTTGTCAAATGAAAAATATTTTATGAATTAACATCTTCTTCTCCCTGCCAATCCATGACATTGTAAAATCATTAAGTCTAGGTGATATTTCAGGACTCTAAATAAAAGTATTTCAGAATTTTAGTTAAGTATCAAACGTGTACCTTCCTTATGGCGACTTGTTTTTCATAAAAAATTGTGATTAGTGTGATCGATCAATGAATGTAATTTTTTTTCGAGAAAAAGAAATAAAAAATGCAATTGGAAAAGGAATTTTTATAGTTGCCAATAGGATTTACAACATGTGTCTCTGTCATGTTATAATAATATAAACACATTTTTTATACTAAAATGTTTTTATATGGCGACTAACTTGATGACCATCTGATAAACTCTATAACCACTTGGACAGCCAGACAGAAGCTTGCTGACATATCATTATGAAAGTATTGTGATTTGCTTATTAAGAACTTAAATACTGTTAATGCTTTGAATATTTAATAGAGGTTTTTAAAATTGTCAATTAAGGATAAATCAGTGAATACTTGTCTACTAGTGACTAAAAGAGTTTTGACTTTATCTCTATACACAGAACTACGCTGTTATGAAATGAGGCTAGAAATATATTTTTTGTTTCTATACTAACTTTTTGTAGGAGTTGACTGACTTAACCAGAGTTTATTATTAAAAATGGTTTTTAAATATTAATAAATGTTTTTTTGAAGATGAAAATTGAGCATACAAGCTGTTGAACTTAAAATATACCAGAATATCAACCTTTCAGTTGGGTGTTAAGTGTTTCACGTAATCTCTATCATTAATGTTTTATTCCAAAACGTACTTTAAATACATAAACACATTCTGTGAAATTCATTTTATAAACGTAAGACTATGTATATTAGACTTGTGCGAAATTAGAGTAATAATATTTATAAATTTATAAATATTATTGCATAGATTTCATAGAAAAATTTATTTTTTAGGCTTACAATCAAATGCTAAATAAGAAGAAATTTTCATGAAAATTTATTATATTCTTTAATTAGAAATTACTTAGTTTCAAGTAGAAATTTCAACAAAAAAATTATATTGCGTGAGAAGAGGCAATAAATATGATTAAAAATTACATTTATTGCCTCCAGTTACACGATATAGTGTTTTTTGTTGAATCGTTTTAGGTAATGTGATTGGAACAATGCGATTCGAGGCAATAAATGTCATAAAATAAATTTCTTATGATAGCAAAGATAGAACATATTTCTAGGGAGTTTTTAAATTAAGAGGGTTGGTTGGTTTGTCAGCCAATAAGGATTTTATAGAAAGGAAGATTTGCTTGGTTGGTACTTACTGTTTGGAAAATTGGAATGCAATCATTCTACAAAAATCCCTGCTTGTGTTTGATGGTAAATTCATGAGCTGTTGAACGTTGACTAATCAGGAATCAGAGCAGTCAATAATCAACTGTCAATTCGATATGTCGCATGAAAAAATAAAAATTATTATATAAGGTAAAAGAATGTTCGAATCTTTTGAATGAATTAATAAGTGATCAAAAATAGCCTTCGAGGTAAGTGACATTGAACAATGTTGAAGCATTACACTGGGCAACCCAGAAGGTATAATTGAAGTTTCCATAAAAAAAATTAAATACCACTTCCTTGGAATGAAATTTTTAAAATAAACCTGATTCACTCCAGACTGTAATGACGGTTGTGATTTTTATCTGAAAATTTCACTAGATTAAGTCTTTATTTTTTCCTTTCGTATAGACAATAAGCAGAAGCCAGTCAGCACTTGCAGATTATTACTTCTCACAGAGGTGTTCTATATTTTAAGATCAAATTTGTTATTTAGGAAAAGAGTTGTGGAATATACTATTTTCTCTACAATTATTATTCTGTTATTATTTTTTCTATAATAATCTGAG
>CM057822.1:24476558-24581558 GCA_030067965.1 Latrodectus elegans | reverse complement strand
AAATAGTAACCATCTCATGTAATGATTGCACTTGATAATACTTGACAACACTGATGGTTTGATATGAACCAAGATTTTAATCATAGAATTAGCGTTGGAAATACAAGAGATTTTTGAGGATTATTTTAGTTACTCTTTTACCTCCTGAGTTTCGTATGGAGCATTGACTTTTACACACAATAAGTTAATTCTTGCAAAGTGCCTTTCAACAGCATCCAATTATTCGAAAGTTCAGCTTCAACGACTGTTTCCTGTCATCCGAAATTGATGTTTATCTAATAACTAGCTAATTGCGTCACTATAACTTGATGATTTCTATAAATATATAAATTTCCCAAATAGAATAGTGACAATGTCTCAGCCTGAAAATACATTAATCTGACGAAGTAATAATTAAGTCTTTTCAGCCAATGAATTTGCTTCTCTGCATTCGAGATAGATGGCTGTATTGCGGTGATGACATTCTAAGTTTCCAAATTCATGTGTATTGACATATGAATCATAAAAATTGCTCAATTTCAAAATTTTCTTCTTACAAATAAAAAGAAATTGTATTTTATGCTGTTTCTATGATATTCAAGGCTTTATCACTGTTATGTTGCAGAAAGTTTTAGCACTTTATATTGCGCACAAACTTTATGTAGCACACTTTAAATTGCACATAAACACAACTTAACTGCACCTTTCTCCTGCACTTGCACAATTTTTGTCTTATTTTATTTTCAATTTGCAATTTCATTGATGATGGGTAATTGTAAAACTATTTGCTATTTAATAATTAAAATCACTATTTGAATTATTCACATGAGTTTTCTTCATATTTATTGTGATCTTTTTTTAAATATATAAAAGTTTTAAAAATTTATGTTTATAAATTTTCTTTTAGTAAGCTAAATTTTTTTGTTTGTTAAAAGAGCATAGGGGTAAATCTAAAATTATGCTAGATTTCAAAAGAAAGCTTATTTTTAATATATATATATATATAAGTATATAAGTGAGTAAAGAAACTTATATTTCTTACACAATATATATATATATAATTGAGTAAAGAAACTTAGATTTCTTTTCTTATATAATTGAAAAATTTTGGGTGAAATAGTGTTTAAAGAAAAATGTCATGCATACACAAGTTTTCTTAGTCATTTATAAGTATGATTTTAGTAGTTACATAAATTTGAGAGCAAAATATAAATATCTTTCAGAAGTAATGCCTAGTTAATCATTTTTGAGATCGGCTTTCGGCAAACATATATTTGTTTCTATTTACAGACGTTTTCTTCCCTTATGGGAAAATTTTAAATAGAACATATATTGCTAACTCATTAAATGAAAAAATATGTGAACTTTCGTAAGAGAAAAAAACTCTAAATTTTGTATCTTGTTAACTTGATTGCCCTAATTGAACAACTTGTCACCATGTTTAGTTTGTAGATAGTAATTCTCACATTAGCTGAACTATTTTATTTTGTTGCGATACTTATATGAAATCGTTATTCTATATGTCTGCCAGGCGAAGTTTTATCCGGAGAATTTCGGTGAGAAATGGAATATTTAATTTATGTCTTGATTTCTTTCTTTGCTAAAAACTTAAGATAAAAATTAAGTTTATTTTATGAATTTTAATTGCAGTGTTAATCATTAATTTAAAACATATTTAAAGCTCATTTGAACTCTCTGCAATGTTGTTTATCCCATGATATAATTAGTTTAATAACATGACTTTTTAAAACTCTCCTCGTATTAAGAAAGAAAATCAGAGGCTTATTTTTTAAGCAGTTGCCTATATATTCAGAGGCTCATTTTTTAAACTGTCATCTATATATTGTACCAAACTTCGGGGTTCGTGTGGATTGAGAGTTGAAGGAAACAACTACTCGATGAACAAAAGACTTTTATTCGTAAAAATTCCACTAGATATACCAGCTGTAACAATCACTATTATACAGCTCCATTACGTCAGATACAATAAGTAACAGCTTCTAATCACAGGTCTCAAATACCTTAGGCAGAGAACAGCTTCTCTAAACTAGCAGTCACGACTAATTGTCTTCACTCACTGACTGTCTTCACAAAACTGCCTAACTATGTCGGGCTGCGGTATTTATACCTAACTTGGCGGGGAAATCTACTAATTTCGCCAAGGTTCTGGAAGCTTCTAGGCTATCTCGCTAAATATTGGTCCTAGAGCTTAGGTGATGGATGTTTCCAGAAGTATCTATTTCTCGCCAAGTCGCCAAGTTTTCTCGCCAAAACATCGCCAGGTCACCAAATCATTAGAATACCCGCTTTTAACGTATAACACGTCTAAATACCGCAATTTTTGCCCAAAATGTGAGTATTTTCGATCTGTCTGAGATATTTTAAGACATACACAATAATTATTTATAAATTTGTAACAATATTCAGAGGCTCATTTTTTAAACTGTCGCCTATATATTCAGAAGTTTATTTTTTTAAGCTCTCGGTTATATATTATAGAGGAAAGTAGAGAAAGAGTATTTAAGACAAGGGATTCTTTCTTCGAATATTAACACAGGGCAATTTAAAAAACATAGTTAGTATTTTTTACGTATTTGAAAAGATAATATTTTTGCCCTCATCAGCGAAGGCGTTTCCACCTTTACCTATTTGTCAAAACATGAAATTGCATTGGGGTACGGATAAAAAGTGTCCTAAATAAATACCTAAATAAAAAAAGTTTTTAGACATTCTGCACAACTCATTTGACGTTTTTAGATAAACTATATTTGAAACTTAATTTCTTGTATCTTTGCTCAGAAGCTGTTAATTTAATTATTCTGAATTAAGTAAACTTTTATCAATAATCTGTAAAAATTTATGTTTTAAGATTTAAATTAAAACTTTGACGTCAGAATTGTTTTCTTGTTTGGATTTGTTTTGATTTCGTGATATGCTGTATGCCAGAATATTGTGATTTCCACTTCTCTTTTGACTGTATTATTTTAGTGCTAGTTTTTCAATTTATAAATAATTGTGATTACTGAAATTTGAAGAAGCAAGTTTTATTTCAATAAAATCTTAACTAAATAAACATGTGATGTGGTATAAGTCAGGTATAAACAATAAATTCGTAGAACCAAATATAACATGATTTAAAAGAAGAAAAGAAACCGATGCATTCAGCTAGTTCAACAGAATTCAACTCAGGAAATTTCAAAAGGAATTTATTAAGCATGTGTATAAATATTCATAATACATAACTTTATAAAAAATATCTTATTATTTATGGAAATCACGTTGTTTAAAACTGGTCTGTTTAGTAATATGATAAAATGCATGCCAATAAAGATGGATAACATTTTGAAAACAAATAGCAAAGTTAGTAAAAACCAACTTTAAATAACGATAAAAAATTTAATACACAGTGATATATCCAAATATAGTATTACATTTGATTGTCTTTGAATTACAAATATGGTCAATTTGACAATTTTATGCTTTTATGAATATATTCCTTAATTTATGAAAATTGTATTTATTATATTGCTTATGAGAATAATATAACTGATATTAACGATAAATTTTCAATAAAATAGAATGATAACAATTCAAATAACTGCTAAAATAATTTTTTTAATAATTTGTGAAAAAGAAAAATTTAATTTTTATTTAAAATATAATTTAAAATTTCTGTTAATATGAAACGTTTCTTATTAATTGAGGATAAAAATAATAATTGATAAATATTTAAAGTTTTAAAAGTAATCTATTCACTCATTTACATTTTTAACATTGCCATAATTGAAATAAAGTCGTCACTATTTTATACATTACATATTTCTACAAAATCATCATACTTATAATACCTTAAGTATAAGATATACTTAATACCTTAAGTATAAGATAAGTAATAAGATAAAATTTGCTTTCATGAACTAGCTTGTCTATTGTACAATACCGAGTTCATATGAATGCTGGGGTATTATGGTTATAAAGAATGGAAATCAGGCAAGAGTTTTCTGGTATTTTTTCCTACTCTTTATCTTTTGAATGTGAGAACTAAGTTGAACAGAATTTATAATTAAAGTGGTTTACGATTCTTTACAAACAATTTATGTTCTTCATATTGAAAGATTTTGGGTTCCATTCAATTCTATTGAAGAATTTCTGTTAAATATGACGTTTTTTTTCTTTTTTTTGCTCTCTGTATGCATGTTTGTCAAGGTAGATGCTCGGGACTTTCCCAAAATTTCCTTTATTACGAAACTTGAGCATAGCCAATTTATTTATGAAAGGTTTTTTCTGTAGGCTAATCAGATTCAATGTTTTATGCTATAAGGACATTCAAGTTGTGGAAATCAAATCCAAGAAATCTTTATCTATTAATCAAAAAGTATGGCATTCTGAATCATGGACCATGGAATCATAGCTTCATGGGATCATGGATCATATCTGATCATTGGATTAATTTTAATTAGTAATATATGAAAATATCTACATTAATTCTTCAGTGGAAGAATTTGGAAGTAACAATGTAAATAACAACTTTTGCGAAGCAAAAATTATTTCATTTTCTAATAAGATAAATATTTGTGACTGAATTGATATAGTAATTTATAAATAATAATTTCTTTACATTGAAGTATAATGATATTTAAAATATATTGCATTCCAGGTAAAAACAATGTTTTATAGAAAAAGAACTCTGTTATAAATAAAACATACGAGTATTTTAATGTTAATATTTGAAATTTATATTTATTGATAATTCTCTAAAATAATAATAAATGTTTACTCAATATAACTAATAAATATTTAATCGGAATGAAATTTATCTTTATAACGTAGTTTCAGCAAAAAATCTCCTTCAATAGTTTTCTTAGAAAATTAAATTAAAATTGAGATATTCTATCTAAAAATTTAAGAGAGGAACTTTAAAAAATATTTCTACATTTTAAAAAATATAACATGATATATATAACATTAATAAATATAACATTAATATATTCTTTATACGCAATCAAATAATTTGGATTATGTGTTTCTCAGTGAATATATGTAAATTTCTATAAATGATTTCATTAATTTTCTTTCATAGAAACTAAGTTTTGTTCTCTTATTTATGACAGAATATTTATCAATGATTTATTTGGGCAAACATAAATAAAATCTTTTGTACAATTTCAAAATTTTCGTTAGCTACCACCACCCTTACTACTAACTATTGCTACTACTGCTCCATGACTCTACAATCCATGCAGGATTTTGGCCTCTTTCTCTAAACAGTTCCACTTTTCAATTTCGATCCTTGACTTTTGTCTTCCAATTTTTGAGTTTCAACTTTTTCAAATTTTCTTCCACATTGTCCACCCATATTATTTAGGAATGTTCAACTTTTTTTTTAAGCTCTAGTGTTTTTCTATATATTTTCTTTGTTGCTCTTTCATCACTCATTCACTCCAAATGTCCGAATCATTGTATTCATTTTGTTTTTGTTATAGTTACTGTATTTTTTTCTTTATAGAGCTTTCTTTATTCTGAACTACTCATAATCCTTCACATATCTCCATCCAAAATTGATCCATATACTTTTTCAGAATTTTTCTTTCATAGGTAATAAACAATTTTTCTTCTTTCTGTGCAGTTTAAGTTTCTGGTGCAATAGGTCTAATTATAGTTTTATATAGTTTTATTTCTCCCCTTCTTGAGAGCATAGAAGATTTAAACAGAGTTTAATTGTTGGAAAATAACAACATCTCTTTCGAGAAAACGGTCTAGCTTTTATCTCAGGGTTTATTTCATCCATTTTGGAGATAATTGAAGCGATATATTTAAAGTTTGTCGTCCTTCCAAAAACGAGCTCATTGTTTACTGCACTGGTGACCAAACCATATCCTCCTTCTATAACAATATATTCAATTTTCCCTGAATCAGCAAGATCTAGCACTGTCTTTTCTTCTTTTTCTAGGTCTTTATAGATTTAAAATAGATATTTTTCATTTCTGAACATCAAGTCCACGTTTGCAAGGATCCCTTTATTATTGTATGCTTTTGATTGGAGCAAAAGTTTCCTATGACATAAATCAAACGGAAGTTAAAAAGCGTTGTAGACATTGCGGTTCCCTGTCTTAATTCTATAAAAAAATTCTTGAAAACTTTTCCTGCACTTTAACTTTATCCTCTGTGCTTGACAAAGTCATTTTACCAAGCATTATTAATTTTCCTGGTATTCCAAATTAATTCAAGATATAATGCAATTTTTCTCTGTTTATACAATTGTACGCTTGCTTAAAATCAACAAAACGTTGCTATAACTTGATGTTTTGCTTAGAGAACTTCCCCGGAATAATTCTAAAAATCTGGTCTATAGTGGACCCATCAGTTCTGAGCCCACAATAATAGTCACTTATTAATTTATTTGCATAAGGTTGTAATCTATATGCTATAATTTCGGAAAGTACTTTATTTCGACGCTGCAGGCAGACAGCCCACTCACTAAGTAAGTGTAAGGCTATAAATCTTCCTCTTTCTGCAAAAACTCATCACAGGGAGATGATTCGACCCCCTGTCGGGATAGGAAAACACAATCGTTCCAGAAGCCATATTTAGACCAAGCGGGTTACTTAACTCTCTCTCTCTGCATGGCTTATGACATAGTCAATCCTCCTAAAGACGGTGAGTCTGACACCAGAACAGACAAGACGTACCTCTTCATCAACAGAATGTCTATATGTCACATTAACCATTTCTATTAAATCAATTAAAATCACATCACGAGCGCGAAGGGAGGCCTCCAAATTTGTTCTTTTCAAAGCAAATAAACATTATATTGACCATAATAAATAAGTTTTAATTAAAAAATAAATGTATTTTAATGAGTAATATTTTAAGTTTTCAAAAATATTAAAAATAAATTCTTTTATGTGATTTTAGCTTGAATATGAAGAATTTTTATTTTTCTCAATGGGAATACACAAAGAGAAGAAGATTTTTAAAATTATTTTTAAAACTATAAAAAAAAATTACGAAAATTCAGTGATTTTAAGTTTTAAAACTGGTCAAAAAATTAGAAAAGAGCAAGATTATTATTAATTTATCAGAATGTATTTGCATCTCAAAAGAAACGATGAATGTTTAAAAATGAATTGTTTTTACTCCTTCAATGGTATGTGTGTTATTATACAAATAAATTTTAAAAACTTCAGAATAAAATATCAATTGTCGCTGCAAAAATTAAAAGATGTTTCTCAAAACTTCAGTTATATGAGCAAAAATATTTGCTTAAAATATTTATATTCTAATACAATATAATCATGTTTACTTAAAATATTACGTGAATAATATAGAAAAACTAAACAAACACACACAACTAAATATTAAATTTAATAATAGTTTACATTTTAGTTATACAATTTTTCCTCTAAATAGTGTGCATTTAAATCATTTTTAATTAACTCATTTGCTTTTTTTTAAAAAAACAAGCAAATATTTTTATACTCTGAATTTTTTTTTTGTTTTAATTGTGACAAACTAATTTAAAATGTCTCAAATTTCTTCAGAATTTTATATGCAATCATAGTTTTCTGATCATTAAATATTAATTACTAATATATTACCCCCTATATTTATGTGGCATTAAATTCTATCAAAAAATAACTTAATAAATGTATTAGCTCTCATTGCAAATTATAAAAAATATAACTTTCTTAAAAAGAATGTGAATAACAAGATTTACTTAAATAAGTCAATGACTTAAATTATTAATAATAATAAATAAAAATAATAATATTGTATAAAATGAAACTTTTAAATTTTCAAATTATTATTACTAATCTGATAAATTTATATTTTATTTAAATATATTATTGATCAGAAAATTTGGATATAATTTATGTAGTTTAATTTCATAACGTTACAAACTAATCAAACACAAATTTTTTAGATACATATTAATTTCAAATTGTACTTCGTAACCAACTATATATCTGGCTGGTCATATATATATATATATATATATATATATATATATATATATATATACATATATATATATATATATATATATATATATATATATATATATATATATCATATATATATATATATGTATATATATATATATATATATATATATATATATATATATATATATATATATATATATATATATATATATATATATATATATATATATATATATATATATATATATATATATATATATATATATATATATATACATATATATATATATATATATATATATATATATATATATATATATATATATATATATATATATATATATATATATATATAAGCAGTTAAGTTTGAGAACAATGCAGTTGAAATAAATGCATAAATATTTAATAAAGTTATGCATCACATAATTTTAAAACAATTTATTTGAACGAATTCTGAATAATGGACAGCTATGAATGCAGCTTGTTTCGTCCAAAATGCAATTTAAAGCATTTTACTATAATTTTTAAGAATAATATATGACTTTTTCTGTCACTATTTTAGACGCAAAAATCTCTTATTGTAATTCTGATAGTCATTTTTTTTACTTTATCAGTTTTGATTTGATTAGCTTATCACTAACTGAGAGGACGTCATCACTGGTAATGTTTGTGCTTTTGCTTATTCTCCTCATTTCACTTAAAGCACCGTCTAAGCATTTGTTTCCAGCTATTATCTCTCCGCTCTTACTTATGATTTCTACAAATGTCTCATTCATTTTACGTCTCCACGCGGAATGTGTATACGCATCAATTATCTTCCTGACTGCCTCATCAGCGAAAGGTTTATTCTTCAGTTTCGGGCTTGGCGTTGTGGAGATTTTTGCTGTAGTTGTGGATGGAGTGGTGGACATGACATTCCCTTCAGTAATTCCTCCTCCTGCTATAGTTGTGGATGTGACCTTCCCTTCTGTAGTTCCTTTTCCTGCTATAGTTGTGGATGTGACCTTCCCTTCTGTAGTTCCTACTCCTGCTATAGTTGTGGCAATACATAGTAATAATCCAAAAACCAAAACAATCATTTTATAGCCACAAGATCAAGCAGTTTATTTAGATTTAAAATTGTGAAGTTTTCACCTTACAGCAAATAATATTCTTTATAACCTGCATGAAGATGTTACAGTATTTATAATCAAATTAAAAAACCTTACTATCATTTAAGAAGCAATTGAAATAACAATTTTGAACTGAAAATCTTTCATTTGTTTTAAAGCAGATATGGGAAAGGAAAATGTCTTCAAAAACAATAAACGATTAATCAAAATCTAGGAAAAAACTCATTGAGTAGCATTTATTGTTAAAGATAAGAAAACAATTAAGACAGGCCTTTTTTTTAAATATAAATTTATTTGAAATTGAAACATAGGCTATTAAAATACATATTGTATCTTGACATTCAATTAAAATTTATCATTTCTGTTGAAATGATTTTTAAAATTAAAAAAAAATGTGGAATTATAAGGAAATACTCTTCTGTTGTCAAAGTATGGCAAATAAATTGTTGTTACCTAAGAGTATCATGATATAAAATAAAAAAGTGGGCGGAAACACATTAAGAAAACCTCTTTCACAGACACAGAGTGAAAAATAAAGTTAAATTCAATTATTTTAGCGTATTTTTGGTTTTCTATTTCTGACAAATGAAGCTCTAAAAATAGCCACTTTTCTAATTTTAAATTTCTTTCAAATTGCGTGCAGTTAATTAATTTTGGGCAACCGCTGTTGGAGATGATCCAATTGTTCATAATTTCAGATGTGTGAGCCGATTGCTGAATTCAAATTTGTTGTTATTTTTACAATCAGCTTGATGAATTGATATCTTTATAATCACCTGATAACTTAAATTAGCTGCAGAGAACAGACTCAAAGTACTGTGATAGGCATGAGTAATAATCATGACGATTTAAAGGATTCAGTTTATAAATTTGTTATACTTCATTTCTTATAGATTATGATTATATGAAAATGAGTCTTTTTTTCCAAAATTAGGAGCTTTTACGTGAATTATAGAACCTAATCCGATTTGTAAATTCCCTTATTACAAATAAAAATTGTATTTCCTATATTTTTATACCGTTAAAGAATTTATTATAATCCACTTTGTTTAAGCACGTTTCAGCACTTTCACATCTTAGCATTGAGACATTAGCACTTTCATATATCAAATATTAGTATTTTCATATATCAGATATCAGCATTTTCATATATCTGATTTTTGTACTTTCATATTTCATATATTAGCATTTTCATGTGTTACTTATCAGATCAGTACATTATTTTTAGAGTCAGTCTTCTACAAAATTTTTGATTCCTAACTTATTTAAGGGTTCGTACTGGATATTCAATATTAAATATTGCTTAGCGTTGGAAAATAGTAATGAATGGCAAACGTTTCTTAGAATAAAGTTTTTATAAATTTAATCTCTCCTCCAACTAATAAAGATTATATTTATGTTTTTAAAACATTCAAGCATTAATTATAGATCACTTTATTTAAGCAAGTTTCAGCACTTTTATACCTTATCTGTCTGATATTCACAGTTTTATATACCGTGTATTAGCACTTTTATATATCAGATATTAGCATTTTCTTGTTTCATATATTAGCACTTTTATATTTCCTTTACAATCAGTTTTATTTTTCACTGTGCTGATGTATGAAATATGAAAGTGCTAATAAGTTCTAGAAAGTGCTGTAAGTGCTAATATTAGCACTTTCATATTTCATATACTAGAACTTCCATACATTAGCTAACAGAATACTATTTTTTTATTCAGTCTTTTACAAAATCTTTGCTTAATATTTTATTTAAGGAGTAATAATGAATATTCAATGTTAAATTTTATTTATAGCTTTGGAAAATGGTGATGAATGGCAATCTTTATTTAGAAAACCATTTTTATATATTTAATCTACCAAAATACACTATTTACGTTAATGTATTTTAAAGTCAACAGGTTTGACCACCAAGAATCGATATTAAGTGAAAATATTTAAAATAATCTAAATTTTTAAATTATATTGATAAGCATTTGAAATCTTAATTGTACGGATTTGAAGTTTATTAAGAATGGAAAGTAGGTATAATCTTTTCTCAAATTCAAGTTCTATTCTCGAAATGCACTCGATTCTGAATAATCTCAAATATTTTAAATATACTCTGTAAGAGAAAAAAAAAGGACCATTAAAAAGACACCAAAATGTTTTTAGAGGAAGAATAAATTTATTATAAATCCTCTAAAAGTATTTTCACAGCAAAATATATGCATAATTGTAAAGAAGTTTTCAAATAAACTAAATGATTTTCAAATTTTTATTAAAACTAACATTGCAATATCAAAACTGAATTCACAGCACCAAGAAAAATTTTCAAGTAAAAATTCCAACGTTTGCTAATACAGTTGATCAAAGTTTAAGATTAAATATTTGTGACCAATCTCTCTCTCATTTATTTAATAAAGATATATTTTTACTGGGAAACGTACTCATAATTTGATGGTCTTAGTAATTGTTACACCTTTTAACATAAATATAGAAAGTAATAAAAGCAATATAATAAATGCATATAAAAAGTTTGCATAAGTCTTTAAAAATATTTGGTTACAAATGGATCTTTAGAACAACTGTACGTATAACATATATAACTTCTATAGCGTCTAGGTAGTCACTGAAAAAATCGATTACACTGCGTTGCATAATGATAGAACTAGCATGTATTTTCAGACAGTAATTGGAATAAGTGATTGAAATAAATATTTTTATTGAAAATATACAAAATAAGAATGACAAGAACAAAGGAAAAACATTACTCATGTTTATATTTTCTAGTAATAAAAAAGTACAAACTTTAGGTTGCAAAATGATAGTACCACCCATACTTTTTAGTGGAATAATCGATCCCAGAGAAGCATTCGCAGTTGAGTTTCAACGAACAGGTATATAAAAGCATCGTTTGATCAACTAACCTAACCTTACTAGCATTTATTTTGAGCACTCATAGTTTATTGATTTGAAAAGGTGTCACTTAGTATGGGTAGGAAAAAACTATTATCTGATTTCGAAAAAGGACAAATTGTGGCTTTTAACCAAGCAGGATTGTCTTCATCGTATGTAGCAAGACATATAGGGAGTTCTCCAAACGTGGTCAATAATTATCTCCATCTTGGATCTAAATATGGGACAAAGAAATCTACTGGAAGACCTCGAAAGCTAACAAAGCGGCAAGAATAGTTAGTTGTAAAGAAGTTAAAAGCTGGTGAAACATTGAACAGTCTATCATGAGACCCCACCATCAAAGTTCACAAGTCAACTTTATCCAGAATAGCTCGGCGGAATGAACAACTTGAGTACACAAAAATGAAAACGCAATCGAGACTTACAGGTCTTCACAAACGAGGAAGATGAAATGGGCTAAAGAACACATGACTTGGAAAGAACAGTGGACTCAAGTAGTGTTCTGTGATTAAAAAATAAATCTAGATTGTCCTGACGAGTGAGCATTCTATTGGAGAGATCTCCGAAATGAGAGCCACACATTTTTCTAAGAGACAGTGTGCATAAGGATCATTAATGGTTTGGGCTGGATTTGGCAATGCTGGGCGGACTAAGTTTTCTTTCCCTACTGGTTGAATGAAGGGAATAGACTATCAAGACTTGTTGGAAGAAAATTTGTTGCCTTTTGGAGAAGAAATTGGAGGTCCATTTTGGAAGTTCCAACAGGACAATGTTTCAAGCTCGTCTTGGGAATGGTTCTTGGACAAAGGAGTGCAGGGAATCGTATGGCCTGAAGACATGAAACCTATGTTCTCCTGACATGAAACCCATGGAAAACGTCTGGGGTATTCTAAGCAGGGCCATATACGAAAACGGCAAGCAGTATTTAACGATTCAAGAATTAAAAGACTCTATTGTTACAGAATGGAAAAATCTGAATGCAGATATACTCAAACGCTTAGTCGAAAGAATGCCAAATCGAATTTTTGAACTTATAACCAAAAAGGAGGCTCTTGTAAAGTATTAGCTGAAAGTGGTTCTATCATTTTGCAACTTAAAATTTGTATTTTTTATTTTATTACATGAAAATATAGACATGAGTACTATTTTTATTTTGTTATTGTCGTTCTTATTTTGTATATTTTCAATAAAAATATTTATTTCAATCATTTATTCCAATTACTGTATGCTATGATGAAAATACATGGTGGTTCTATCATTATGCAACGAGGTGTATGACTAAATCAGAGGCACATGATAGTCAAGGGTTACTTATTGTCATTGAAAACAATGTTGTAAAAATCTTTCTAATTGCAGAATTACTTTGTTGCCAAATGATGCTTGAAATTAAGTTTCTTTAATGATGTAATATCTCTTTTAACCACAATTTTTAACTAAAATGGATTCCAAATTACAAAAAGTATTTTTGTCCGAGATAAGAATTGAATCTTCAAACGATTGGACTAAAAATGCTAGAATGTTAATCATACATCTTGGTTGCTAAAGTTTCAAGTACTCTCTATCAATAATTTCAAGATATTCTATCTATAATACCAAGATATTATATCTATAATTTCAAGATGTATCTATATTTTTAAGATATATATGATATTAATCCTTTTACATAATTGCAAAGATTTTATAATCAGCTTTTAATCAGTAATTTATTCATCGCGTTTTTATGAGGTATTACTTTTCATCAAAAAATTATACAAGAAATGAAGAAGAATAACAAATTTTAAATACATAATATTCTGCACGAAATTTAAATTTTAGGGCAAATATTTAAAAACTCTGACTTCAATTGCAGCTCTATCAGTGAATAATACTAATATAACGAATTCTGGAATATTTGTTGCTATGAATACTTCGTATATGTGTCAAGATATAATTTAATACCCTTTATATAATATTTAGGAATAAAAACCGTTTTTTTAAAACCATTCACCGTACTGTGATTTTTCTTAAAGATAAAATTCTTGAAGAACTTTAACGTAAGCTTAATGAGTGAATTTTGACTTTTGGCATATCAGCTCCATTTGATGTTGATTCTATTCCAGGCCTTTGTGACCCGGAGGAAGTGACTCTTCGATCTTTTTTTATGATATTTGAATTAAATATTCTTATTAAAGTTTTTCATTTATATGAGCAAGAACACTTACTTAAAATATTAATTAAATGATATCGAAACACAAAATAGAAAGTTTGATAACAGGCTCAATTTAACTTATGCATTTTTATTCCTAAATATAAACTGTATTTAAATCAACTTTAATTAACTCATTTTCTTATTTGAAAAGCATGCAAATTATATAAGTATATAAATCTTTAATTTGTTCTTTCATTGCTAATTGTGACAAAGCAAATTAAAATATTTTTAATTTATTCTCGATTTTTTATACAATGATAATTTTTTGACCATGAACTATTAACTAATAATTTATCATACTTCTTTTTCTATGCGGCATTACATTTATCCAAAAATGGCCAATTTATAAGGTCATATTACGGCTTATAAAGTATAATTTTCTCAAGAAAAATGGTCATTTATTTGAATAATTACATTTACTTAAATAAATCAATTGCTTAAATTATAAATAACAAGGAATGAAAATAAAACAAGCTTTTGTAACAAGTTTCAGATGTGAAAATTGTAATACAATTATTTGAATAAGTTTTAAATTCAGTATGTTTTAAATAAATATTTTAAGACATTTTAATACATATAAGATTTCTTCTAACCAATGGAGCTGCAAAAGACGCATAAAATTTGATAAATATATACATCAAACATTTTTAAAATATATTTATTTTAACAAATTCGGAAATACTGACAGTTATGAATACAGCTTGATTTTTCTCAAAATACAATTTAAAGCATTTTACAATAATTTTTAAGAATAATTGATGAGTTTCTCTCTTATAATTTTGTACACAATATCTCTTATTGTGATTCTAATTGTTGATTTTCTTCCTTCATTTTCTCTATGCTGTATAACTTCTTACGAAATGACCTGATATCTTCATTGGTAATGCCGTGCTTGCTAGATATATTCTTCATTTCCCTTAGAGCAGGTTCATTGTTTTTATCAAGGTCCTTCTCTGTGATATTTTGTATGATGTATCATTCACTTTTTCACTAAACTCGTAAAGCACATCAGTTAGATTCTTGTTTGCCTCTTGAGCAAATATTTTAGTGTTGTTTCTGGAGTGTAGTTCCGGGTGTTTATCATGTAAACTTATAATATCAGCTGCTATAGCTGCTTCAAAACATAGTAATAACCCCAAAAACTGAAAAACCATTGTGAATATCCTCAACATTAAGTAATTTGTACTGATCTAGATCAATAAAATAATCACTTTATGCCTCATAATATTCCTTATGATCTGTATAAAGATTTTAAAGTTAGCAAAATGTAAAAAAAATTACAATCAATTGAGAAGAAGTTCCTATAACAATTTTGAATAGGAAGATGCTCCTTTGTTTCCAAGTAAACTTATGAAATTAAAATGTGTTCAAAAACAATAAGTGATTAATCAAAATCCAGGAAATAATTAATTGAATAGAATTTAGTGTTAAAGAAAAAAATTAAATGTGCAATATCTTTTAAATAATTTACTTAAATTTGAAAAATTAGCTATTGAAGTACATATAGTTTTTGAAATTCAACTAAAATGTATCATTTCTATAGAAATGATTTAAAATGAAAAATAATGCGAATTTGTTTATTTTAGTGTATTTTCGGTGTTTTATTTTTGAAAAAAAATGGAGCCCTAAAAATAGCCCCAAATTTTGTAATTTTAAATTTCTTTCAAATGGCGTACAATTATTTTACTTCGTGCCACAAATGTTCGGACTCCTATCCCCGATGAATGTAGCTCTGAAATTGCCAAAAGCATTGTAATTTTAGAATCCGATTGGTGAACATGTTCTGAATTGGCATCTTCTAGTCCCAGTGAAACTACATCACTTGCAAGTCTCGCAGATATTTTAACGTACACAAGTTCTTTCAACATGATGGTCTTATGATCGGAGAAAGTTGTCGCCAAAAGATGTTTCGAATGATCTTGATGGAAACAACTAAACATGTGCCTGAAGTACAGAAAGAATGTTGAGTTACAATACAAGAGATTTTTTGTTAAAAAATATTTTTATATTTGAAAGAATGACTGTGTACATAACACCTCGAATATATAAATATCTGTGATATATTAGTACATGACCTAATATTACATCATGAGTGAATATTTCAGGAAAAAAGAATTAAAGTATGTTGCCCATATATTTATACATTTTCATCGTATATTATTATTAATAATGTAGGATCTATATTTGTGTATTTTAATTAATGATTAATGATGGTCACAATCCAATATTTTAAGACTATTTTCCAAACAAAGCATTCCATATTTTTTATTAATTGAATATAGTTCCTCTTTTAATATTTAATTTCCAGTCAGGATATTAGTTTTTATTTAATAGTATACATTGATATTTGTCACCTAACTTGTCTAGTGGTCAGCATGCCTGACTGCGGATAGGGAGGTCCTGGATTCGAATCCTGGTTTGGACATGGACTCACTTTCTATCTATCCTGTCTTTGTCCTTTCATTGTATAAATGGGTTGCGGATGGTTGCCTATCCTATAAATGGGTCCCTATGGCATGTGTGTTTTGAGGAAGTTGGACTACACACCAAAATATAGTTCAGTTAGAAAAGTGAAGCAGCGCACCCTATAATGCCTTCCTAGATGGCACACGACTACAACAACAACAGCATCTTCATTTATTCTACCTTGGTTTCGGTATATAACAAATGACCTTTGAAGATTTGCGTAGAAGAGATAACTTGAGTTATCCACGTTAAATACGAAATGTTGAATTTTTTGTATAATTAATTAGTTTAATTAGTGTTTGCTAAATGTTATTTGTGATAATCCAATATTTAGTTCATAATTTCGGATGATGAGTTGATAACCTGATAATCATTTGATAACTGCGATAACTTCTTGAATGAGCCAAACTAAACAGTGCTAATATCTCAGACTGGAAGTACTGTGACCTGATGGAGTAACAATAACGGTGATTCGGAGCACTGAGTTAATACTTGTTATTCTTCATTCCTTATAGATTATAATTATATGATGATGAGTCAATGTTTCCGAATTCATGAGGATTTACGTGATGTATAAAACCTAATCCGATTTGTCAATTCCCTCCTTTAAAATAAAGATTGTATTTCCTATGTTTTTATAGCGTTAAAACATTTATTATATAGTCCACTTTGCTTAAGCAAGTTTCAGCACTTTCATGCTTTAGCTACAGTTTTTACTATTCAATTTGCATGAGTTTGGGACTATTCATTTTCACTTTTGTAATATCAGTATAGATCAGTAAACGTGAACTTAATATATTATTTAATAATGAGGACTATTTTTTCAATCATTTAAACTAATATTTTTGGAATTTATATTTGACTTATTCATCAGAAGTAAAAAAATGTTCGGAATGTTTTAAAATAAAATTATTGGTATTTAATTTATTATTATATATTTCTATAATTAACAAAGGTTAGAAAAAATTATTTAAATATTATCAAAAAATTGTTGTCGATTCTTTACTTATGCTGAATTTAGAAATTTGTTTATGAGAATCATTTGCTTATGAAAATCTTTCTCTAATGGCTACTCATAATTCTAGATGTCAAAATCCACACACAATGTGGAAAAATCTTTTCATGTAATAGCAGATATTTTATAATCAGTTTTTAATTAGTAACTTATATACAGCTTTATTCAGAGGTATTATTTTTCGTCAAAAAATAACTAAACCAAGACATCAGAAATCATTACAAATTTTAAAAAATATATATTATATAATAATAATATGTAAGAAGTAACTTTAGAAAATTTAATTAATATTATCAAATCTTTATCCTCTCGACATAATTTATATATTATGATTTTCAAAATATTTTATATTTTATTTGATTGAGAAATTTTAAAGATATCATTATTACCCAAGCGTTTTTAACTTTATTTTATTTAGTTTTTTTCTGAATCAGGAAAGCAAGCTAATAAATACATTTTTTAAAAAAATATTTTTTATTTAGTTTAAAATTTTTTTTTTTTTTGAAAAGGATTTATGTAGTAATCAACATTTTATGTTACAATTTTCTATGACATTTTTTATTATATTGTGATTTTCTCATAACCATAATATAAATCCATTCAAGTCATGAAAAAAAATAAAAAGAAAATATCTTCAAAGTTTAAATTTTTATTGGTCTATAAAATAATAAAACATTTTTTCAATTTTTTTTAAAATATTAAAGCAATTTGAAAATAAAATGCATAAGTTGATCACATAATTGTGTATCAAAAGTTATTCCTACGTTTAAATTAATCTTATAAAAAGATCTACCAAAAATGCATGGTTAAAGAATTACAAGAATTTCAGATGCATGCAAATATGATTATTTATAAAATCTTAAAGATATAGAAATTTCATTCTCGAGAAAATAACATAATATTTAAAATATACTTGTATTGTATAATCAAACAAAATAGTTTTGTAATATAAGAATAAGTTTAAAAACGTACTTTTATCAAAAAACTTGTGAATTAAAATTCTAAGTCCATTTATTATATGCAAGAATTCTTCGGAAAAAGGTCTATTTGCAAACAGTTTATACAAAATAATGATAAAGTTATGCATCAGATATATCCAAATGATTTATATTCTGGAATATTTGCTGCTATATATACTTCTTATGTCTGTCAAAAAACAATTTAATGTCACTTGCATAATTTTTGTTGCGTTTTTCCTGGAGCTTCTCATTCAAATCTTACTGTGATTTTACTTAATGATTTAATTCTTGAAGAATTCTGATAAAAGTTCCCAGAGTGTATTCTGGCTTTTCGTTCATCTGCTCCAATTGATGTAGACTCTTTTCTACGCCTTTGTCACCCGATAGAAGTTCATCTTTGGCCCTTTTTATGATTTGTGAATTTATATCCTTAATTCTCTGCTTCCAGTTGGTAAACGTCCATGATAAAGACCCTGCTGCTTTTCCTACTTTCGGAATCAAGGGGTCAAGAGGGCCTATAATGATGTGAGGGGGTAGAAAAGATTCTAATGAACTCTTTTGTTCTGTGGCTGCTATAATTGCTGCAATATATAATAATAATCTCAAAACAAGAACAGACATTGCAAAGACACAAGATTAAAGGTTTTCCTGATTTAAAACTATGAAGTCTGAACACGAACTTAAAGTTCTTCTATACGCAACTCTTTTGTAGTATTTATAATCCAATTAACAACACTTATTACATATTATCTAGGAGTTACTATAACAGTAATGAAAAATAAAATTCACTTTGTTTTCAAGCAAGTTCCGGAGAAATCTAAAGATCATAAAGGACAACTAGCGATTTATTGAAATCCAGGAAGTGATTCCTTTTATAAAACGTTTTGCTATAATTAAAAAAAACAAAAAAAAAAAAAAAAAACAGACATGCTATTTAAAACAAACTGATTTCCAAATTTACACGGAAATTGTAAAATCAAAATTTAAGAACAAAAATTTAATTTGCAATGCAACGAAATATTTCAAAGAAATATGAAAGAATTCTGTTGTTTCTTGATAACAAAGATATATTGATTAAACATTTAATTCTTATGATTCAACTATGCTTTACAATTTAAAAAAAATTGGCCGTTGAAAACATTATGTTTTTCAATAACTGTTTCAGTAATCAACAATAGAATTATTTTTTTTCATTGAAAAATTTTGAATTCTAGAAGAAATTATCTTCAGAAAGACAAAGGTTTGTAGCCCCTTGAACAGTTATATGATAATTTGTTATTTTGTATGGGTTATTAATTTCATAGCTGTCAATGTTTATAACTAATTATTAATTTGATCAATATTTATATTAATGAATTAATGTTTTGAATAAACTTTGTGGTTATTGATTCGTTAAGAATTGTAGTCATTGAATATAATTTGCATATGATTTACCAATCATAATATAAATGAATCAGAGGGAAGGAAAGTATTATTGTGAAACGAAAATTCTTTGTTGAAATAAGCATATTTATTTTTCCTCTTACACAATATCATGTTTACGAATCAGTTTTCTTTAAATTACACTTCTTTTATTTTAAAAAATGTTATCTTTTTTTTCTGAAAGCTCACATGAACATATTGTTTTAATTTTATTAAGCGAAAAATATTCTTAACTTATGTATATAATTTAAATTAAATTAAGATTACTTAATTTAATAATATTATTAGTAACTTTTTATTTAGCAGTAAATAATATATGATATTTTGTTGTTGTCGTGACACAAGTACAAAAAGGAAAGAAAAAGGTAAAAAAGACTAGTCATATGGGACCAAAGGGATGGAGCACTGCCCTGGCCACATCTTCAGCTTTTTCCGTATAAAGAGTGTTATGGCAGCGTATGGGGTCGATGCTGAAAAGAATCGAGGCAACAGAAATGCAATTGAAGAGATGTCTCGGATCCAGCGGAACTCCTAAGAAGTGCCTGAATTCTGCGTAGGTTCTAGATCCGACGGGCATGATTTTCGTACCCCTCATGTTACCCCAATCCGCATTCTGCTGATTGTAGAGGTGATACCATGGTCACGATTAAGCCCAGGTAGGCACCATTTTTTTCTCTCCATAGTCCCCAGCAGAGCTGATGCCTTGGAACGGCGTTTGCATCGAAGCAACATTTTTGATAATGGAAAACAATGGAGAAGACGATTTTTAAAATCAACTAGTTTTTTGGTAATTAGCAATTATTTACTAATTTATTGCATTTTATTTTGATGCGGAACTATTTTCAATCAGAAAGTAACCTAAGCATTTTATAAATACCAATTGAAAATTATAAAAATATAATATTTTTTAAATAAAAATGTTATTTTATGTGAAAATTACAGAGGGTGTTAACATATTTTTAGAACGATTTCGATAACGAATTAAAAAAAAAAGTAAATATTTTAGAATAAAAATTTTTGGCAACAGCTTATTATTTAAAATGAGTTATATCGTCTGCTACTTTTAAATTTATTCTTCTTTC
Source organism: Latrodectus elegans (assembly GCA_030067965.1). NCBI lineage: Eukaryota > Metazoa > Arthropoda > Arachnida > Araneae > Theridiidae > Latrodectus > Latrodectus elegans. The sequence continues at coordinate 24,560,489 of CM057822.1, read as the reverse complement.
AAAATGTCACATATAAACATGCTGTGAACTGAGGGGTATGTTTTTGCACTGTCCGAAGATAAACGTTTTTATTCCAGAATTCAAAAACGTTGTGAAATGCATGGTATTAAAATTTCTAAGTGGAAAATAAGCAATATTATTAATCGGACAGGTAAAAACTGTCAATCATTATTTCTACATAGAAAAAAGACTCTAAACAAATATCCTTAAAATGTACGTACTGTTTTAAATGTTTCTAAAGTGAAATCGCTGGTAACAAGAGAAAATCTGTCAACACACAAATCAATTGCAAAGTCTTTAGATACATCTGTAGCAACAATAAATAAAATAATAAACCAGTATTTACAATTTAAAAATGCTAAAAAACATAATGTTCACCAGCTTTTGCCGAGACATGTGGCTCAACGCAAAACATTTTGTAGAATCCTGTGTGAAAACCACTTAGCAGGAGATAAATGAAAAGCCATTGTGACCCTTGATGAAATATGGGTTTATCTAAATGACTGTAACAAAAAAGGTATCTTTAGTATAGAAAATAAGGGGGGGGGGAATGTACAAGCCCGTTTCCGTCAATGTAAATAAAGTTTCAGTAAGGGGTTTAATATTGTCGCAGGTTTCTCCTACAATGGGAAATTAAAAATAAGAAGAGTGTAAAGAAATGTTAAAATCAACTCACAGTACTATCAGGAGAAGGTTTTACGTCCAATATTTACAAAAGAAATTCCACTTCTTTATCCTAATGACTTTCAAAGAGAGAAACTTCATCAAGACAAAGCTATAAGTCCTACTTCGAAAACTACCACAGCATTCCTTGAAAAAATGATGACTAATACGGGTATTTCATGTATATATTTTCAACATATCCCTGCGAAGTCTCCTGACGTTTCACCTATGGATTATTGAGCCTTTGGTCTGCTAAAAAAGGCTCTTTCTAAACGCAAACCCCACACGATAGATGGACTGTAGGAAAGTAGTGGAATGGAAAGCAATACCCCTGGAAACATTGCGAAAAGCTTTTCTATCGTGGAAATCACGATGCAGACTTATAGTCCAGAAAAAAAGGCTATCAGATCAAACAATAAAAAAAAATAATCTTTACATTTTAAACATTGATATAACGGCCGCGAAATCGTTCTAAAAATGTGTTAATATGCTCTGTAATATTTATTTAAATAAGTCTATTTTTTAATTATAAGGAGCAATGAAGTAAATTAATTATACTTCTTAAACTGTACTTTTAAAATCTCAAATCACTATTATTAACTGGTTAAATTAAATTATTTATTATTTGGATTATTTATTAATCAGAAAATGGGACATAATTTATGAATTTTAAATTTCATAAATTTACAAAATGATTTTGGTATGTAAACACAAAAACTGTGTTACATATTAATTTGATTACTTATGTAAGAGAAATGTTTTTGATTTTAATTTCGTATGTCGTGATTATGATACTAATAGTTAGAATATTATTATTATAACAATAATAATGCATATGCATGTCAGGTATATATATATATATATATATATATATATATATATATATATATATATATATATATATATATATATATATATATATATATATATATGCATAACCTAATAAACTAAAAATAAAACTAAGATGAGTGTAAAATGTAAACTCAGATGAACTCAATAAATTCTACATGTATTTCCATTGTCTTTTTCTTTCCAGCTGTTACTTCCTTTTCTTTACATTTTATTATTTTTTTGTATTGTCCTTTCAATGAAACCTGGCATATTGTCCACCGGTTTTAGATTTGTGGCATTCAGTTCTAGGGTTCACCCTCATTCCTTATTATTAACGATGCATAGTAATAATCCTTAATTCCGAGAATTCACTGTGGACTCACAAGATCAAACAATTAATGCTGATTTGAATATATAATGTCTTCACTTTGAACTTAATGATATTAGTTATAATATGAATGAAGCTTTTATAGCATTTACACTGATGTGAAAAACTTAAGCAACAATGTAAATTTTAAGCAGATAGCCATGAAATTGCATAAAAGGAGTTCTTGCGATCAGTGTAATGAATACGTAATTCAGTAGAAAGGTCATGCGCATGCAAATATCAGTGGCAAAACGTCAGCGGTGACGTGAGATTATGCAAAACGCGTGCGCTCGGTGAGCATATAATAAAAGGAAAGACGGAGGAACAGTTAAGGACTTTCATTTCAAGAGCAATTGAGTGTGTCCATGAAGTATGGCTAGAAGAAATTACCTGGACGACTTTACACACAGAAGAGTGATCGGAAAACTGGAGGAGGGGCGTAGTGTGATCAGTATAGCTGAAGAGTTCGGAATCAACAAATGTGTCGTTTCGCGGACTTGGAAAGCCTTCAGAATTACAGGTACAGCTGTTCAAAAGGTTGGTGGTGACCACCCCAGGAAAACAACTGCAGTGGATGACCGTTATATCATCCTGTAGGTGAAAAAATCCTGAAACCAGTTAGCAAGCGCCCTTGCTCAGCAACTGTGTACAGCAACTGAGACAGTTGCTGATTGAGGAATGGGCACTCTTACTGCAAGAATTGCTGGACTATCTGGTGCTGAGTATAGGAAGACGGTGCGAAGCAACCATTGCAGTAAGGGGAGGGCAAATACCATACTAAGGAACATGTGTTTGTTATTGTTCCTCTTGGAAAGATGATCTTGTGCAGGGATTCTATGAGTTCAATAAAGCCTATTTTTGTTCGATTCCATACTGTATGCATTGTATTCATTTTTGTGCAACTATGCTTTCGTCAATCTTTAAGTAAAAAAATGATGTGTCTCACGTCTGAATTTCAGGTCCCTCAGATGATTTCTCACGGAGTTATGGCAGAAAAATCACCTGTTGCTTAAGTTTTGCACACCAGTGTATAATCAAGTTTATAAAATTTTATTATCGGTTATCAAGGAAGGAGTTAAAATAACTGTGAATATCATAATGCCGCTTTTTTTTAAAGTATATTTAAGAAATTAAAAGTTCTTCAAGTGCAATCAGCAATTAATCAGAATCCAGAACATAATTCATTGAACAGAATTTATTGTTATAACGTTTAGAATAAATTAAATGTATAGAGACTTTCTTAGCTTTTTAATTTAGTTATGTTGAAAAATTAGCTACCAAAAACATGTTTTTCGATATTTAATTGCGATGTGACATTTCAATTGAAACTTTTTAAAATTGAACACGAGGTATACTTATATAAAAAATTCAGTACTGTTATTATAGTATTGTATATAAGTATTCGTCACAAAATGCTATTATTCATGAAAGGAAATTAAAAAGAAATGGTAGCAACATTTTAGAGGAAATTCTATTTTATTAGCTAAGTGAAGAATTATTATTAAAAGATTAGGACATTGCGACGAATTTTATGTTTTATATTTCTGATGAATGGATTTCTAAAAATCACCAATTACTTCGTAAGTTAAAATTTTTGTCAGCTGGCGAATATGTTCAAAATTTGCAAATTTCTTACATCATACCTTACCACTATAGAACTTTAAATCCCAAAGATATAACTTTCATAGGCCTTTTCAACATGGTGGTACTAAGTTCTGAGTCAAATATCAAATTGTCAGTCAATAATGGGCCAAATATTATCAATAAAGGTATTTAAAAAGATACGAAAATCAAAGAAAAGTTATCGAGTTCATGTTTACAGTTGTCAATTTTATTTGATATGTGTGACACTGTCAAGTTACTATAGTTATATAACACTTTCCTTATATTATAAAATTTTTAACTTACTTTAAAATTATGTAGTTTACGTCTCAATTTTATAATTATCTTTGACCTTTCAGTATATGACCTAATAGCATACCATATTTAAATAAAGCAGGGAAATATTAAATACATCATCCCAAAATACAAATATCCATCATACATTATTATCGAAGTTGTAGGTTCTGTACCTGCGTTTTTTAATTAGGAACTACAGATGCTGACACTTATAAGAACTTGCATATAATTTCTGATTACCTTGGCTTTCAAAAAGAGGCAATATTCTTCATTAAATAGTTCTCTATTTCACTCCTTAATTTCTCTAGTTCAACTATTGGATTCAATATTATTCTCTATATCAGTATATTTTAAAGGACTTCTAAAACTTTGCATAGTTACTCTTGAATCTAATAAATTTCATGTGGGATTTGCATTTCGCGTATAATTAAATAAGTTCAATTCAGCGACTCACTAGTAGATCCGAATTTAATATCACGTTAACTGTCAGCTCGATGAGTCGATAGCATGATCACCTCCTAATAATTATCATTACCACTTGAATCAGGGAAACAGAACAATGCTAAATTCTCAGCCTGAAAGAACTGAGATTTTCCAGAGTAATAATAAAAATGACTGAGCCAATCATTTCGCAATTCTCTATTTGCTATAGTTGATCATCGTGTGGTGATAACTTTTTACGTTTCCAATTCCTTGAGGAGATGCGCATGCAAATTATATAACGTAATCTGATTTTAAATTTTCCTTCCATAAAATAAAAATTATATATAGGTTTTTCTACCACTCAAATCTGTGTCATTGTTGGTTATGTTGAAGCAAGTTTCTGCACTTTCTTAACTTAGCTACAATTTTTATTCTTCAATTTTCATAATTTTCGGACTTTTCATTTTTTAGTTTTGTAATCGCAGTGTTGATGATTAATTATAAATTTTACATATTATTCAATAAGTGGAAAAAATATTTCAATCATTTACAATAATATTTTTCTAAATATTTATTAAATATAAATAAAATTTTAAGATTATCGCGTTCGAAATCTTTTTTAGAAGTTTAAATCTATTTATTCGGAACATACACAGTTACTTACTTATGCTATATTTTTAGTTCAAACCATTTATTTAAGAAAAGTTTTCAGTGAAGGCTAAACGTTCAAATGTTTGATTTCAAACATTTAGTCACAAAGTGAGAACTGGATTTACCAACGGTTAATCTGATCATTAAAACGCTAATCATTGTGTAGTCAACTCACCCAGTAAAGATGACCATGGGAGTCATTTTAATTGGTAATACAGGCGAATATCTTTAACAGTTTCAGTTTATGAAAACTAATTCAATAAAATAAATAACATTTTTTTTGCTAATTAAAGCACATATTATATTTTATAAGGTTAATATTTGTAGTATAACTGAATCGATAAAATAATTTATGAATAGTAAATTTGCATTGAATAAAAAGTTTATTTTTCTAAATGTTGTAATACATTTAAAACAGTAGACATTTAAAAATCTAAACTATGACATTAAAAATCTGTACAATAAATAAAAAAATATATGTTTAAAATTAAAATTTGATGCTAATATTGATGATGCACTAGTTAATAAATTTGTTTTAAATTTTATCAAAAAATTCAAACTTAATATGGATTGCAAGTTAACATTCAAAACTATAAATTATTCTATAAAATAATTAATTTCTGACAAAAAATCTAATTCATTATTTTTCAAGAAGTTTAAATTAAATTTAAGATTTTTATAAAAACATTTGAAGTGTAAAAATATTAAAGAAATATTGCTTATGTAGTTCAAATAATATTACAATTAAGGTAATCTATACAGGCACACACTAAATCTGGGTTGTGTTTTTAAAAGAAATGTGTAAAATAAATTCCTACAAATGTTTGCAACTGATATTTTATAGAAACTGAATTTTGCTTTTCCTAGTTCTAACATAATATTTATCAATGCTTTACGGGCAAAAATAAATTAATTATCTTATTTATTTTCAAATATTTCATAAGTATCAGTTTATATTAGAAAAACAAAATAAAAATACAATTTCTAAAATTACATAATCTTTATAAACTCTTACTTTAAAACCATGTATAAGTTTTTTAAATTATGTCTCAGAAAATAATATTTTTTTATGAATCAGTTCTTTGAAATATTTTATCTTCCTCTTTTATTCTTCTGATAAGATTAAATATTAGATATTTAATGTTAGCTCAATCGAATATGATATAAAAAAGTACACATTTTTCAAATATAAATATATATATAATAAATCTGACAGCATAAATTATTTACGTTAGCTTATATTGAAGCTGAAGAAATAGAACAATCGAAAGTGTATGTGAATATAGATATTTAATGAATTTAAAATTTATAATAAAAAAATTTCCTTTCTGAGAAAATTACAGAATATTTTACAAATCCTTGACTTTCTAAATCTAACAAATAGTTTTGTAAAATAAGAATAAATTATAAAAAACGCATTTTAACTTTAAAATAGTTCTATGAACTAAAATTCTTTATTAAAATAAATGAAACTAAATTTCTATGAACTTTTTATGTAACCAAGAACATTTCTAAACAACGTAAATGCGAGTAGGTTGTACAAAAATATGGCAAATGTATTAATCACATAATACTACAATGATTCATTTGAAGCAAATTCTGGAATATTGGGTGCCATGCATACTTTTTATGTCTGTCTAAATACAACTTAATGCAACTTACATAATTTTTACGAATAATGACTGCGTTATTTCTTAGTGCTTCCCACACAAATTTTACTGTGATTATACTTTTTTAATTAATTCATCAAGAACTTTGATGTACGCTTCTTGGGAGAAATTAGGCTCTTTACTCATCTGCTCCAGGAGATGTAGGCTCTCTTCTACGTCTTTGTGACCCGGTGGAAGTTCCTCTCTGATTATCTTTAGGATTTTTAAATTTCTCTCCTTAATTTCCTCCTTCTGCTTGTTAAGTATCATTGCCAGCTTCATATCCTCAATTATTTTCCAAAGAGGCCCAACGTATGGTATAAATATAGGATTTGATTTGCCTTTTGGTTGTATGATTCCTTTTCCTGCGATAGAAGTTGTGATATGTATTAATAATACCAAAACTAGAACAACCATTGAGAAGACACAAGATAAATAGTTTATACTGATTTGGAACAGTGAGATTTGCACTTGAATCTAATATTTTTCTATGCAAGATGTGATTGAAGCTTTTGTTGTATTTATAATCTATTTAAAAAAATTATTATCAATCAGATTGAAGTTACAAAATAACAATAGAGAAAAAAATCACTGATTTGTATTGAAGTAAATTTGGAAAATTTCAAAGATTTTCAAGAACAATAAGTGATTAATCAAAATCCAGGAAACAATTCATTATATAGATTTTATTTCTTTTTCTTTAGGACGCGCTGCCTCTTTATATATATATTTTATTATTGAAAACGTAGCTGATAAAACATATGTTTTTGCTCCACATTCAACTGAAAATTGTAATTTTAATTGAAATGTTTAAAACGGATGGAATATTTCCTATTCATGGTCAATTTTTATTATAGATACCCCATTTTCATGAAAATATTGTAAAAAAAGTACCACTGCAATTCGCTTTTGTTTTTCAATTTTGGTCTGAAAGGGATTTCTGCTTCTTTTTGGGGGGATATTTTTTCTTTAAAAAAATAAATTATTGCTTAAAGAACTTAATACTTTTAAACTACCATAAATTTTGGTATGTAATCTGCAAGAACTTTTTTCGGAGAAACGAAAAAGTATTGCATAATCCACAGCATTCTAATTTAAGCATTGCAGCTGAAAATGTAAATAAATTTGTTTTGCAATTGAAAATATGAATACATTTGTTTTGCAATTGAAAGTATAAAAAAATTTGTTTTGCAATTGAAAATATAAAAAAAAATTGATTTGCAATTGAAAATGTAAATAAATTTGTTTTGCAATTGAAAATATAAATAAATTTGTTGTGCAATTGAAAATATTGTAACAAAAATTGCAAATGCAAAATTTCAATTATTATGAAGATATCGTAAAAAGTATCAATATATATGTTATAAAATATAAAAAATTACAGAAAATGTTTGAAAATTCAACTTTGATAATCATTTATTAGTTTTAAGATTTAAGCTATATTAGATCTTAAAACTAATAAATGATTAATTATTACTACTTATTTCTACTTATTTTCGGCTACATTTTTTTGTATGTGATTGATTAATCACTTCAATCACTAAGTAATTTTAAATTTTTGTCAATTTTCAAAAATATCCTTAATTAGCGTCCATGCTAGATGATTTCCTTGAAGGATATTAAATGTCACATATAACTAAACATATATAAGCAATTTCAATGCGGGGATCTTACGGTGAGTTTCAAGTTTCAAACCTATCAAATTTCCAAACAAGATTTTTTTCATAAAATAGTCTCCTTACAGTATTTGAGCAATGATCTTTTAAGTGTTCTCCATAGAAACAAGTAAAAATATACTAGTGACCAAATAAGAATTTCGCGTTCATGTTCATGTTTAAAATCATCAATTTGATTCACAATTGGTCATATTGTCATGTTACACACACAATTATTGTTTCATAGAAAAGGCTGATTCACTGGCTAAAAAGGGAGCCTTGATAGATCAACGCATGAATCGCCCTCTTTCATTTCATTCAACTAAATTGTTTGTTAACCTGACTTTCAAGAAGTCTCTTAAACAAGATACGGTTCAACGTGTGACGCACAAGAGATCTAAGATTTGGGGGGGGGGGGAGAGCTGTTCCCATTTTTTCAAGAAAGACTGTGGTGGCCCTTTTTAGAGGTCTAACTGGACATGATTGTTTGCGGGACCATGTCTATAGGATTGGAGTGGTGGATTCCCCTGACTGTGTTTTGTGTGACTCTGGTCAACCAATGACTTTTGAACATTTAAATAGTTGTGTGGTTCTTTCTCAGTATGAGGGCATTGTTGAAAAGTATTGGAGAGCCCGTGAATTAATGGCTAAGGCGCAATGTTCGGCATTTGTAAATAATAATTGTTACATAGTAAATTATCTTCTTACTCCAAGCTTATTGATAAAGATTATTATATAAGTTATTACAATATATGTTAAATACAAAAATGAGCATTTTTCTAAATTTAAATATGTAAATAATATATTTTTTAAAGAAAAAGCAATTTAAATATCATCTGAAAGCTTTTATGTCCGCAGGAATTATATGCTGGGTCGAACTCAAAGCAGCTTTACAATAGGTTTTGTACAATTTTACGATGAAGTCTTCTTGTCAATTTGATACAAAAATTGAACTTTTTTTCAAGATGTTAAAATTTTCGTTAAGTGTTTGTTATTATTCACTTTTATAATTACATTGATTCGAACTTCCTTAAAAGCTGCTTATCTATCGATACTCTTAATTTAAACTATATGTCATATCTACCAAAACTCTTCACGTTTCAAAAAAAAAAAAAAAACTGTATATATATATATATATATATATATATATATATATATATATATATATATATATATATTGGAAGTAGAGTAAAATATTTAGAGTATCACATTTTTTCTTTCAACTTACCAATGAGAAATTGCTTTTAAAAATAGCTATATTTGCTTGTTTGATTTTTGGTAAGATTATATTTGTCCTCTTCAGCTTATGAATTACCACCATTCCTAATATGCCAAGAATTGGAAATGCATTCATATTTTAATAAACAATTAATTTAATAAATATTTTTATTTTTAAAAGTGATCTATCCATTTATTCATATTTTTACCATTGTAATAATTAAGATATAGTCTCTCTCTTTTATACATTTAATAATTCTATAGATGGTGAAATAATTATTTATCATTGGAAATTAAAATAATCATTATAGTTACTATCAAATAAAATTTCCTTTTATGTGGGAGCCTGTCCCCCATGCAATTACATTTTCACATGTACGCTGAAGTATTTTGAAAATAAGAATATAAATCAGATGAGAGTTGTCTGGTGTTTCTTTCTACGATTAAACTTTTGAATGTTAGAACTAAGTTGATTAGATTTTACAGTTAAAAGGGGTTGACGATTCCTAACAAACATTCATATCGGAGCTGATTAGGATGGATTGGATTAATTATGTTTTTCCTAAGAAGTGCGAACTCAATCCAAGAGCTGCTTATAACCAAAAAGCTTAGCATTCTGCAGACAGCTTGGCCTGGTGAAGTTAAGAGATTTTTAATTCACGGAATATGGGGCTATATAAAATAACTCTAGCGAACGAAAATGAAATTAATACTTTCTGCAACATCATAATTCACATTTACCTTTAAGAAAAATCCTATGCTTGAAATGTTAAATTAAATGTAAAACCGTAAACATGTTTTTAAAAATTTCTACTACAAATTAGATATATAGGTTTAAATATTTATATCTGAACATTTTACTTTTAATTTATGAATTGATAAATTTGCTTAAGGTATTATCAAAATTCAGAACTCATTAAAGTTAATAATAAAATATACAGAAGTCAAAGTTTAATTCAGAAATAAAATAATTTATTTCAGAGTATTCATTTAATATTTTCGTAGAAAAATAAATTAAAATTTGGGCATTTAACCTAAGCATTAAGGTAAAATCTGTAAAGAAGCATTGCTTTTTAAATAATATCTCAATTTATTTAAATTACATAACATTCAATGAAAAAAATTAAAATTTTGTTTTTAAAGAATATTACACAAAAATTTAAAATTGTTTTTTGTAGATGTTTTGTTTTCCTGAGTTACAAAGTATTTATCAGTATCTTAAAAGCAAAAATAAATAAAATATTTAGGCATTTTCAAAATTTTTATAAATATCAGTTTTTTGTATTAGAAACGAAAAATAAAATTAATTCTATTTCAAAGTTCATGCAATTTTAAAATGTTTGGCTTCAAAAGTTGAATATAAGCTTTTTGAAAACGCTTTTCAGAATACAATATTTTTTATGACCCAGTTCTTTGCATTTTTTCTCCTATTTTATTTAATGGCTCATACTAAATATTAAATACTGCTTAGCATTGAAATATAACAGTGGATGGCACAGGTTGCTTAGAATATAATTTTAATAAATTAAATCGGGTAACATTAAATATTTATAGTACCTTATTTTGAATCCAACATAGTTTTTATTAACATGAAATTATATTAAGTAAAAAAAATGTAGGTATACTTAAATTATCTTCATATATATTTGAAATCTAAATCGCATGGATTTGAATTTGATTAAAAACTGAAAAGAATGAATTATCTATTCTCAAATTCAAATTCAATTCTCGAAAAATCTCAGATTCTGACTAATTTCTCAAACATTTTAAATTTATTGTGTATAGAAAAATACTAAAATAACTTTTTAAAGTAGAATTTTGATCTCGGCGGAAAAACTTAAGTATTATTCTTAAATAAAATAATGTATAATCATAAGTTTCTAAGAAAGATATTGAATAAATATACTGAAAATATGTTATGTAGTTCATCAGTATTATGCATATATAATTGTAAAGAAATTTTTAACAATTGAAATTAATTGATTTTTCATATTTACATTAAAAATAAAAAAAATTAACATTTCAAAATCAAAACTAAATTTGAAATAACCAAGAAACATTTTTAAGAAAAAAAAATTCTTATTTGCGTAGATAATATCGATCTAGTTGATTAAAATTTCAATTACAATATATTTAAATTATAATTCTTTTATATAATGTTGGTAATTTATAATTGGAAATCTCACAAATAGGTTGATGGTCGTGGAGCAGTGTTATATCTCTTCTAACAAAAGTGTGGGAATCAATAATCACTTTAGCAGTTTTTAAGGTTTTCTGAACTGTTTTGTAAAAAAGAATTACTATTTTCCCGGGAAATTAAAGTAAGAATTAGATATTCTACCATAACATCCTGACTCCTAGACTGTGGGTCTCGGGTTCGAGTCCCGGTTCTGTCATGGATGTTACTTTCTGTCTGTTTCTCTATCCTTTTTTTTATGTATTATATATGAATGTGGTCCACCCTATAAACGAGTTTGTGGTGGTATGGCGCGGGCAACGCTACTTGCCTCAGTGACTTGGTTCACGGGTTCCCGCTCGGTAACGACAAATAAGTAGCTGTAGTAATATAAAATATATTATCTTTTTTTTTTAACCTTATTGTGGCATACTGTTCGTCACCCAAATGCCAGCCGTTGGTAAAAATATTTTACCACAACATTTAGGTCAAAACTTTAAAGAAACAATGTTTATGAAATTTAAATAATATTATAACTAGAATGTTTTTATATACATTTAAAATAAATAATGTTTTCAAATAATATAAAATATATTTCCACACAATTTTATGTTTTGACGTTTGACGAAGAATCTTTTGCACAAATTTACTTATTATATGACTAATATAGAGTCCATGTAGTTACTTAATTGGTAATAAATACTAAATCAGGAGATATTGATAGATAAAATTCTCTACTTATTTTGATCAAGGCGTTATAAGCGTAAACGATTGTGAAAGCAAAAGAATAAACAATTTGTTTGTCTTTATATGTACAAAATTATTTATCCTCAAATGAAACTTAAAATTAGCTTCTTTGTGTTTGCATTACATTTTTTGTAAATATTGATTAATAAACCAAAGTTTTCTATTAAAAATGGATCCGAAACTGTAATATATAAATTGGATTGAGATGAGAATTGAAATTACAAATTGCCTTATTCAAAATGCTGGAATGTTAACTTTATCAATAATTTATCATTGAATTGCATTTTTCAATTTTAAATACGTCTGGCATTCTGAAGAGTGCATTTTATAAATGTAAGACTATTAGAACTGGTCAAAATTAGTGCAGTGATTCTCATATATATTTTTTTAAATCAGCATAAAGTTTCTCAAAACACAAAAAAGTCATCTTTTTTTTTAACTTAGCATCAAAAAGTTCAGTAAGAAACTTTCTTAAAAATTAAATTTCTTTTACCAGGAAGTCATTATAAGAAGCAATATCAAGCTACAAATAACTTCTATTGAAGAAAAGAGGCAATAAAAGTGAAAATAAATTCCTATTAATATTATTTATAGACTATTGTAAATATGATTTAAATTAATGAATATGATTCGTTTTCCAACCTAAAACCATCCCCCTCAATTTAAATTGAGCTACAGTGAATTTTCACAGATGAATAATGATTTGATCTGGACTTTCTGTTAAAATCTGATTCCCAAAATACTACAAAGCTCTGTACATACTTATAATGTAATGAATACTGATGTTGGTCTTGGAGAAGAATTTTAGAGTTTTATGAGACCAAATAATCATGGATCAAAGTAGTTATTAATCAGTAGTATATACAAATTTTATAAATGAATTAAAATGATCAAAAATTAGCATTCAAGACAAATGGTTTTCTAGTAGTATCAATAAACCCATCGGACAACAGAAAAGTTAAAACTGCAGTCTCCATCCAAGACTAAACACCAGTTCAATGGGTCAAAATTTTATGTAACAATGAATTATGCTTCATTTAAAACTGAAGAGATGGCTCTTTCAATTAATTTTAAAGCAATGAATACACTCTTTTTCTATGAATTAATACATCAACTGATTATATTAGTATAGAAAAAATTTACTGAGAGGAAAGATAAGTGATTTCTAGATACTATATTTTGAAATGTTGAAATGATACTAATTCGAAGCGATATAATTGTTGTTTGTTTTACCATTGGTTAAAAGGTACTTTCATAAATTTTACAGCAGAAAAATCAAATAATAAAAATTGCATTTACAAAAATGACTTTAACAATAACAGTAACAAAGTGGTATTTTTTATTTAACATAAATAGAATCTCTAGGAGAGAAATTTGTGAGCCATGAAAGCAAATGTTTTCTTTTAGCTTGTCATTTCCATCACAAATAAATGATATTAGTTACGTTTATTTCTGTTTTACAGAAGTATTAAAATTTGAAGTAATTTTTTATCAATACAGAATACTAAATTAAACTCTAATATATGGGATTGGTTGCAACTATGTTTTGCAAGTAAAAAAGCTGAAAACCAAGCACATTATATTATTCAATCAATTATTTTAATCATCAGCAAAAACAAAGTGGTTTCTTTCACTTAGAAAAATTTTCAAATTATAGTAGAAATTATATTTATAAAGTTCTACAGTATTTAGCGTTTTATAGAATTTGGATATATTTTAAATGACTAATTGGCATTATTCATAATAATCAAATCTTATATTAACTGATGAATTTCATTACTGATTTTTCTGTTCGATATTTAATATTTAAATTATTTTGTTCCTGATTTTATGTATTTAAAAGGCTTTGCTTCTCCAAATATTTCCATAAATTTTTATATAGTGTTTTGTTAGGAAATGTCATTGGATAGATTCATATAATACATCAATATCACTAAAATGAGAAAGAAAATGAAAATAATTTTGAAGAGAAAATTCTTTGTTGTAGTAAAATAGGGCTTTTTCTTGCCTAAAAAATTTGTTGCATAAACAGATAATTTTTCTTTCAAACGTAATAAAAATTCTTATAAACAGTTTAAATAATGTGCGTCTATTGATTTAGCAAAATAAATTTTAAAAGTTTTTTAGAAGTGTATAATATTTTTATAATATAAAAGTAAGACTCACATGAAAACATTTTGTTTTATAAATTCTTTTTATTCTGATTTGTGTTATCTGGCTTTTTGTTAATAAAATTCTCAAAACTATTCTATTTCACTTCTACGGAAAAAGGCTCAAAGATATTCTTGTTATCACATCTTACTTAATTTATAAAAATAAAATTATAGGCATATTTTATCAGTAAATAATGTATGATATAAAAAGTCAAAGCTCAGAAAAACCTTTTCAAAACAAATACTCAAGTGTTGGTAAAATTCAAAACTTTTTTAAAGTCGAAATTTTGTAAATTCAAAGAATTGGTGTTTTTTTCTTTACAAATAAGACTGCAAACAATTCACTTTTTATTCAAGATACAAAAATGCACTAAAATATTCTTTATAATTCACATACATGCACATTCTTAATAACACATAACATATGAAATATAAATTATAATTTTTTTTTAACATGTATTACATTTCTATAATTAAAGAGTGAAAAAGAGGATAAAAATAACCAAGTTGAGAAGTTATTGTTACAGAAAAATTTTCATTTCATTTTCTCATTAATAAATCCGATTTGCAATGTCTTAAATCTTCATTCGACCTACAATAATAAAAAAAATCATTATTGATGATCTTGTAGTAAAAAGTTATAAAAATAAATTATTTTTATCAATTCATCAATGAAAATTAATCTTATTTTCTAGTTCGAAATCTGTTTGAAATCAATTCAACAATTTAAACCAATACACAAAAAAACCTTTAAATATATAAGTGCAATAAATGAATTTCCTTTAAGAAAATATATATATATATATATATATATATATATATATATATAATGCATGCCATATGAATATTATGTAATATATGCAATACGTAGTAGTCGTAGAAAACCAGATAGAAGAATATTTTTTAAATTGTATCTGCTATTAATTAATTTAAAATTATAAATACTTGCCTATTTTAAAAATATTAAAATCAAAGCAAATTATCGAAAAAGCATTTTATAGTATTTTTCAAAATTGTTTTGCAAATAATTACTTTACTTTTTCATTTATGAGATATAATCTATCAAAAAACAAAACCAAGCAAGGGATCAGTACTCGCTCCAAATAATAAAAGTTTTTTTCGAATTAGTTAATTTATGTGAATAATAAGATTTTCCCAATAAAATTGCTAAATTAATAGAAAACACAATAATAACTCAAATATCAGATTCAAATTAAAAAAATGGAATTTTTACTATCATTATTACTATTATTAAATATGAGTTAAAATTAAAATAAATTTTTAATTACCTTTTTTTTTTCAAAAAACAGGATAGAATATACAACGAATTTAGTCTAAATTCTTTAATTTAAATTTATAACTAAATACATGGAAGAAAATTAAAGGTATTTTTATTTAAATTTTTTATACAGTAAAGTTTTTTTAATAATCAGCTGTTAATTAATAATTTACTTACTGCTACTTTTGCGAGGTATTATTTTGTGACAAGATATAACTAAACCAATATTTGAGGAGTCATTGCAAATTATGAAAATATAATTTTGCATAAGAATTTTGAATTTATAAATGAAATAAAAGAGTTATAATTAAGAGAATTTTATAAATAATGCATCAAGTCAATCAAAGTTAATTAAATAAAAGAATTTAAGTTGTATTTGAATATAGATACTTAATAAATTTTAAAAAAATGTTAAAACTATTTCAGATATAATTACAGAATATTAAATATATCTTTAATTTCCTATAAATCGAAAGCTAAAATAGTTTCCTATTATAAACAAAAAAAACATATTTTAATTTGAAAAAATAATAAATTAAAAATCTGAAACCATTTACTGCCTTTGAGGACATTCCTGCACTAAGGAAATTTAAAAACATTACATAAAAATATGATAAAGTTATGAATCAAATATTTCTAAAAAGAATTATTTAAAGCAAAAGTTCTGGAATATTTATGACTATATATACTGCTTATGCCTATCTAAATATAGTAAAGAGCCACTTACATAATTTTTAAGAACGATTGATGTATTTTTCTTGTAGTTCTCACAGAAAAATCTATCACTGTAATTCAGCTTCTTGATAAAATCTTTCAAACAATTTGAGGTAAGTGAATTCAGGATTTTCGCTCATCTGCTCCATTTTTTCTTGGTATTTGTGTCTCTTCGGAAGTCTCTCTTTGATATTTTTTATGATTCTTGAGTTTTTCTCCTTCATTTTCTCTTCCCAATTGGGCAACAATCTTAGAAATTTTCTTGGCTCAATTAATGGCGCAACAGGGCCAACGACGATGTCAATTGGTATAAAAGGACCATATAAGTCATATGGTTCGTAATCATATTGTGCTGTTATAGTAGTTGCAATATGTAACAATAATCCCAAAACCAGAACACCCATTGCGAAGACGCAAGATTGATCATGGGATTGAAAGCTAGGAGTTCTGCATTTGATGCTAATGTTTTTCTGTATAAGCTACGTAAATTTTTTGTCGTATTTATACAATCCAATTAAAAAGAACACATCACTAATTAGCAAGGAGTTGATGTAAAAATGGTAAAAAGAAAAATGCTGCTTTGTTTACAGGTAAATGTTTGAAAATTTAAGTCTTCAAGGACAGTCATTGAATAAAGAAATTCCAGGAACTGTTTTATTGAACTTATTGTTATAGTAAAAAAAAATAAACTTGCAGTGATTTTATTAAATTTAATTTATTTTCCTAAAGAAAAAGTGGGTAATAATGAGCATATTTTTCTATTGAAGATTGTGTCATTATTTTAAGCATTTAAAACTTAGTTCGCATTTATCTTAGGCTTATATAAAAATACTTTACTACCATTAAAATAATATAAAGATAAATTCGTTACAATATACCTATATTCATGACATGAAATAAAAATTATGAAAAAATCTTTTGAAATTCAGTTTCAATAGTCACTGGTCACTGGTTGCTGGTTGCTCTTGTTGTTGTTTGTTCCAGCTTGTTTAGCATAACGGACTTCTCCTTTTTCCTACAGAACCGTATTTTGATGTGGAGTCCGACTTCCTCAGAACACACATGCCATAGGAACCCGTTTATAGGGTTGGCAACCATTTACAAACCATTCATATTAGGAAAGGACAAAGACGAGAGAGAAAGAAAGTAAATCTATGCCCAAGTCGGGATCCGAACTCAGGACTGGATGCTCTTGAAACTCAAGGTGGATTAGGTTATTTCTAAACTTTCTCGTTTAATTTTCCTGATCACAGTCGCTTTGTGGATGGCCAATAAATTTGGACATGCCCTGAATGGGAATTCTATTCACCTTGTCTATTCCCATCACTTGACTGATCTTAACTATCACAAATATTTTAACGTATGCAGCTCTTTCAATGTGATGGTCTTAGCTGCTGATTCACATATCAAATCTGTTAACTTATCAAATGACAGTATTTTTAATAAAACTATCATTAAAATTGTCGGACTACAGTACGTAAAATGTGGATGAAAATGCATAAAGATGCAAGAGACTACAGAAGAATATGTGACACTGCCATGTTATAATAGTTAAAAACATTTATTATGGTAAAATGTTATAAGTTAATATAAAAAAAAAACCAAGTAGTCCCAAAGAACATCGTTTTTTTTTTTTTTTTTTTTTTTTTTTTTTTTTTTTTTTAAGCATGTTAAGATGTGTCCAGGGGAGGACATATTGATGGAGCCTCAATGACAGTCTGGAAATGTCCTCTGCCATTGATTAAAAAGGATTCCTCTTGTGTGCCCACTCAGATAGCGACAAAAGTCAGTTTGATAAGATCTTGGTCTAAAAGTTTAAATGTCTCATCCGGTTTTTGGCGAAGTACCATGGATGGTTGGGAGATATTATCATAAGCTTATTCAATTCAGTTTTTCCAGGGAAGAAACCTCACTAGATGTGAGCTCTCCACCTGAGTTTATTCCCTCCTCTGATGCCGATCTGGACAAGAAATACGCTCTTTCATTCCCCTCTTCTCCCACGTATGAAGGGATCCTTAGGAAAGGCACTGTGAGTTCGGGTGATAGACTCTCGAGAAGGTTTAGTATATCCAGGCTAGTTTGATCTCCAACAGTGCTCCAATTTGAAAGATGCTTGGACTGAAGCACGACTGTTAGTTAATATCCAAATATCCTCTAACTGATCCTCCACCTCATCTGCATACTGTAAACCTCTTCTAATGGCAATTAACTCTGATCTAAATAAATCTTATTTTAAATTCTAGATCTCCGGATATTGTGTTTATGTACACCCCACTGCCCGAGACTCCCCCCACACCTTTACTACCACCTGTGAAAATGTTTCAAAGAACTTGCAGGGATATTATGGATTGTTTCGAGTGCCAGTTGTTTAACGAGAGCCGGAATCTCTGAGTTTTTTGTCACTGTTGTTAGAAGCTCCTCATGGAAGTATATTCCATCAAGTTCGAATTGAGCTCCCAGTGGTTTTAAACAGTGACCTTCTACATTCGACATTGTGCTCTTGCATGGGAAAAGATGCTGTGTTTCTTTGGACATTGGTTGCGGGTCCAATCTAGGAAGTGGCTAGAAGTTCTATGATGCTCGTTATAGCCAATAAGCTTGTTATAATATTTTGGAAGACATACAATTCTTCTCTGAGAAAGAGGCGGCAAATTACTTTCATAATTCACGATTGTATTTGGACAACTATGATGTAGTCCTGAGATGACTCTAGCTGCGCTGTGCTGCATCCTCTCAAGCTTATCCAAACTGCTCTTGGAAGCACAGGAATAGATAGGGAAACCATACTCTAATATTGTTCCAACAAGGGAAATTTATGTAGTGCGAAGTGTACTAGCTTTTGCACCCCAATTTCGACCTGATATAAATTTGAGAATATTCAGTTTTTTCCTAGCCTTGAGCACTTGTCCTCCAATATGTTTATCACTTGTAATTTCCTGATCTAGGATGTAACCAAGGTATTTGGCATTTTTATTATAGTTCAATTGAGTTCCATTCATAAAGATTCGAGGATGATAATTGAAAAGATGGCTGTCAGTTGTAAAAAAGCTAGAAACTGATTTTGCAGCATTAAAAATCAATTTATATTGTTCAGCAAAGGTGTAAGACCCGTCCATAGCATTATTGAGCTCAATGTCTTCAATTCCTGAGCTTGAATTGTAGATGATGATATCTTCCGCAGACATACCCACTTTACAATATTTAATAATTTCTTTTACGATACCAGAGATATATAAAGAAAACAATACTGGACTCAAAACTGAACTCTGAGGAATATATGTTTTATCCCAAAAAGATCCGAGAAGTACCAGAAATAAATATTTCCAATTGATACAGAAATAAGCATTCCCTATTTAATTTTAAAATTATATAATGAATCGCTTCAGGAAGAATATAATTCTAAAAATTTTTCTATAAATTTGTCTAACGAAATTTCCTCCTGGCTTCACAGAATTAAGTGAACTCTACATTGTGATGTCGATTTCTGGCTAATATTAAACAAAAAGTTACTTTTTTAGAGATTTTGAGCTAACAGTTGTTATAAATTGATAATGTACTTAACTCTGATTTGACACCCATGTGAAGTTGTTACTGCAACTAAGTAATTAGTTTAAGTAATGTAACATATGATCCGGGACTCTTCTCGTCTCAAGAAAAAACATGCGTCTTTTCTATGTTATAAAATTGAAATTAGTGTATTATAGCTGGAAGCAAAGAGAAATATTTAGGGTGATGGGCCTCTTTCTTCAACGTTAATATAGAATTATTTGTTTTAAAAAATAATCATGATTACAATTTCTTTACCTGTTTTTTGATAATTACAAGTTCTGCTCTCCTCTGCAAATGCGTTTCCGCGATTCCAAATATGCTACCGATAGGAAATGTATGAAAAATGTCCCCACTGCAAAATTTAATAACTTAGTTACTAAAGTGGCTTTAAAACATTCTATTACTCATACAACTTTTTTAATCTATAAGACTTTATTCCGTAATGCAAGACATCGTTTTTAGAAGCTGTTAATTATATTTTTTGATAATGTTTAACACTTTTATGTGTTAAATTGTAGTATTTTTTATTTTTAGATTAAAGTTGAATCTTATGTTTAGATTTAAGTTTAAATTTAAGTGCAAACTACAAATATTATTGTATACAGCACATTATTTCGTGATATGCTGTATACAAAATTATTTGTAGCTTACACTTAAATTTTTGTTACACTATTTTAATGCTTGTCTTTTATCACGGAGTGATATTCTTGAAATTTATATTTGTTTTATAAAATTTGAGCCACTAAGACGATTGTGGTACGTCAGTTATAATCAATAAGTTCATTGAACCAGATGTAAAAGGATTTAAACAAAGTGTGATGGAAAGGTTATATTCAGCAAATGAGATATATGTTCTAGTCATTAAATTTCGAAAAAGGTTTTATTAAATACGTGTATAAGCATTTATAATGTAGAGTTAAAGTCTTAATTTTTAAAGAAATCGCGCAGCTTGAGACTGTTCTTTAGCAACATCATGAAAGTATACCAGTGAAGAGAGCTGGCATTCTGAAAAGAAACACAAAAGAATTAATAGAAATAAAAAAAAACATTTAACGCGTTAAATAATGAGAAACAATTTAATAACCAATAGTATTTTTTAATATATCTTTGTGTTGTCAATGATTTGGTACCCAATTTTTTGTTCAGTGACTGCATGCATTGTTTTATAAAATTATATTCCTTACTTACAGTTTAGGAAAAATATCTATAGTTAAAATCTCATATGAACAAAAAATTTTACAAGTAGAATGATAAAGATTCAAATGACTGTAAAAATAAAATATTGATTTTTAAATTTTGTGAAAAAATGAAGTTTGGAATTTCCTTTTAAATATAATTTTAAATTTCAATAGATAAAATGCTTGTTATACTGATTGATATCAACAATAATAGTTTAATAAATGTTTTAAATTTTAAAAATGATCTTTACATTCATTTAATTTTTACCTTTGTATTGAATGATTCATCCCTCTATATTTTATACATTCTTTACATTCATTTAATTTTTACCTTTGTATTAAATGAGTTATCCCTCTATATTTTATACATTCATTTAATTTTTACCTATGCATTGAATAAGTCATCTCTCTATATTTTATACATTTTTTACATTCATTTAATTTTTACTTATGTATTAAATGAGTCATCCCTCTATTATACATTATATACATTCATTTAATTTTTACCTTTGTATTAAATTAGTCATCCCTTTATATTTTACACATTCTAGACTCTAAAATAATCATTATACTTAATGCAAAATAAAGTTTCTTTTCATGTGTAATGACGTTCATTAAACATTTTCGTCGTTTCACTTAAAATCTTATTTAGTTTGATAATAAGCACTATAAATCAAATAAACTGGTATATTTGGCTATATTTTCGTCTGTTTGCGTCAATCTTTTTGCATACGAGAACTATTTTGACCACCGTTTAAATGGTTTCTTAGCACTTAAAAAACTACATCTGATTCTATTATTGTGTAATAGTGTAATTACATTCTATTGAATGAAATATTTAGGGTTCAACTCCAGACACTGGTGTACAATAGGAGATGGAGTTGCATTTTTTACATCAATGTTGGTAAATGTGGATGTTTTTTTCCAACTATTTTCTCTTGGAAATCTTCAGTTCAGACAATTTATTTTTTGAAAATATCTATAGGAAAATTTTATACATATCGAAAGTTTGCGATCAATCTTCCATGCAAGATGTGAGAACTTAATCAACGAACGATTCCGATGATTTATCGATGACCCGATCGTAATTATCTTGCAGTCAGTTCACTCATATGAAGTTGAGCATTGGATTAATTTTAATTTGTAAAATATATGGATATCTCTAAATTATACCCCTAGTGGATAAAGAGTGAATCATTTATGTGGACAATCTGATTCATAATTCATAAAAATTAAATTTTCCGCATTGACGAAAAATTGTATCCTTTAAAGTATTCTATTGCATGTGTGTGTTTCACACACACACAACGTAATCATAATTTAAATTACCTATATTATAAATAAAACATTAATATTTAAAAAGTAATACATAAAGCCATATAATGACAAATTCGTTAAAAAATATTTGAAAAATAATAAAATTCAATAGAGTTAATAAATAAATATTCTGAATTAAATTAATCTTTAAAAATAAATGTTTCCAAATAGAAATCTAATTCAAAATTTTACTTTGTTATATGTTTGTATATAAATTTGTTATATGTGTGTGTTTAAGTAATATATTAAACATATAGCAACAAACATTTTAAAGAGACACTTATTTTACAATACAAATGTTTTTAAAACTAATATATTCTTCAAATGAATTTAATTATATTTATTTCTTTTCAGTGGATGCAAAAGATATAACTGCAAAAATATTTTTTTTCTTATAGAAACTTTTTGCTGTTCTATCATTTTTTGTTTCTGTTCTAACATTTTTAAAATCAATGACTAGCTTACTTACAGTTTACTAATTTAAAATGCATTCTACTCAACAGCAAGCATCTTTTCTTGAAATGGGAATTGAACCAAGAAACTGTTGAACTGAACGCCAGATAGATAACCAAACAAGTCACAGCTTGTTTTAAGTGTTTCAAATAATCTTTATCAAAAATTTCTTATTTTATAAAATATTTCAACTTTAAATCTCAAGCATTCTAAAAGGCTTGTTACATAAATACACTACTGGCTATTAAAATTGCTACACCAAGAAGGCGACATGCTACAGACGTGAAATATATACAAAAGGAAGAAGGTGCTGTGATATGCAAATGATTTGCTTTTCAGCGCATTCAGACAAAGCAGGTGCCAGTAGCGACACCTACATTGTGTTAAAATTAGGAAATTGTTCAGCCGGTTCCTCATACACAAATTGCATTTGAACGTTGTTGCCTGGTGAAAAGTTGTTGTGATGCCTCGTGTAAGAAGGAGAAATGCGTACTTTCTGACTTTGATAAAGGTCGAATTGTAGAGTACCGGAATTGCGGTTTATCTTATCGCAGTATTGCTGCTCGCGTCGGTCGATATCCAATGACTGTTAGCAGAATGTGGAATCGAAGGGTTCAGGACGGTAATACGGAAAGCTATGCGGGATCTCAACGGCCACCTATCACAGCCGAGAAGACAGGCATATTATCCGCATGGCTGTAATGGATCTTGCAACCACGTCACGAGCCGTGAGTCAAGAAACGGGGTCGTTTGGAAGACAACAAGTGTCTGCACGAACAGTTCGACGACGTTTGCAGCAGCATGGACTCTCAGCTCGGAGACTACGGCAGCGGCTTCCGTTGACGCTGCGTCATAGACAAGAGCGCCTTCAAAGGTGTGATCAACGACGAACCTGGGCTCACGAATGGCGAAACGTCATCTTTTCAGATGAATCCAGGTTCTGTGTACAGCATCATGATGGTCGCATCCGTGTTTGGCGGCATCGTTGTGAACGCACACTGGCAGCGTGCATTCGTCATCGTCATACTGGCCCCTCACAAGGCGTGATGGTATGGGGTGCCATTGGATACACGTCTCGGTCACCATTTGTTCGCATTGACGGTGCTTTGAACAATGCACGTTACATTTCTGGTGTGTTACGACCCGAGGCTATACCTTTAGTCGAACCCTGCGAAACCCTACGTTTCAGCAGGATACAGCGCGACCGTATGTTGCCGGTATTGTACGGACCTTCCTTGATACGGAACATATTCGGCTGTTGCCCTGGCCAGCACGTTCTCCAGATCTTTCACCAATACAAAACGTCTGATCAATGGTTGCCGAGCGACTGGCTCGTCACCAAACGCCAGTCACTACGTTTGATGAACTGTGGCATCGCGTTGAAGCTGCATGGGCATCTGTACCTGTACATGCAATCCAATCTCTGTTTGAATCAATGCCCAGGCGTATAACTGCTGTTATTACTGTTAGAGGTGGTTGTTCTTGGTACTGATTTCTCAGGATCTATATTCAGCCAAATTTTTTGAAAATTTAATCACTTGTTTTTTTTAGTATAATATATTTGTCCAATAAACATCATTTTGTTATTATCTGCATTTCTTCCTGGTGGAGCAATTTTAATGGCCAGTAGTGTATAAAATTAAAACTGATAAACTAGTGCAATTTTTTATTAATATATCTATCAAATTAATTATAATAATCATAACTTTAAATATTAATTATAAAATTAACTCTACGCATAACTTTTTTATAGATAAAGGAACATCATTTTAACAGTAGAGTAGCAAACAATAAATAACAAAGATTTTCTTGAAAGTTTGAAATTTAAATTTTATTAAAAATTACTTAAATAAACTTTAATAAAAATTAATTAAAATTCAGTTTAATTTTACATAATTTAATTTTTGCAAGCGATTTTACTAATTTCTTACAGTTTTTGATAGCATTAAGACGTGTTTCAAATGAGATTTGAGTCGATGGTTATTGCTTGCCCTACGTTAAATTTATGCAAATAAAGGCAAGTTTATCTGAATCAATATCTAAAATTTGATTTTGAGCCCTTTCAAAAACCCTTGGTGAAGCTTGACGATGAACCCATGAGCTATTGAACGCTAAATAATCAATAGTCAGAACGATTACTAATCCGCAGATTATTCGGCAAATGACGCCCGAAAGATGAGCCATAAAAGAGATCTTTGAGAGGTTGCATGCTGTATTGATCTTATAAATGAATTACTAAGAGTGACCAAAAATAGCATTTAATACAACTGACATTCCAAACCTTAACAGATGAAGCTATGCATTGCACAATAAGACAAATCAAGTGGAAGTCTCCATCAGAGATCAAACTAACAGTTATTCATTGAAGCTCAGTTGCCTGTTATAATGAATCCTGATTAATTTTAAACTATGATACTAGTTTTGTTCTTTGACTAAAAACCTTTTTATCACTTCTTCTCTATGATCTTTCATATAGGTGACTACCATGGTATATCAGTCAGTTTTTGCATACATTAGCTTCCAAAAGCATGGCGTAAGTAACTTTACAAGGATATCACATCAATATCATTTGCAATTTAAATTAATTATAAAAGTATAACATAAGATTAGAAGTATAACAAATTTTAAGCTAGTCTGATACGAACATGCTGGTATGAGTTCCATTCCATTCGATGCAATCATTATCAGTTACTTCACTCACGAAAGTTCAATGGTTGGCCTGATACTCGTTAAACGGTCATTTTTTCCACAAGAGAGCTAATTACACAAAATAATACAATTTTAAGTGGATCGAGATCCACTGCAAACATCCAAACCCAAGACAGGAATTAAATTCATGAACCAAAGACTTCAGCGCTAACCGTTAGGCTGCGAGCTGACAATGATTCAAGTGACACTTCCTTTTCAATTAACAGTCATGGCTTACGAAATCGTTATTTTTCCTAATATTCGTAATAATATTTTGAGAAAATAATAGCTCAATGATGAAATTAGGATATCTTTTCTCTATTGGTACATTTTCCTGTAGTATATTTTTATTATTTCTATTTTACTGCCACAATAATCGACATCTATCAGCAAAAGAGTCACATGTTCATATGTTCCGCCATAAGCATTTTTTACAATGGAAGATTAACTAGTTCAAAATCAAATATTTAAAGTGGAATTTGTAAATTTACAAACAACCAATCTCGATATAAGAGTCGAATTTAAGAACTGTTGTAAAAAAAGGACATTGTACTAAACAACCAGTTGCCAATACAACAAGAACAATATCGGAATATCTCAGACAAGTTGAACACCTTCTATGACAAACTTTAATTATATAAGCATTTAAAACTCAATCACCATTGTAATTAAAATTGATATTTGTAGATGTTTTGTTTTCCTGAATTACAAAGTATTTATCAATAATTTATAGGCAAAAATAAATAATATATTTAGGCATTTTCAAAATATTTATGAATATTAGTTTTTTTTATTAGAAACGAAACATAAAACAAATTCTATTTCAAAGTTTATGCAACTCTAAAAAGTTTAGTTTCAAAACTTGCATTTAAGCTTTTTGAAAACGCTTTTCAGAATGCAATATTTTTTAGGACCCAGTTCTTTGCGTTTTTTCTCCTATTTTATTTAATGGCTCATACTAAATATTAAATACTGCTTAACATTGAAATATAACAGTGGATGGCACAGGTTGCTTAGAATACAATTTCAATAAATTAAATCATGTAACATTAAATATTTACAGTATCTTATTTTGAATCCAACATAGATTTTATAAACATGAAACTATATTATGTAAAAATGTAGTTATACTTAAATTATCTTGATATAAATTTGAAATCTAAATCGTATGGATTTGAATTTGATTAAAAATGAAAAGTATGAATTATCTATTCTCAAATTCAAATTCAATTCTCGAAAAATCTCAGATTCTGACTAATTTCTCTCAAACATTTTAAATTTATTGTGTATAAAAAATACTAAAATAACTTTTTAAAGTAGAATTTTGATCTCAGCGGAAAAAATTAAGTATTATTCTTAAATAAAAACTACTGTATAATCATAAGTTTCTAAGAAAGATATTGAATCAATATACTGAAAATATGTTATGTAGTTTATCAGTATTATGCATATATAATTGTAAAGAGTTTTTCAAAAATTGAAATTAATGGATTTTTCAAAAAATGAGAAATCTTGCTTTTTGTTAATGAAATTCTCAAAATTATTCAATTTTACTTCAACGGAAAAGGCTCAAAGATATTCTTGTTATCACAGCTTATTTAATTTATAAAAATAAAATTATTCGAATAATTTATCAGTAAATTATGTATGATATAAAAAGTCAAACTCAGAAAAACGTTTTTAAAACAAATAGTCAAGTATAGGTAAATTTCTAAATTTTTTTAAAGTCGAAATTTTGTAAATTCCAAGAATTGGTGTTTTTTCTTTACAAATAAGGCTACAAACAATTCACTTTTTATTCAAGATACAAAAATGCACTAAAATATTCTTTATAATTCACATACATGCACATTCTTAATAACACATAACATCTGTGAAATATAAATTATAATTTTTTTTAACAACATGTTTTTTTCCTATAATTAAAGAGTGAAAAAGGAGATGAAAATAATCAAGTTAAGAAGTTATTATTACAGAAAAATATTCATTTCATTTTCTCATTAATAAATTCGTTTCGCAATGTCTTAAATCTTCATTCGACCTACAATAATAAAAAAAATCATTATTGATGATCTTGTAGTAAAATTTTATGAAAATAAATTATTTTTATCAATTCATCAATGAAAATTAATCTTATTTTCTAGTTCGAAATCTGTTTGAAATCAATTCAACACTTTCAACCAATACACAAAAAAACCTTTAAATATATAAGTGCAATAAATGAATTTCCTTTAAGAAAATATATATATATATATATATATATATATATATATATATATATATATATATATATATATATATATATATATATATATATATATATATATATATATATATATATAAAATGCATGCCATATGAATATTATGTAATATATGCAATACGTAGTAGTCGTAGAAAACCAGACAGAAGAATATTTTTTAAATTGTATCTCATATTAATTAATTTAAAATTATAAATACTTGCCTATTTTAAAAATATTAAAATCAAAGCAAATTATCGAAAAAGCATTTTTTATTATTTTTCAAAATTGTCTTGCAAATAATTTTTTTTTTAATTTATGTGATATAAATCTATCTAAAAAACCAATCAAGGGATCAGTACTCGCTCCACATAATAAAAGATTTTTTAATAAGTTAATTCATGTGAACAATAAGATTTTCTCAAGAAAATTGCTAAAGTAATAGAAAACACAATAATAACTCAAATATCAAATTCAAATTAAAAAATGCCAAGCTTGCAGCCGAATGGTTAGTGCTCTTGCCTTCGGTTCAACAGTTCGTGGGTTCGAATCCCACCTTGGGCATAGATGTTAGTAGTGGTTGGGAATCCAGTTTAAACCGTAGGTCCCGCTCTAATTAGCCCTCGTGTGCAAAAAAGGACGGTTGAGCGACAAACAAACATCAAATTAAATAATGGAATTTTTACTATCATTATTAATATTATTAATTATAATCTAGAATTAAAATAAATTTTTAATTAGCTTTTTTTTAAAAAAAACAGAATAGAGTATACAATGAATTTAGTCTAAATTCTTTTATAATTTAAATTTATAGCTAAATTCATGGAAGAAAATTAAAGATATTTTTATTTAAATATTTTATACAGTAAGACTTTTTTAATAATCAGCTGCTAATTATTAATTTACGTATTGATATTTTTAAGAGGTATTACTTTGTGACAAGATATAACTAATCCAATATATGAGGAATCATTGCAAATTATGAAAATATAATTTTCATAAGAATTTTGAATTTATAAATGTAATAAAAGAGTTATAATTAAGAGAATTTTATAAATAATACATCAAGTCAATCAAAGTTAATTAAATAAAAGAATTTCAGTTGTATTTGAATATAGATACTTAATAAATTTTAAAATAATGTTAAAAATATTTCAGATATGATTACAGAATATTAAATATATCTTTAATTTCCTATAAATCGAAAGCTAAAATAGTTTCCTATTATAAACTAAAAAAAAAGTATACTTTAGTTTGAAAAAATAATAAATTAAAAATATGAAATCATTTATTGTCTTTGAGAACATTCCTGCTCTAAGGAAATTCAAAAACATTATATAAAAATATGATAAAGTTATGAATCAAATATTTATAAAATGAAATATTTAAGGCAAATTCTGGAATATTGATCGCTATATATACACCTTAAGCCTATCTAAATATAGTGTAGAACCACTTACGTAATTTTTAAGAACGATTGATGTGTTTTTCTAATAGTTCTCACAGAAAAATCTATCACTGTAATTCAGCTTCTTGATAAAATCTTTCAAACAATTTGAGGTAAGTGAATTCAGGATTTTCTCTCATCTGCTCCATCTTTTCTCGGTATTTGTGTCTCTTCGGAAGTCTCTCTTTGATATTTTTTATGATTCTTGAGTTTTTCTCCTTCATTTTCTCTTCCCAATTGGGCAACAATCTTAGATATTTTGTTGGCCCAATTAATGGCTCAAGAGGGCCAACGACAATGTCAATTGGTATAAAAGGTCCGTAAAAGTCATAGGGTTCATAATCATATTGTGCTGTTATAGTAGTTGCAATATATAACAATAATCCCAGAACCAGAACACCCATTGCGAAGACGCAAGATTGATCATGGGATTGAAAGCTGGGAGTTCTCATTTGATGCTAATGTTTTTCTGTATAAGCTACGTAAATTTTTGTCATATTTATACAATCCAATTAAAAAGAACAGATCACTAATTAGCAAGGAATTGATGTAATAATGGTAAAAAGAAAAATGCTCCTTTGTTTACAGGTAAATGTTTGAAAATTTAAGTCTTCAAGGACAGTCATTGAATAATGAAATTCCAGGAACTATTTTATTGAACTTATTGTTAAAGTAAAAAAAATAAACTTGCAGTGATTTTTATTAAATTTAATTTATTTTTCCAAAGAAAAATTAGGTAGTAATGAGCATATTTTTTGCTGAAAATTGCCATTATTTTCAGCATTTAAAACTTAGTTTGCATTTATCTTAGGCTTATATAAAAATACTTCACTACCATTAAAATAATATAAAGATAAATTCGTTACAATTTACCTATATTCATGACAGGAAATAAAAATTATGAAAAAATCTTTTGAAATTCAGTTTCAATAGTCACTGGTTGCTCTTGTTGTTGTTTGTTCCAGCTTGGTTAGCATAACGGATTACTCCCTTTTTCTTACAGAACCGTATTTTGATGTGGAGTCCAACTTCCTCAGTACACACATGCCATAGGGACCCGTTTATAGGGTAGGCAACCATTCACAAACCATTCCTACTAGGAAAGGACAAAGACGAGAGAGAAAGAAAGTACATCTATGCCCGAGTCGGGATTCAGACCCAGAACTGGTTCCTATTAAAAATCAAGGTAGATTAGGTTATTTCTAAACATTCTCGTCTACTTTTCCTGATGACAGACGCTTCACGTATAGCCAATAACTTTGGACATGCCCTGAATGGGAATTCTATTCTCATTGTCTATTCCTTTCGCTTGACTGACCTTAACTATCACAGATATTTTAACATACGTACTCTTTCAATATGATGGTCTTAGCATCTGATTCACGTATCAAATCCATTAATTTCTCAAATGAGAGTATTTTTTTAATAAAACTGTCATTAAAATTGTCGGACAATAGAGTATAAAATTTGGATAGAAAATGCATAAAGATGCGAGAGACTACAGAAGAATATGTGACACTACCATGTTAAAATTGTTAAAAACATTTTTATAGTAAAATGTTATAACTTACCATAAAAGAAAAACTAAGTAGATTCCAATCTCTAAATTATAAATTTATCTTTGAGACAATAGTGTATCTTCTAATAGTGTCTCATCATTGATTTAAGTAAGAAGGAAAAATGAAAGAAGTCGACCCATAATGCATATACATATCGTCAAAATTTATTCAAGGTGTAGGTTCAATACCTGTTATTTCTAATTAATTCTTATTGGTTGCTACAGTCACAAGATTTTAAAACTAATTTCTGATTATAATGGCGCAAGAGAAAGTAGCTAAACTGTGCACTAATCGGATAGTTCTTTAATTTATGAATTCTAGCAAGTCGATTAGTTTTAATTCAATAGTATACCTCAAGTTTGGTAGCCAGCATGTACCACTTCACGCCACTTCCTTTAAGATCAACAAAGTGAAGTATCATTTGCTGCTGGGAGTAGTTGATAGAAGGTCCATATTCCTTCTCACTGGGTTGCTTCAGGTCCATGGCTTTGAGAGATGTCCACATTACTCTGTGACATCCGAAGTTCTTCCTCTTTAGGGGTGTGAATGAGGAGAAGAGGGTGCCATCTCAGGTGTTACCTCATCATCTGATCGGTGTTCAAAATTACGAGGCGCTTGGTAATGGGGCAGTATTCAAGCTCGTTAACCTTAAAGCATTGTCCGGGGCTCACCTCCAATGCTATGTGTGTACCTTACAAGTAACTTTTGAAGATTAGAGCTGTTACTCTTGGATATGCTAAGTACAGTAAAGGTTGTTGAAAGTTACATACAAATAATTAATGTGACTACTAGGTACTATTTAGAAGATCAACTTTAACCACCATTTGTCGTCATTCGACTTTGGTGTAAGTCTAACAATAGTTTTATTTGTTAACAACCAATAATGCAGATATTAACTTAAAGCATTCAAACAAAGCAGAGCTAATATCTCAGCTTATTTTCCTGTGTAATAATCAAAACGATTTAGATAATGATTTTGTTCCCCTCTGTTTAAGAAAGATGATATGTATAAAATGATAACATTATATATTTCCAGATTCAAGAGGTACACGAGTCATAAAATGTATAATCGAACTTCTAAAATTTTTTCCAGCAAATTAAAATTTCATATTATGAATTTGGCACAGATGACATATAATCCAACACGCCAAATTCTGAATTTGTTAATTTTTTGTTGCATTTTCTTGTTTATCTGGCAACCTGGATTTTATTCCGCCATAGACATGGAGAATTTTAAGAATTATGTAGAAAATTCTGGTTGGGCAATCCTAGAATTTACATCATCGTGAGACCCCACAATACGTCATTTTGGCAACATTTCTTCGTCACTAAAAACATTCGGAATATTTTTAAGAGTTTTTTCTTAGTATTCACCATAGGGACTAAAAATTAATTATTTTTTTTTTTACTTTTTGATTTTTGTTATATAAATTCATCTCTAAAGACAGAGTAGTACTGATTAAATTATCCATACTTGCTCCACAAATAAACACAAATTATAAAAGTTTTGTGAGAGAATTTTTATTTATGTGATCAGAATATTTTTTAAGAAAATTGCTTTTAAATAATAGATAACACTAAATAATAATTCTAATGACAGATTTTGATTAAACTATTGAATTTTCATTATTGTTATAAATGTTATTAATGATTTGCATTATTATTATTAAAAGAACCTATATCAAAAGGAACTTTTATTAGTTCTTAAATTTATTTAAAAAACAAGCAATTTCTTTATGAATTTTACTTTTTATTCATAACTAATAAAGTGGAAGAAATTTAAAAATATTTTTATGTCATTCTTAATCATTTTATGGAATAAGAGTTTTTTCTAAACTAATGAAAAGTAATAATATGATAAAGAAAAGTAATAATAAATCAAAGAAAAGTAAAGATAAGCTAATAAATATATTTTATAGAAAATAAGTTTTATTTATTTTCAAGCTTCGTTTCTTTAAATAATATTTTCTACAGTAATCTATTTCCTATATGGAAATTTACTCTATTATATCTTGGTATCATCATAACCATAACACAGGGTAAACTCAAGTCAAAAGAACAGATGACAAACTGGGCTATAGGAAATTAAGTCGTGATTAATTAAGACAAATAGAAAATGTTTTCAATTTATACAAATAGCAAAAAAATTTGAAAATAAAATGCACACATTGAGCTCGTAGATATATTTATATATTTTCATATAATTAAAGAATTTTCATAAGTAGCATAGCAAAAAAGCATTGTTAAAAAAGCAAAAGAATCTAAATTGTATTTCAAGCAGGATATTTAATAAATTTGAAAATTATATTAACGACATATCATTTCTTGTATAATCATTTCTTGTATCATTTCTTGTATATTATACAAGAAATGATATGTCTTTTCTTGACGTATAAGTACGTTTCTGAATAAATTCAGAAACGTATTTTTATTTAAAAATTTGTAAATTAAAAAAGACCTTTCAATGCATGCAAAAGTTCTTCTAAACAACGTAAATGCAGACACTTGTAAAAAAAATATGATAAATTTATACATCACATAATTCTAAAATGATTTATTTTAAGCAAATTTCTGAATATTGACACTGCTATATATAATGCTTAAGACTAAATACAATTTAATGGTACTTACCTAATTTTTAAGAATAATTGGTGACTATTTCTTAATGTTTCTTATAGAAACATCTTTTTGTTTTCTATACTGTTTTTTGAATAGATTCTTTAAGAACTTTGAAGGGGAACTTACTGGTGAATTGAGGCTTTTCGCTCATGTATGCTCTATTTGATATACCATCTTTGTGACTGGACAAATGTAATTCTTTGATTTTCTTTTATGATTTTTCAGTTTATTTCTCACAATTTCTCATTCCAGTTACTAGACTTCATTGCTCCTTTTGTTTCCGTAATTATGGACATAAGAAAGCGTATAAGGATGTCTTTGGAGATAAAAGATTTGAATGCACCATTTTATTCTATGGCTATTTCTTCTGCTATATTAGTTACAATATACTGTAATAATCTTAAAATAAAAGAACACCCATTGCGAATACGGAAGATTAAGAAGTTTATACTGATTTAAAACTATGAGATCTGCACATGTACCTAATGTTTTTCTACGAAAACATTATATAAAACTTCTGAAGTATTTATATTTCAATTAAAAAGAACATATTATCTATTAGCTAGAAGTTATTATAACAATGGGGAAAAGAAAAGCATCGCTTTGCTTTTAAGCAAATTTGGGAAATTAACTGGTGTTCAAAAACAATAAGTGATTAATCAAATTCCAGGAAATATTTTATTGAATAGAATTTATTTTTAGAATTTTGAAAGCAATCATACGTGTACCTTTACTTTAAAATTTCATTTTATTCACTTTCAGAAAAGTAGCAAATAAAATGCATATAATGTTCCTACATTCAACTAAATATTTTAATTTTTATTGAAATTTTTCATGTAAGGAATTTTTCGTGTTTTCGGCGGACTTATATAATTAAACCCCTTTGTCCTGACAATGTTATATAAAAATTCTTTACATAATACCAACAATCATGATACAAAATAAAAATTACAAAAGTTGTTTTGCAACTTCATTTTCAATTTTCCCTAGCTGCTTTTAACAATTAAGATACATTAAGTTACCTCTACACATTTGCTGCTAATTTTTGGGATGTATGTATCTCCATGGATAGTCAATGACTTCGAAATTTTCAATTTCTGTCAAATGGCAAACATCAACTGAATTAGCATTCTCCTAGCCATGGTAATTTATATCACTTAAAGGACATTAATATATTTATGTTGCATTTTTAAAACAATGGTTTTAAGATCTGATTCAGGTATTAAAAGACACATTTTATAAAAAAAATCCTATAAAATTGTTTCGCCACCATGTAAAAATGTTCTCCATGGAAGTATATAAATAGATGCGAGAGGCAAAAGAAGAATTTCAATCTCTGTTTATAGTATAATATACAAAATGTGACATTGGCGTGCTACAATTATTAAAATCCTTTTTCTTCTAATAAAACATTTAACGCAAATTAAAAAAACCGGGTTGTTAAAGTCTATCTTACAAATATTTTTTGTCCAGTTGTGCATCAGCTGATAGTGGACCATGATTGAATGAATTAGATATGAGGAATTAAAGAAGTCAGTCTAAAATTCCTTGATATCCAAAGTAAACCATTATTTAAGGAGTAAGTTAGGTACCTATATTTTCTAACTAATATTTATTTTTGCTAACAGTCACAAGATTCTATGAGACTAATTTCCGATTATCACGGTGCTCAAGAAAGTGATGAAACTATTCAATAATTGGATACATTTTCATTTATTCCATAATTTTTATACAGAGTGTTAATTTTGATTCAATAATACACCCTTAGTTTGATACTCAGTTTGTAACCACAGCATATTAGAAGTGACCTCTGAAAATTTGTATAGTTATTCTTGAAGTTGTTAAGTTTAGTGTGGGGCGTTGAATTTTACTCACAAGAAATTACTTGGCACGTACGCACTAACAAAAGTTACAAAAGTTCAGAAATTCAGCTTTAACGATCATTTTCTATCATCCGATTTTGATGCTGCTTTTATTATTAGCTTGATGTTTCAATAATCTGATAACCAGGTGATAACTTCGATAATCTCATAGAAACGCTAAACAGGACAGTGCTAATATCCCATTGCGATCTGCCTAGCAATAACCGCATAACACAATTCAGTCCATAATACTGCTCTTTTCTATTCGTAATGGATAGTCGGTATAAGGTGATGACTTTGTAAGTATCTAAATTCATTTAAATTCACAAGATACGTAAAACATAATCCGATTTCATAATTCGCTTCCAGGAAAAAGAAATTGTTTTGTATTTCACATATTTTTATACCATTTAAGCCACTGTGTTAAAGAGAGCTTCGAAACTTTTTTAATTTAGCTAGATCTTTTATACCTCAATTTGTATAATTACGAAACATTTCATTTTTAATTTTATTCATATTAATTTCTTTCTGAATTTTTCGTATGCTGATTTATGAAAAATTGATAGTTTCAATGTATCAGAATTTTATTATTTAAACATTTCTTTCAGTGTGCTAAATTTACTTATTAAATATATAGCTAATTATTTGTGTATACCAGAGTTAAAAGGAAAGTCATTTTGTTAAGAAATAAGTTGTTATTGTTGTTACTTATCTCAGGTTGTCTAGCTAGGCTGGACAACCCCTATAAAACCAAAAATATCTAAAATGTCTAAAAAATAAGATGGTTCCCGAAGGACATCGTCTTTTGTTAAATTTAAGCATGTTAAGATGTGTCCAGGGGAGGCCATATTGATGGAACCCCAAGGAAAGTCTGGAAATTTCCTCTCCTGAAAGGTGACTCCACTCAGATAGAGGGAAAAGGCAATTTGATAAGATCTTGGTCTATGAGTGAAGGTCTCGAACCGGTCTTTTGGCGAAGTACCATGGATGGTTGGAAGGAATTTTCATAAGCTTATTCAATTCAGTTTTTCCAGGGAAGAAATCTTACTAGATGTGAGCTCTCCACCTGAGTTTATTCCCTCCTCTGATGCCGATCTGGACAAGAAATCCTCTCTTTCATTCCCCTATACTCATACTCCCACGTATGAAGGGATCCATTGGAAATGCACTGTGAGTTCGGGTGATAGACTCTCAAGAAGGTTTAGTATATCCAGGCTAGTTTGATCTCCAACAGTGCTCCAATTTGAAAGATGCTTGGACTGAAGCACGACTGTCAGTTAATATCCAAATATTCTCTAACTGATCCTCCACCTCATCTGCATACTGTAAACCTCTTCTAATGGCAATTAGCTCTGATCTAAACACATAACAATTATCTGGGTTTCTTATTTTAAATTCTAGATCTCCGGAGACTGTGTTTATGTACACCCCACTGCCCGAGACTCCCCTCCACACCTTTACTACCACCTGTGTAAATATTTCAAAGAACTTGCAGGGATATTATGGATTGTTTCAAGTGCAAGTTGCTTAACGAGAGCCGGAATCTCTAAGTTTTTTGTCACTGCTGTTAGGAGCTCTTCATGGAAGTATATTCCATCAATTTCTAATTCAGCTCCCAGTGGTTTCAAACAGTGACCTTCTACATTCGAAGAAGGGAGATTTTGTGCCCTTGCATAGGAAAAGGGGCTGTGTTTCTTTAGACGTTGGTTGCGGGTCCAATCTAGGAGGTAGCTAGAAGTTCTGTGATGCTCGTTATAGTTAATAAGCTATTTATCATATTTTGGAAAATACACAATTTTTCTCTGAGAACGAGGCGGCAAATTACTTTCATAAATCACGATTTCATTTGGACAACTATGATGTATCCCTGTGATGACTCTAGCTGCGCTGTGCTGCACCCTCTCAAGCTTATCCAAACTGGTCTTGGAAGCACAGGAATAGATAGGGAAACCATACTTTAATATTGTTCCAACAAGAGAAATTTATGTAGTGCGAAGTGTACTAGCTTTTGCACCCCAATCTCGACCTGATATAAATTTGAGAATATTCAGTTTTTTCCTAGCCTCGAGCACTTGTCCTCTAATATGTTCATCACTTGTAATTTCCTGATCTAGGATATAACCAAGGTATTTGGCATTTTTATTATAGTTCAATTGAGTTCCGTTCATAAAGATTCGAGTATGATAATTGAAAAGATGGCTGTCGATTGTAAAAAAGGTAGAAACTGATTTTGAATCATTAAAAATCAATTTATATTGTTCAGCAAAGGTGTAAGACCCGTCCATAGCATTATTGAGCTCGATGTCTTCAATTCCTGAGCTTAAATTGTAGATGATGATATCTTCCGCAGACATACCCACTTTACAATATTTGATCATTTCTTTTAGATGCCAGAGATATATAAGGAAAACAATACTGGACTCAAGACTGAACCCTGGGGAACTCCATGTTTTATCCCAAAAGGATCCGAGAAGTACCAGAAATAAGTATTTCCAATTAATACAGAAAATAAGCATTTCCTATTTAATTTTAAAATTACATAATGAATCTCTTTAGGAAGAATATATTTCAAATATTTTTCTGAAAGTTTGTCAACCGAAATTTCATTCATCCGAAATATCACACAATTAAGTGAAACCTACATTGTGATGTCGATTTCTGGCTAATATAAAACAAAAATTTACTTTTTTTCGAGAATTTGATTTAGCAGTTGTTATTAATTGATAATGTACTTAACTCTGATTTGAAACCCATATGAAGTTGTTACTGCAGCTAAGTAATTAGTTAAAGCAATGTAACATACGATCCGGGAGTCTTCTCGTCTCAAGAAAAAACACGTGTCTTTTTTATGTTATAAAATTGAAATTAGTGTATTATAGCTGGAAGTAAAGAGAAATATTTAAGGTGATGGGCCTCTTTCTTCAACGTTAATATAGAATTGTTTATTTTAAAAAATAATCATGATTACAATTTCTTTACCTGTTTTTTGAAGAATACAAGTTCTGCTCTCCTCTGCAAATGCGTTTCCGCCATTCCTAATATGACACCGATAGGAAATGCATTAGGAAGCGTATGAAAAATGTCCCCACTGCAATATTTAATAACTTAGTAACTAAAGTGGTTTTAAAACATTCTATTACTCATTCAATTTTTTTAATCTATATGTGAGATTATTTCCTAATGCAAGACATCATTTTTAGAAGCTGTTAAATATATTTTTTGATAATGTGTACACTTTATGTGTTAAATTGTAGAATTTATTATCTTCAGATTTAAGTTTAAACTTATGTCAGAATTTACTTTTCTACTTTGAGTTTGTGTGCATTTCATGGTATGCTGTATACAAAAAAATTTGTAATTTACACTTAAATTTTCAGTACATTATTTTAATGCTTGTCTTTAATCACGGAGTGATATTTCTGAAATTTATAATTGTTTTCGTTTTATAATATTTAAAGTACAAAGATGCATGTGGTAAGTCAGTTATAAGCAATAAGTTCATTGAACCAGATGTAAAAGGATTTAAACGAAGTGCGATGGAAAGGTTATATTCAGCAAATGAGATATATGTTCTAGTCATAAAATTTTAAAAATTTTATTAAATACATGTATAAGCATTCATAATGTAGAGTTAAAGTCTTAATTTTTAAAGAAATCGCGCAGCTTGAGACTGTTCTTTAGCAACATCATGAAAGTATACCAGTGAAGAGAGCTGGCA
Organism: Latrodectus elegans; assembly: GCA_030067965.1. Classification (NCBI taxonomy): domain Eukaryota; kingdom Metazoa; phylum Arthropoda; class Arachnida; order Araneae; family Theridiidae; genus Latrodectus; species Latrodectus elegans. The sequence goes on along the minus strand of CM057822.1, from coordinate 24,521,434 downwards.
TTCTGAAAAGAAACACAAAAGAATTAATAGAAATAAAAAAACATTTAACGCGTTAAATAATGATAAACATTTTAATAACCAATAGAATTTTTTAATATATCTTTATGTTTTCAATGATTTGGTACCCAATTTTTTGTTCAGTGACTGCATGCATTGTTTTATAAAATTATATTCAATACTTACAGTTTAGGTAAAATATCTATAGTTTAAATCTCATATGAACTAAAAATTTTAAAAGTAGAATGATAAAGATTCAAATGACTGTGAAAATGAATATTGATTTTTAAATTTTGTGAAAAAATGAAGTTTGGAATTTCCTTTTAAATATAATTTTAAATTTCAATAGATGAAATACTTGTTATACTGATTGATATCAACAATAATAGTTTAATAAATGTTTTAAATTTTAAAAGTGATCTTTACATTCATCTAATTTTTATCTTTGTATTAAATGAGTCATCCCTCTATATTTTATACATCCTTTACATTCATTTATTTTTTACCTTTGTATTAAATGACTCATCCCTCTATATTTTTTACATTCTTTACATTCGTTTAATTTTTATCTTTGTATTAAATGAGTCATTGCTCTATATTTTGTACATTCTAGACTCTAAAATAATCATTATACTTAAAGTAAAGTAACGTTTCTTTTCATGTGTAATGACGTTCATTGAACATTTTCATCTTTTCACTTAAAATCTTAATTAGTTTGGTAATAAGCACTATAAATCAAATAAGAATGCTTATATTTTCGTTTATTTACGTCACTCTTTTTGCATATGAGATCTACTTTGACTAAAGTTTAAATTGTTTCTTAGCTCTTAAAAACCTCTACATCTGATTCTATTATTGTGTAGTAGTGTAATTGCATTTTATTGAATGAAATATTTAGGGTTCAACTCCAGACACTTGTGTACAATAGGAGATGGAGTTGCATTTTCTACATCAGTGTTGGTAAAGGTGAATGTTTTTTCCAACTATTTTCTCTTGGAAATCTTCAGTTCAGACAATTTATTTCTGAAAATATCAATAGAGAAATTTTATACATATCGAATATTTGAGATCAATCTTCTGTGCAAGATATGAGCACTTAATTCAACGAACGATTCCAATGATTTATCGATGATACGATCGTTATCATTTTGCAGTCAGTTCAATCTTATGAAGTTGAGCATTGGATTAATTTTAATTTATGAAATATATGGATATTTAAATTCTCCCCACAGTGGATAAATAGTGAATCATTTATGTGTACAGTATATTTCATGTGAATTAAAAATTGTATTGTTTTCTACTAAAGTAAATAATAGAAATGAAACTGATTCATATTTTATAAAAATTAATTTTTCTGCATTGACGAAAAATTGTATCCTTTAAAGTATTCTATTGCAAGTGTGTGTGAAACACACACAACGTAAAAAAAAATAATTTAAATAATCTATATTATAAATAAAACATTAATATTTAAAAAGTAATACGTTAAGCCATACAATGACAAATTTGTTAAAAAATATTTGAAAAATAATAAAATTCAATAGGGTTAATAAATAAATATTCGGAATTAAATTAGTCTATAAAAATAAATGTTTCCAAATAGAAATCTAATTCAAAATTCTAGTTTAAAAAATTGTTATATGTGTTATAACATTTACATGTAATAAGTAATATATATATTAAACATATAACAACAAACATTTTAAAGAGACACTTATTTTATAGTTCAAATATTTTTACAACTAATATATTCTTCAAATGAATTTAATAATGTTTGTTTCTTTTCAGTGGATATAAAAGATATAACTGCAAAAATATATTTTTAATAGAAACGTTTCTTTTGTTTTCTTAGCTATAACACAACATTTGTTACAGTTCTATGAGTAAAAATAAATAGAGTGTAGAATAAATTTTATAATTGTCAGCTTTTATTAGTGATAAGGATTAAAAATATACACAAGTCATTATACTTCAAAGAATAAACAATTAAAAAAAATTATTTTTCACTTTTCTGAAGTCGTTTTTCAGGGCACTAACTTTTTGATGAAACAATTCTTTGTAAAACTTCTTTATTTATTTAAAGATTCAGATTCAATATTATTAGTGTCTTGTTTAGCTTTCAAATATAATAAAAAATGACATACACTGCTTCAAATACTGATTTTATAAATTAAATCTATTAGGATACACTATTTATGGTATCTAATTTTTAAGCTAAAACTTGTGTTATCAACAATATTCGGTTATAAGCAAAAATGCTTTGAATAAAGTTGATGATTAAAATATTTTGATGTCAAATATGAAGAAAATGTTTTTTTAGAATTTAAATTTAATTTTCTAATATCCTCAGCTCTGGATAAATAACTTAAATTTTTACTGCATATGATAAATTATTGTATAATAACCACTAAAATAAAATAGTTTTGTAGGAAGAATTTAAATTTTGCTTACACGATAAACTAATTCACAATAATAAATTTTCGAAGAAATCTCAATGAAAATATTAAAAATATGTAAAGGTAATTCACAGTTATATATATTCATCATATTTTCAATTTTTAAAATTAATTTCCAAATTTGCATTCAAATTCTAATATCAACATTACAAAACCAAAACTAAATTTACAGTACCAATAAAAATTTATAAGAAATAAGAAAAAAATTCAAATTTATCAATAACATGGTTACAATTGATAAAAAAATTTCAGATTCAATTTTAAATTCATAAATTATTTATTTTATGTAAATAATTTATTATTGGAAAACTCACAAATATTTTGGTGGTTATGGAAATTTGTTTCATCTTATCTAACATAAATATGGGGGTCAATAATCACTTTAATAGTGACAAATGTTTGCTCTAATGTTTTGGAATATTTAGTGGCTAACGCATCTTCAGATCAACTCTTAGCATGTTATATGACTAATATAATTTCCAGGTAGTTAACTAAATTATCTATTAATGCTAAATTCCATGTTTACGATAGTTAAGGATCACTGCTTGTCGTTGAAAGCATGTCTTCTTCTCTACGTCAGCGCATCATTACTTGCTTGACAAATCACGCTTGACATTTTCTTACTTTTTTGCACTTCTATCATTTTTAAACGGTGATTAGCTTAACTACAGTTTACTAATTTAAAATGCATTCCACTTAACAGCAAACATCTTTTCTTGAAATGGGAATTGAACCAAAAAACTTTTGAACTGAACGCCAGATAGATAACCAAACAAGTCACAGCTTGTTTTAAAGTGTTTCAAATGATCTTTAGCAATAATTTCTTATTTTACAAAATATTACAATTTTAAATCTCAAGCATTCTAAAAGGTTTGTTTCATAAATATAAAATTGAAACTGATAAACTAGTGCAATTTTATGTAAATATATATCTTTTAAATTAATTATAATAATTTTAAAAAGTAATTATATATGTATATAAAATTAACTCTACGCAAAACTTTTTTATAGATAAAGGAACATCATTGTAACAGTGTAATAGCAAACACTAAAAAAACAAAGATTTTCTTGAAAGTTTGAAATTTACATTTTATTAAAAATCACTTAATTAAATTTTATTTAAAGTTAATTAAAACTCAGTTTAATTTAACATAATTTAATTTTTGCAAGCGATTTTACTAATTCCTTGCAGTTTTTGATAGCATTAAGACGTGTTTCAAATGAGATTTGAGTCGATGGTTATTGCTTGCCCTACGTTAAATTTATGCAAATAAAGGCAAGTTTATCTGAATCAATATCTAAAAGTTGATTTTGAGCCCTTTCAAAAACCCTTGGTGAAGCTTGACGATGAACCCATGAGCTATTGAACGCTAAATAATCAATAGTCAGAACGATTACTAATCCGCAGATTATTCGGCAAATGACGCCCGAAAGATGAGCCATAAAAGAGATCTTTGAGAGGTTGCATGCTGTATTGATCTTATAAATGAATTACTAAGAGTGACCAAAAATAGCATTTAATACAACTGACATTCCAAACCTTAACAGATGAAGCAATGCATTGCACAATAAGACAAATCAAGTGGAAGTCTCCATCAGAGATCAAACTAACAGTTATTCATTGAAGCTCAGTTGCCTGTTATAATGAATCCTGATTAATTTTAAACTATGATATTAGATTTGTTCTTTGACTAAAAACCTTTTTATCACTTCTTCTCTATGATCTTTCATATAGGTGACTACCTTGGTATATCAGTCAGTTTTTGCATACATTAGCTTCCAAAAGCATGGTGTAAGCAACTTTACAAGGATAGCACATCAATATCATTTGCAATTTAAATTAATTATAAAAGTATAACATAAGTTTAGAAGTATAACAAATTTTAAGCTAGTCTGATACGTAACATGCTGGTATGAGTTCCATTCCATTCGATGCAATCATTATCAGTTACTTCACTCACGAAAGTTCAATGGTTGGCCTGATACTCGTTAAACGGTCATTTTTTCCACATGAGAGCTAATTACACAAAATAATACAATTTTAAGTGGATCGAGATCCACTGCAAACATCCAAACCCAAGAAAGGAATTGAATTCATGAACCAAAGACTTCAGCGCTAACCGTTAGGCTGCGAGCTGACAATAATTCAAGTGACACTTCCTTATCAATTAACAATTATGGCTTACGAAATCGTTATTTTTCCTAATATTAGTAATAATATTTTGAGAAAATAATAGCTCAATGATGACATTAGGATATCTTTTCTCTATTGGTACATTTTCCTGTAGTATATTTTTATTATTTCTATTTTACTGACAATAATCGACATCTATCAGCAAAAGAGTCACATGTTCATATGTTCCGCCATAAGCATTTTTTACACTGGAAGATTAACTAGTTCAAAATCAAATATTTAAAGTGGAATTTGTAAATTTACAAACAACCAATCTCGAGATAAGAGTCGAATTTAAGAACTGTTGAAAAAAAGGATATTGTACTAACCAACCAGTTGCAATACAACAAGAACAATATCGGAATATCTCAGACAAGTTGAACCTATTCTATGACAAACCTTAATTATATAAACATTTAAAACCAAATCACCATTGTATAATGCTTATAATTATTTATTTAAAAAATGCGTTACTTTTACAGAAACTGTGATTTAATGAGACTTTAATTTAGCTTTAGTTTTTGTTTTAAATTTAAGACTTCTTATATAAGCCAACAAACCTACAACTATCCATGTTTTAAAAAAGGAAACGTGTATTAGAGTAATTAATCTACATTCACTAAAAACGGTTTTGTAATATTTCCGCAAAAATTGCCGTCGTTGAGAGCATTTCCAGTGAGTCAATAAACATTTGCAATTTTTTATATTAAAACCTATTTTTCTACGAATAATCACTTCTTGTAGGAATATTTAGGTAGTCATAGTCACAAATGTATGCTCACAAATGAACTTAACTCTTTACTTAGTTATATTAAATAAGTAACATATGAGAGTAATATAATTATGATACAATTATTTTTTATAATATCTACAATAGTTTCCTAGATTACATATTGTTTTCCAACTATAATAAAAATCCTTAAATTTTAAAAATTGTAATGCAAAACAATTAAGATTGAGGTGTACTCTCTAATGAGAAGAATTTTCTTATTTTTTAATTCTATGAGCAATATATATTATACTTCCATTGCAAATCAAGTACTGAAAAGGTTTTTAGTGCTTATTATGCAAGTATTAGTCATTTTTTCTCTATAGTTAAAAATTTATTTTTAATTAATCAATTCTTAATATGTCCTTATTAAATGAGTAGTTTTAAAATACTTCTATTTATATTATTGAATTTTTTAAAGTATGATTGATTAAATAAGATTTTATTTCAAAAAATTGGGAAACCTGATCCCCAAAACAGGAAACTAAATGACTCGAAAATGGCTCATAGTTTTATCGTTTTTGGGGATATGAGAAAACGATTTATATGATGTATTATTACTTACCTAACTGCGCATTTTATGAATCAGTGAAAAAGCAATTTAGATAAAACCATATAAGTTCATTTTTAATTATAATTTATGCTTCCATTAAAAATATTCCTTGTGGTAATTTTTACGCTCTTTATATTTCATTTGATATGTAAATAAACCCAAGAATAAGAAACATACAACATAAATATAGCTTTAAATTAAACAAGTAGATGATTTTTTTTATTTACATATAATGAAAAATATAATATTTCTAAAGAAGGAGAAAGAATATATATTTTTTAAATATTTATGGAATTTTTTGAAACTGAATCATAATTTTGATTATGATTCTCCTTAACTCAAAAACTAATAAAGGAGTAAGTTCAAAAAGTATTATATTATTTATTTACCGTGTTCTTTAGTGATCAGAGAGATCAACCCTGCATAGATTCCATTTGTTTCCTGAATTCTTGTATAATTGATTGTGCCGCTTCTGGAGAAGCTTCGCCATTTTCGACCATCCCATCAAATTTTTTTTTAGCTTCAGCAATGATCTTCTGATATTCTTCCCCAGCTGCTTGAGGCATTTTCTGCGCGGCTTCCATCATGGCTTTGAACTTTCTCTGTATCTCAGACACGTCATTTTCTTGAGCCATTCTCATCATTTCCTGTGCCATTTCCATGGGATTGCCACCAGCACCATTTGCCATTTTTCCCATGGCCTCCTTCATGCCTGACCCAATGTTGTCGAACATACCACCACCCATGGCCAGAGTTGACACACAAAGCAAAATACTGAATGTTGTAATCAAATGCATGTTGGTTGACAGTCGATTTGAGAGGAAATATGTTGAATATCTAAACTATTTTCCAGATGAGCGATTTACAGTTGAAAACTGTTCTTAAAAACAAGTGCTTGCGTGCAGGAAATTTCTCTCTGCCTTTTTTTATCTATGATTCGTGGACACCAAATGCCTTGTTATTAATAAAATGTTTATTGAAGGATGCTGAATATTTGATTTTACTCAATTATTATAAGCTATTTTATATAATCTAATCTATAGATAGATAAGCTATTTATACAAAACAAATATTGATACAGTTGCTCGCGTGGCACGATTGTCTTACATGCATAATACATTCTGCAATATTTAGATATATCATAGGAACAATATTATTATTCTGTTTATAAATGATCATCGATGATTGAAAAGGGAAGGATTGCATGGAAGAGTAAATGTAATCAGGTTCGTTGTACCAAATAATACAGATTTTTTATATTTAAAAAAATGCAGGTAAAGACTTATATGAATGGTATTTTTTCGTTCCGCTGATATAGAAATCCAAAATTAAATTTAAAAAAATGTTCAATACAGCTTTTCTTAAGAGGAAAATTAATGAAATGAATGGAATATAATTGAATTAATTCAATAAAATATATTACAACGTTATAATGAAAAAGAAAACCTTAATTAATTCAGTTCATTGTCCACTTGATGAGATTTCCTAATATTTTGAAATTTCAAAGTTAGTGAAAAATAAATTGATATATTCTCAGCAAAACTGATTACATCTTTTGTTGTTGTTGTTGTTGTTCTCGTGTGCCAGCTAGGCTGGCAAATTGGGGTGTGCTGCTCCACTTTTATAACTGAACCATATTTGGTATGGAGTCCGACATTTTCAGCACACACACATGCCATAGAGATCCGTTTATAGGGTAGGAAACCATTCACACTTCATTCACACACAAGAAAAGGACAAAGACAGGATAGAGAGAGGCTGGCAAATTGGTCTGCGTTGCTCCACTTTTCCAACTGAAGCATATTTGTGTGGAATCCGACATCTTCAGCACACACACATGCCATAGAGACCCGTTTATAGTGTAAGCTCATTCATACCTCATTCACACACAAGGAAAGAACAAAGACAGGATAGAGAGAGAGAAAGTACATCCATACCTGAACCGAAATTCGAGCCCAGGACCTCCCTATCCGTAGTCAAGCACGCTGACCACTAGACAAGTTGACCGGCACATCTTTTGTTTAATTACACTAATAATTAAACAATTATCATTCTGCTAACCAAACCAATAAATTTCAGTTCACAAAAGACGTACTGATGTTATACTATAAATGTGGTAAAACATTAGGAAAAGTATAAACTAATTTTGTTTCAGAAATAAATAATTAAATATTTAATGTGGTAGAGAATGTAGCATTAAGTATTTTATAATTGATGCTTTTTAGTTTTAATTTGTGCTTTTTATTCATGCTCGCAGATGAAGTATTAGTAGTTTCACTACCAATATTTCAAAATAAGTTGCGAATCTATACAAATGTCCATAACTAAAGTAGAAATTAAGCATAGGAACAGTTGAACATAAAACCAGAGCAATTATCACTGAGCTTCTAGTTTAGCATCAAACTGTTCAAATTATAATTAGCTCTTGATTGACAAAAAATTGTACAGGAAAAATCAAAAATATAGTACGTAAAAATTTAAATCACAAGCCAGTATTGTTAGCTTACAGTATCCTAATACTGAAAACTATCGTTGAAATGGATGCTTTGATATTGGTTCTCAGTCGCTGTTAAAAAAGGATTTTTGTTCTTTTATTTACTCCTACAGACCTTATTGGCATATACATTCATCGAAGTATATATGCCAACATGCTTAGAAATTTTCTGGGATTTTGGTCTCTCCCGGTATGTGAATATTGTCTATCCTTGAGGAAAAAACCTCTCAGATGACAAGATGGGTGAATGTTAGAATAAAGAATTATACAATGTGCTTAATACATGCTATGATGATATTATCAACTGACCAATGATGATATTACAATGAATTTGATTAGAAATACCAATCTAAATAAAAAATTAAGTCTTGAAAGTATTGACGATATTATATTCCTGAATTATTATATATAATGTATATACTATATCACTAATAACATACATAAATATCTTTTTTCAGCAACGAACATTTTCAAAACCTAATAGATTCAACTGTTTAAAAATCAAGGTCCAATGATAAACGAGGAAATGAAAATGTGTGATATTTTAAAGCTGGAAGGACACTAAATGGATCGTATTTTAGTTTCTGTTAACGAAATAAGTCAATTTTGAATATTTACTAGCTCATTCAGATCAAATATGCGTCATTTGTGCTAATATAGTATAAAATAAACCGCATCAATGAAATTCTTGCAAAATATTTTAGTTCATATATTTCCCGAGCTTTACCTAATAAGTATGTCCAGAGTTTGTTTGTAATTTTCAGATAACTTAAAACGGCTTCAGGTTTTGCAAGATTATAACCGAATATTCTACACAATACAACAGATTCGAAAGTGGCATTTCAGGTGTATAGTAATGAAATAGGTAGATGCATCATGTAGCTATTAATTGTTTCTAAAACCTCTTTAACACGTTTTATGCTCAACTAAAAAAACATAACAAATATTCCATTATTTGTTAAAATTTCCATACTTAAAGTTCCTTCCAGATTCAAGATATCTTTTGCAAGAGTATGGTATGGTATTATTATTCCAAACAAAATTTTTTTTAGCCAAATACTCTTTTTACAGCAAGAATGTTTGTCATTTTTATAAAAAGAAAACTGCGCTTTTCTCTTATAAGAGAGCAAAAATTATCCTTACACTAGATCAAATTAATTTAAACAGCACATTTATTCACAACACAACGCTCAGGAAAACATGTCAACAAGATTTCAAATTTTTTCTTTCGTTAAAATGTTTTTTATGTTTAGCTAACTCTGAAACACAAAATAATTTTAAATTTTCAAATACCTAAGCTGAATGCCTTCTGAATGTAATTCAAAGGATATTTTGAAAATTCTTCATGCAAAAAGAAAATTAAAAGACTTGATTTGCTCATGTGGCAGAAACCTAACAGAATTTTTTTCTGAAATTTATGAAAGAAAATAACAATTGGTATTTAAAATTGTTTTAACATTTTCTAGAATAATCAATCTAATAATTAAAATTTTCTCTTATATTCTTATAATGAGTAATGTTAAACCTATGACCTTTATATTAATAGTTTATGGGTTTGATTCTTATCTCGGGTGTAAATTTCTCATTTTAGTTCAAATACATCAAAATTATGTCGTTGTCGAAACAGCTTTATATGATCAAAAAGTAGCTTAGTTTAAATATATTTAAAAATTATATTCGAGTCGAATAAACTTTATATGATCAAAAAATAAAAATAAATGTAGAACAGCAAATTGAAGCCAAACCAATCGGTTAAGTATGTTTTATTACTTTCCCGTTTTTAATATCTGTTTAATCTAAACATTAATCAAATTCTTTATTTGAGAGTTCTAGATTATCGTAAAATTTTGAGTTTAGTAACTTTCTTTTAAATAGTTTATCAAAAGTCAAATAGTATTGTCAAAAAGAACTGAAAAACATGAGGCTTATTATTAATTGTTCAAATAATAATTCTTCTTTCAAAATATTTTGTAATGGCTAAAAATAATTATATATTTTCCAAGTAAAAACACTACTATTAAGGCACACAAATGAACAAATATATAAAGGTTGTAAAGTTTAATCGATTTTTAGTTTCTGCATTACAAAATTTTGTGCTTCTTAAGGAATACAAATTTTCGAACGCGTCAGTGACATGAAATAACAAGAGAATTTATTGTAACTTTGAGTTTCAGTTTGAAACACGTAAATTATCTATTTTTTAGTTTGAAACACAAACTACGATTCAAATTTCATTCATAATATATATATATATATATATAAATCTTAATAAATATATTACTATTATTATTATATCCTTTATATATATTTTATACAGAAATTTAATTTTCTTATTAAATTCTTATCTTTTGATAGACTATCTTTCTCTTTCTGCAAATACATTTGAATGTCACTAGTGAGTTTAACTCCTAGATACAAACCATCGTTATAATAAAATCAGTATTAAAAATTTAAGTTTTTCCTAACTGATCATTATTTATCAAGCTGTCAAATGTCTGAATTTTTAATTTAAGACTTACTACCTGATAAATAAAAGAAATCACATACAAATATTTTAATTAAAATTTAGCATTTTTCAGATGGTTATACTTTTTTATCAAAACATTTTCTCCATATGGTCGATATTTTGTATCATTTAAGATCTAATGAATCATAGATAAACGAGTTGGTTCACAATATTTCTTCAAGTTCAGACAAACATGCAACTTTCAAGTTTGTTAGTAATCTCTGACATGATCTGATCCGATTTTACAATATTTGAAAACTAAGAAAAATGATCGAGGGAGAATTGGGAATCCAGTCTTTTTGAAGAGTTTAACTGCTCTTTAAAAAATATTGATTCATGATTTTCGAATACCTTCTGCAATTGTGATAAAAGTTATATCAACCACGTGATGCTTCAAAGAAATTTCATCGAAAGAGTTCAACTTGAATAGAAATAAAAGTAAACATAAATGGATTTGTTTCCTTATAATTTTTACACTTAATAGTAAAATGTATATTTAAAAACAATGTAATTTTAAAATATTATATAAAGTATAGTATTTTAAAATATGCAATAAATAATAAAATAATATATTTTATTAGTTTACAATTTCATTTTAATTTGTTGTACACTGAATGATACTTGAAACATACTATTTTTATATATAAAAAGCCATTAAAATATATCTGAAGAAAATTTAGCTAATTTTATCAGCCATTAAAAGACATTAACTCTACAATACAATTTTTCGGTTTCATAAGGAATTTGAATTTCATATCCCACCCAAATTCTGTGAGCAATAGTAACTTAACTAAATCAAAACATCTGCAGCAGTCTGCAAAATACAAGGTAGTTGATAAAAAATATTTAACTTGAGGGAAATATTTAAACGTTTTAACAAAATATCTCAGGAAAACTTTAGTTCAACAAAAATAAATGTGTCAAAATATGTATTTAGAGAATTTTCATTGATTTGATCACTTTGAGTTCTATCTTTTATATCAGCATCAATTCGAGTTGTATTTAAGATTTGGGTATTTATAATGATTTAAACTTCATTTTAAATTGTAAGATATTTATTTTCAATTAGCACACTCTCGGCAAAAAAATGATTATACATAAAATGTAAACCAATACAAATTAATACTTTAAAAAATCATTAGTATATATGTTTTTTAAATGAAACACTTTATTCTTCATTAATAACTACATCGTTAAAGATTGCTTAAATGTTATTTAAATACGAAAAAGAATACACAAATTTAAAAAAAGCCGTCCAATTGTTTCCAGATAAAAAGTAAATAATAATTTAATATAAATTTTTAACCTTTATAATATAAAAATTGTTTCTTTTATCAAATGTTAATCAAAATAATACTCCTTATCACAGGTTATTATATTTCTCTGAACTCTATAAATATGTCCTGATTTTGTTTTGGATTTCATAAAAATTTTGAGTATTAGATGCTTACTTAAAAAATCATAAACATACTTTGTAAAGTCATGTTCACTAATTAAAATTCATATTATTAAAGCCATTCTTTTTTCCGAATAAATTATATTTTTGTTCCATTCTTATATTCAAGGTTTAGATAAAATACTGTGCATAATACAATGCATGCCACAATCCTTTTCCGTTCATTGCCACCAAAGTATTATTTCATGACTAACCAATGTCTGAAAAAAGTAAACAAAGACTGACAAAAGTATGATGTAACACATGTTAGAATATATTATTTGGAAAATTATTGCTCATCAACAACTTTAATATTTTGTATGTGAATTAAGTATACATACATTCAATATTATGATTCTGTTTCCCATTTATTTCTATTTTAATGGAAATTTATTACCTCTGAGAGAAAACGAAACGTAAGAATGAAATGAAACTTCAAATAATTTATTAGTTTCTTTCAGTTTTTTTCCCGCAATTATTATATTTTGTTTTCCTCTAAACAATGTGTGTTTGGTAGGCAAACAGAAGCTTCACAAACTCATTAATATTAAATAATTGAATTTACGTAAAATAGTTTTTATAAAATTATCCGTTTCACATGCACACATATAAATGCATACAAATATATATAATGGTTTGTGTCAAATAATGACTAATTTAAAGAAATATATGTAAAATTTTGTAATTGATAAATGATTAAAATAAAGCATCATTATTAACAATGATTTATTTATTTCACAAATAGAAAATTTTAAATGCTACTTATTTGGTTGCGAATGTATTTAATTTCAAAAAGTAAAAAAAACATAGTTTTATTTATTTACACGTACCTAATAATATGAGAGACGTATAGGAAAGAAAACTGTATCAAAAGAAAGAATTAAGTGTGCAACTTTATAAATAAAAATTATTAGGAAAATGAGTTGATTCTAGATGGTTTTGTTGCAAAATTTTGAAACTTAACCAGTATAATTAAATAAGATTTTTCATCATTTCTAGTAGATATTTTTTATACTAAAGTATTTATTTTATCGTCTTCTGATATTGTTCTCGGGAAAACATTAATATTTGACTGTCTCAATTTGAGTTTCCATTGACTTGTCTGTGGTCTCACAATAGAAGGGTCAGTTCTCTTTATCAAAAATTGACATGTTGATATTATTTATGACTATTTATTCATCTAAAGACCTTACTTTCGGTTGCAACAGCTTGTGAAATAGAAGTTTAACTTTTAATTGAGTAGAAAGTAAAATTAAGAAATGATATTTCGACGTATATTTCTAATAATGAATACTAGATCATGCCAAAAATTCAATGTATAATTTTTATGTAAGAAATACGCACTTGATTTGAATTGTAATTGTTCAGTTTTTCCCAAGAAAACATGTTAAAACAAAAAATTTTATTTTTCTACTATTTGATTCAAAAAATTAAGTAAATAATTTTATACACCAAATGGTGAATAGCTAAAAAACTAAATAGTAGGAGGCAAATGTAAAACATTTACAATTACAAGTAAATAATTTTATACAACATTTAAAAGTAAATAATTTTATACATTAAATGGTGAATAGCTAAGAAACTAAATAAAATAGGAGGCAAATGTAAAACATTTGAACATACACCGCTTGTTACATCCATGAGGATTTTTCACATGTAAAGAGCCATATTTACGTGCCATAATAGAAGAAACCATAAAACTCCCAATCTCACATTGCGTCTGAAGTACGTAGAAAGTAAAAAAGAACAACTCTTTTCTGTTGTTCAACAATGGTTTTAGATCAAGTTCAAAAACATTTATTTCGAAGAACATGATCACACCATTAGGCTACAATGTGAAGATGGTTGAAAGTGAATTAATTGTAGTATCAAATGTGTGTGATCCTAAAATTGAGCCAAGCTGGGATAAGTGAAACTATAAATGGTTAAAACTCTCTGACTTTCAGTTTAACAATTAGTGGATTCAATTTCCATTTCGGGTATGGAGTCATGCTATGGTCCAAAATCCACTTTTAACTGCATGTCTGAGGTATACAAAAAGTGATTAAGATAATATCCAAATTACAAATCATCATACTCATCATAGCCAACCGATAGAACATCATTCTTCGAAACGAAATGCTTAGCTTTGTTATCAGTCACTGCCGAATATCAAGAGAGGGATGTTGCTCTTCTGCCTTCTGCAAGCACGAGTTTCAGGGTGGATGATTAGGAAGATTCCGGCTCCCATTTTTGTGAATGTTTATAATGATGAATGAATGTTGCTTACTATCTATGAAGAGAACTCCTAGAAGACAATTTATGGGATGGATATTAAAATTCTTTGGGTCTACTGTACAATTTAACGGTGTCAAAACTATTAACCGAGCAGGCAGCGGCCTACAGTTCAACACCTACTGCTTTCCGCTCCCACTACTTGAGTAGTTATCTGTAGCAATTTAAAATCTCCTTTAAACAGTAGATCCCACTCTAGTTAGCCTTCATGTTCTACCTAACTTTAGTAAATCAAAATATGAAAACAACTTCATATTATTCCTAAATTTGTTACTTAGTCTGATTATAACCACATTTAATAAGCACTTTTTGTGTATAAAAAAGCTATTTATTTCTTAGTTTTACAGAAACCATTAAATTATCCTCCTTATGATGACAAGAGATTCAAAATGAAGCATATTCGTAGAATTCTTTTTCTAATATCACATCATATTTCCGCTAACTGTTTTAAAAATCTAACGGTCTATCACGCACGTTTTTGAAATAAAAGTCACCAGATACTCTAACGATTGTCCGTTTTATTATACTTTCGTCAACATCAGAATGAATAACATCCATTATTCTACCTGGAAGAGATAACAGATCTCAGCAGCTGAAACTTGTTTCATTCATGTTGGGAAATGAACAATATAGCAAACCACTCACACAGAACTTGAAAGAAGTGCGCCAAAATGTTTCTTGTTTGTGAATTTTCGTTTTATTGCTAAGCACACAATGGAAGTTCTTAGCTACTGTTCGTATCCATTGTTTTGATTGCAGAGTTTCCGTTCAAGGACAACTAGAAAATATTAGATATGAGATTTGTTTATGCTTTTACCTAAACTATTGTTAACTCATTTATGCTATTACTAGTAAAATGTTAATGATAATAATAATTAATTTTTTGATCATTATTCTCAGAAACATACTATATTAAAATTATTTTTTTATTTTATATACTATCCATTTAGCGTTTGTATTTTCAGAAAAATAATTTATCAGATACATGCCTCTTGTTGTATTGCAAACTATTTGCCCTTTATTATAATAATATCTATCGTTCACTAGTATATATATATATATATATATATATATATATATATATATATATATATATATATATATATATATATATATATATATATATATATATATATATATATATATATATATATATATATATATATATATATATATATATATATATATATATCGTTTTCGAACGGGAATTTTAAGTAGATGAAAATGTAAGTTATATTTTTTGCGATGTGCAATATCAGTCTATTTTCGATGCATCTTTCTGTTTTTATAAGTTACCTTTATTCATATGAGTTTATGTTTCGAGTTTATTTAAATTAATTTGAGTTAATTTTTTTATTTCGTTTGCCGATTAAAATTTAACTCGATAAGCAATTAAGATGCAATAATTTTTTTTTTTAAAAGTGTATATTTATTGTACACGTTAAGATATTTGGAAATAAATATAATTTTTATTTTAGCTGCCTATTTCAAACTCCTTCAATAGAAACAAATATATGTGTCCCTATTTAATTGAGAAAATAATAACCGTAAATCTATATTTAGCTCGACTGTATTAAAATACCATTTTATAAACTTCCTCATCTCGATGTGAATGTGCATTTTTACTTAGACTGATTATTCATGATTCCATACGTTTAAATCGATGAGCAACCAATTATAAATATGAATTGAATAAATAGGCTTTTTAAACTGATTTTTTTTTCAGATTCTAATTAATCTTTTCTTTCAATGTATCAAAAGGAAACTGAAAATTTACAAGTGAGTGAAATTACGATATCTGCTAAAACAATATAAATTCAACTAAGATTGATCATATCAAAAAATGGAAGCGTGCAAACTAAAATATTTGACAATGAGATCCTTTATGAAATAAAACTTAGGACGTAAATGTAAAGATTAGGGCTCAGGTAATGTAAAGATATGTACTCAGGCTAACAAAACTTAGGACGTAAATGTAAAGATTATGGCTCAGGTAATGTAAAGAAGATATGTACTCAGGCTAACAAAACTTAGGACGTAAATGTAAAGATTATGGCTCAGGTAATGTAAAGATATGCACTCAGGCTAACAAAACTTAGGACGTAAATGTAAAGATTATGGCTCAGGTAATGTAAAGATATGTACTCAGGCTAACAAAACTTAGGACGTAACTGTAAAGATTATGGCTCAGGTAATGTAAATATAAGTACTCAGGCTAGAAATGATGATAAAATACATTAAAACATCTTTAATGATTACCTGAGTATAGATGGAAAATATTGAGTTATCCTCAAACACACGCACATTAAACAAAATGCAAAGAAGTACCTGGCCTTCTTTTAAGGTTTGCCTTTTACGAAGTTCATCGAAACGAGAAGTGAATCAGCCGTTGTTTCATTTATGGCAACATAAGGGGATGGTGGGATTGGCTAAATGTCTAACTTAGTGATACTTTAAGTTATATAAGTTGATTAAATTTGTATTCAAATAAATGAATATTTATTTTATAACAATATCAATTTATTTATAAATTAACACAAGTGCATTTTAGAATCTTCATACTTCTCCCGATTCGGAAATGCTTCTAATGTACACCAAGTTTTTCTACAGCAAATTTTGGAATTACGCTGGAATTTTCCCAAAGATGGGCAAAATCGTTAAAGTACTGGCTGGATTAGGTTTAATAAGCTTAGAGGTTGAGAACTTACAACTGCTTGATTGTGAAGTTGGGTTAACTTTTGAAGCTTGAAATTTATTGCTAACAGTTTAAAGGTATTTGTGAAATTTTTAAGAAGTGTGTAAAATGTTTTGGAGTCTATTCGAGTATTTCTAAGTTATTTTCAAATAAAGTGTGTTTTTCTATTCACTGCGAGTGCTTTTTCTTTATCAGTGAATAAAGCAGAGCTCCATAATATCTCAAGTTAGCCATGAAGAACATATTTTTTAAAATGGTAGCTGTTTATAAAAAGTGTATGAATAGATTAATTTTCATTTATAGTCATTAGGGAATTCAAGGTATTTTCGATTGCAGAATATAAATTGAAGCTTATTTGATGTTCTTTTAAGTATTATAGAATAATGTAACTCTTTGCAATCGAGTGAAACGATTTGATGAGTTAGTAAAAAAAAGTTTCGAAAATGGAAAAATTAATTAGGAAGCTGGAACATTTATTTTTAATTTCAAACTTATCAGAAAAAATATCCTAGATTTTATGAAAAATTTCTTGTAATTAAATACAAAATTTTTCTCCTTTCCAAATGAAATTAAAGAATTAATTTCAAAGAATATACAGCATGTGGGTATATAAATACTATTAAATTTAATATAGTTTTTTTAAACCCTAATGAATGAATATTCACAGATTACATACTATTTTTATAGAAAAGTAAATGGCAACAAATTATTATTATTGCTATTTTCTCAGAATTTCTCTTAGTAACTGTATAACCTAGAGCACCCTTTGTGTCAAAATGTTTATTTCATGTAGAAATTATTTTAAATGGTTACTGTTAGAAGAGGTTGTTGTTGTTATTACTAATCCCAGATGATCCAATTCTAATATTAGACCAACTCCACAAGTCCATAAACAAAAGGAGCTTTAAAAATGCCTCTTCCAAGTCAAAATTCTAACAGCTCAAGGTATGCTCAGGCGATGCCTGTTTAGCTTTACATTTTATCCATAGACTAAAAGTCTTTTGAACCTGCACATATTTGATGTCCCTTAGGAAGATTGATCAAATTATTGATTACCGATTTTTTAAAGTGCAAATATTGCCTTCAGGTAATATGTATTTCTAAGAAAGTGGCTTTTGCCTAAGGCTCATAGTAACAAAGAACTACATATTGAACTCTAATGGATACAAATTCAATAGATTTTTATCGGCCTGGTAACCGCAAAACTGTGACACGGGAAATAGGTTTATTGTTTATATTAATTGCAAAAATTTATTTATATCCTTTTTTAAATATATTAACTAGATTTCATTACATTTCTTGTCGATTTAAGCTATAAATATATTTATTTTCAGGATTTTGTTTCATTATAATTCTCGATTCTACACCTTTCCAATTTTTTTTCCAATGGCAGATTGTAGACAGTTACAACTGCAACATAGTCTATTAATGTATTGTTCCCTGATACCCAAGGAAACGGCTAAAAACAGCGACCTCTTAGCCGCCAAAGTGTTGCCTCGGGTGCACCACAGGGGGTGGGCCACCATCGCACCCTCACACATGCCATAGGGTCCCGTTTATAGGGTAGGCATCATTCATACCTCATTCATACACACAAGGAAAGTACAAAGACAGGATAGAGAGAGAGAGAGAAAGTGCATCCATGCCTGAACCGGGATTCAAACCCAGGACCTTCCTATCCATAGTCAGGCACGCTGACCACTAGACAAGTTAGCCGGCCCTTTCCAAATATATTTCTGTATTCGATAGTGTTCCTATGTATGTTATAGTATACTTTATAAAATACAGACAAGCTGGTAGCTGAATGGTAGGCCTTCACTTTATGAATTAGTGGATTCAAATCCCATTTAGAACATTGATATTCATGTGTAGTTCTTTAAAATCTTCTCTAAGTTGATTTACTTATTTACCTTGTAAACGTTTACCTTAAAAAAAAAGCCTTGTGGTTAAAAAAAAGTATCAGGAAGACGAAATTTAATTATATTACTTCTTAGTAACGAATATATTACTTGTTAATAATGAATATTATGTACTTTATTGTTTTCTAATGCTTTTAAAAAAATATAAAATATGCTAAAATAGCATAGCATAACCAATAAATATTTTTAAATGTGAATAAAGATGACGAAATTTAAAAGAAAAATACGCAACATCCTTTTGTAAAATAAAAACATTGCTAGATATTTAATTTTAAATCTTTCTATTTAGTAGTCGTAGAGTTTCAAATCGATATAAATCCTCTAGACTTTAGCCTTGAACTTCAATATGCAATTCCAGGTAACTAAAATGTCGTTAAAAAATTCGGAACTGTCTGAACATTCAGATCTCTAACCTTGAATGAGAAGTGCGTTTATGCTATGGACAGTTAATGTCTTCCTGTGGTGGAAGTAATTATTAAAGAAGAACAGGTGTTCGTGTTTGTAATAAGCCTATAAAAATAAAGAAGGCTATTTATATAGCCTATTCATCAATAACGGAAACCACATAATGCAATTTCCAGGAAGAGGGACGCAACAGACTTGAAACAATCTCTTTTATTTTAGCGTCGAAATATGGGAATTTCATTGTTGTGTAAAATATGGCCATCATAATTTACTTTTTTTAATAGTTTTTCTCTGAGTATTTTCGATTGTTTTCAACAGTTTGAAGTGTAAAATGCTTTTGCCAAATCTTTTAACATATAAAGTAACTTACTTTTATGTGCATTGATTACAAAAAAGGCATTTTTGAATTTTTATTTCCGTGTAATTTGAATTATATAAATAAAAAAGCAATGAAAAATAGAAAAATAACTTTTATTTACTAGTAAAATTTCACCGCACTACTTGATTTTGATAGCCCCGGCATAAAGGTTATAGCCAAGCTAACTAAGAGATAGCCAAACGACATAAAGACTATAGCCAAGTGACAATAGCTCGCATATATTTTGTGGTTTTAAACTTTTTGTTACTGCTTTTAATATGGCATCAAAAAGTTTTTTCAACAGATATTTTCATGCCAGCCACATGATGTCCTCAGAATGACAGTCCACTCAATGATAGATTACCTCGCATCTTCTTTGTTTACATTTTTTCATATTGTAACTGCACATACTTTCGTTACTTATAGTTTCATTTCGTATATATTTGCACTAGTTTGACTGCGAAGTACATTACTATAAAACATTTCCCCGGAAAAACGAAACATGTCTTACTTCTAGTCTAAATTAAAAATTGCCAAAATATTTTAAAGATGTTTAGATTGAAAAAAAATTCCTGTTTCATTTGGTTTGTCAAATTGAAAAAATAGATGTCGAAAACGAAAGTGCTTACGGTTACCTTTAATTAATTTATTTATTCGACTCCCTTTTTTACACGATTTGGCAATTCGTCACGGGTTGTGTGAAGATCAAGGAATATCAACTATATTCAACTAAACTCAAAAATATTATCAATAATAAAAAGATCACGTATTCCAAAAATAAATGAAAAATCAACTTAAGAAATATTTTGTAAGTAGATCTCAACGAAATCAAAGTAAAATTAGATTGAAAAAAAGCTCAGAAAAATAAATGGCAATGAACCATAACGATTGCAATTTTTCATGCTTTTTTAATAAATTTAAAAATACATGGAATCAAAATTAAAATTTCGTATAGAAATGGCTTTAAATAGTTACAGAAAAGCATTAGCACAATGATTATTCAATATTTCACAGGCTCACTTAAGAAGATATTTAAGTGAAAAAGATGTGTCTTAACTAGCACACATTTCTAAGGAAATAGCTTTTGCTAAAGGATCATGGGGAAAAAAACAACATAACGCGCTCACATTACATACTCACTTAGGAAAACATTAAATTCAAAGGACATATTTAAACAGTCCTTATTTATGTGAAAATGGGTTTTTTTAATAATCCATGAGAACAGAAACAATATATTGAATCCATATTGCAGGCTCATTTATGAGGATAATCTTAAGTACAAAAGCTGTGTTTAAGTAACATGCATTGTTGTGAAAATGACTCTGATCCTTAGAGTTCATAAAAAAATTTTTCGAGTTCAAATTTCTGGCTACTTTGAAATATATTTTCCGTTTAAAAATATGAAAATTTTGCTGAACTATAAAAGTAAAATTTTTATGTTCCATATGATATTTTATGTCATTTGAATTAATGTAAACCATGTCTATTTCTTTACAGATATATTTTGCGGTTAACCACGTAATGAATGAGTCATATAGAAATGTGAGCAGTCGTTCATAAAAAAATCCAGTAAAAGCAATTTGACTTTCAGAAGGTGACAAGAGAAGGGATTAATATTCTATAAATATGTATTAAAATTATTCTCGATGATGTTCGTATTAAGAAGTAAACATTTTTTTTCCTGTGATACGTTTCCTTCTGAAGTTACCTGTGTTGACTCTGATTCATTACATTGTTTTGTTAGGAATTTAGAAACTAAAAAAATTATGTAACTTATAAAGTAAAATATTTAAAATTACAAGGATGAGAGAGAGAGAGAGAGAGAGAGAGATTATTTTATCTAAAACTTCCAAATGTGTAAACAAGATTTTTTATTTTCTCTTTTAAAAAAAGAATAGGAATTAATATTCCCCTGATTAAGGACGTTAAAATCATCTATTGGTGACACCAGAGGATTTACAATTAATAAAAATTGGAATTTAAAGCTTCAAGTCGCTAAAATTCCATTTTCAAAACATTCGCTAACAAGAAATGTTTTTTCACTTGCAGAATCATTTAATTACTGTCATTTCCAATCTTTCAAATGTTATTAGCTAATTTAAATGAGTAATATTTTATGGCAAGCTTATTGTGTTATACTGTTTACTATTTGTTTATGTATACCTTTTGCAGTTTATGTTTCTAAGTTATTTTAATTACGGACTCATATCTTTGACAACATTTTGGAGAGATTCGGCTTTGGGTTGTCATTTAGACCACTTCCAGCAACTTTCTACAGTAATGTGGCAATCTAGTAAACAAATAAAAAAATAATATACAGAACAATGGTACAAAATAGAATTAATTTTTCAATTGACAGGCAAATAAAAATAATTATTACCCATATTTCTGCAATCTTAGTAGACGTCCTAATGGCCAGAGCCTGCTGTTGGATATCCACCGTGAAAATTGTCTTCCAGAAATACTGCATTCACATGTTGAAAAAGAAAAAGCTTGGAAGACTCCAAGGCATCTAATTTAATAGTCATACATGCTGCACATAGAAGTGCAACATTCACCTCCCATTTTTCATCAGTGGTAGGGATTGAATTTGTAAGTTTTAATTTTAAAGCCGTTATTTTACCATGGTAAAACGTTATTAAAAAGCATTTAGTTACACAGAATTGCCTTACATGTTAACTGCGATTAAAGAAATTACTTAATATGTGGAAGAACTTCAAAGGCTCTAGGTCTTTAAAGAAAAAATGTCATGAAATTTCAACTGTTCTCGAATAATCATCAACAGATAATAAGAAATATTCCTTCGTAATCTGCAGAAAAGGCCACAGAAATCATAAAATATCGGCAATAACGAGGCATTTTCGTCACTAATACCAAGTTTCAACCAAACGTGGTATTTATATTGCAGCGTTTCTTACATCTTTAACGTAAGCTCCAGTGGCGCAGTAGTTTTATAACGCTTCCTGTTAAGACCAGAAAAAAGATGCACCATTTTTCGCGAGCAATGAGGATTACTACCTTCGCCCTTTCTGGATTGCTGGATAGGTTGGAAACGCGACCACGTTAATCTGTGACGTCCAAAGTCCTTCCACTAGTGTGGTGTGGATGTGGAGAGGAGCTCGCACATGCCTGCTCATGTGCGAGCTCGTCCCTAGATTGGGGTTCAAAATTACTAGGCCCTTTGTGACGGACGAGTATTCCAAAGTCGTTATCCTTAAGATATAGTCCTTAGCCTGCCTATACCACTATATATATAAGTCTTTAACGTGGTAAGGGGGTTAGATACTTTAAAATAATGAAACAACAATAAATAATAAACATTTTTTACAAATGATAAGCAATGAAATTTCTAAATATCGATGAATTTGTTGAGAAATGTGAAATTGTTCACAGATATCTAGTAATATATAGTATAATTGTACACAGACACAGATATATAGTAAAGAAACTCTGGATTAATATGCTCATGGATATCTTTATATGTCAATATATACATTGCTAATTCCATATTTTGATTGGTTAAAATCATCGAATTACTAATCTTCAATTGAATTAATATAGAAAATTGTATACTGAAAGGTGCAAAGACTCCCAGCTTCGTTAATCTGGAGAATAATATGTATAATAAGGAAGTACCAAAATATGTGAAAACTTTTCAACAAATTTACATTTTATATATTTCCTACTCAAAATAATTTTATTCATTCTTAAAAAAATTCAATGAATATCGAAATGCGTCGTGCGTCATCCTTCCTCAATTGTCATTGAAATGATTAATTGCGTCACATTTTTACTGTGTCTGCATTTGAAAATTATTTTTGATTCGCTTGAATGAAAACGCCGGCACGTGTATCTTTTTCTAGATGTTTCGATGTAAGAAAAAGGATACGTGGCGCTCACAGACTGAATTAATTTATTTCTAACACCTGCGTGTAATTTTTTTTATCTTTGGAATGTAAAAGAATCAAGAAACTTAAAACTTGAAATCTTTCAAATCTTAAAGTCAGATGTTATTAAGTGTTTTAGCGCCATATTTTAGTACACACAATTTTATTATGAGTCAGCAAATATTTATGTCACCATATTCTTGAAATTTCTTGAAATTTGCAATTTTGCGCATTTTAAGTTTTTTTATTTCATTATATTTTAGCATTATTATAGCTAATATTTATATTTTGAGAATTAATAAAGAATAGAAAATTTCTTTTCAACTTTAATAGTATATCAGTTTGAGTTATTTTCATTAAAAAAGCTGAGTTGTTTAGACTCTATATAAAATAATTTTAAAGTTTTTCATTTTAAAATGCAATTTATAGCAATTAAATCATTATTTGATTATTATATATTGTATTGCATACAACAAGAATTTATTTACCAATCTCTTTTATATAGTGTACTAAATAAAACAATAAAAATGTATCTGCGCCAGAATTTATATAATTTGAAAGTTACCCATATGTTTTTAACAGAAATGATTTTTTTTAATTACACTTTAAAACTCTTTACGTTGAATACAAGGTTAAAGTTGAAGAAGAGATAATGCTGCCATTTCTGCATCCTTGATAACACCAGGTAGTGAAAAGGCATAACATTCATCACTTGGCTGTTATCTCAAAAATAACATCAATCACTTATTTTTAAGCATTTCAATCATTAATTTGTTGATATGAATTTCTAGTCAGCATTTTGTTTGGAGAGACTACAACCTAAATTACCATCAATTAATAGTACAAAGTTTTAGAAATAGAAAACTGTTTTTTCACAAAATACGCAAGCGAAAATTTCAAATTAATTTCTTCATGCGTTTGAAACACATATGTTTTAAGAACAGGCAGTATTTCATTGCAAAACACATGAGCAAATATCTTAAATTTTTTGTAAATAAAAGAATTTTATCTGGGTTTGAATAGAGAGTTATTTTTTCTAACCAAAAATTGGTTGATCATTAATTCAATCATTGTTCTTATCATGTTACCTCTCAACTAAAGATATGAATGGTTTAATGTGTAACTCACCATTTTTTGGTCAACAAATTTTCGCTTGCAAATGGTTGTAATATGTCTTAAACTCATTAAATGATCACTGGATGTAATTAATTTATCACTGTGCCGATGTGGATTTCTTTTTAAAAAATTCGTTATTAAATAGTACATATACGAAAATCTCCTCTCATGCTCGGGCTGGGTAACCTCATTCTAGCCCTTTATCGCATAGTGGGTCGATAAATTGAGTAGCAATCACGCTTGGGAACACTGGGGGTCTCGTGTTAGGCTGATACTTAACTAGAACATATGCTTCACACCACAGGGCCCTCGGTCATGATAACATTTACAGGTATTGTAGGCCATGGCCCACAGAGGCTGTCATGCCACTGAGTTAAAAGTAGTATCCGAAAATCAAATTTTATATATATATCTTCTATATATTAATATAATATAAAACAACCTTAATTTATTATATATGATAACTCTATTGTTCTTATTATTACAATTAGTAAAAATAAGAGCAATATATTAAAAATATAAAAAAATTAAAAGAATGATATACTGAATATTTAAAAAAAAATTGAATGAAATTAAAATAATATTAATTTTTCAAGTCATCAACTTTTCAATTTTTATGCATCTCCTATCACTTTAAATACTCATTTATATTGAAAAATCATATTTTGTGTTATAATTTCCAACCAAACATTTTTAGCAACTAAATCAATAAATCTCAACTGAACATCTGAGAAACATTAGAGAAAATAAAAAGAAAAAAAAATCTTCGGCGTTGTTATTTAAATATTTATGCCAAAATAACTGTTTGAAAATATTTTTATTCCTCAGAATTTAAGGTAAATTTTATTGAGTGTTTGAGACATTAACGTAAGGATTTTATTGTTTAGTTGAAAGACATGAAGGTATTATGGTTTTGAGATTCCCCTTACATTGCTTAGCATGTTCTTAAAATTTGGAAAGTTAACCCTCACTCCTGTTTTTGTAATTTATTAAAATTTTGCTGATATCTTTTAAGTAAAAGTAATGAAAAAAATTTGTTTTGTAGTGGGGTTGAGGAGGAAGAACTGTATTTAAAAATACAGTTCAATAAAAATGGTTGGCAAAAGTTCTTGGAAGTCGATCCTAGAAACTGAAAGATACTTCCCATTCACTTTTATTTTCTAATTAGATTTCGTATAACAGTATATTAACATTTTACTCATCTTTTTGAATGTAAAAACAATTACTTTATCATTTAATAATAGAAGTTGCTAATGAATTGCACACTATAAAGGATACATAAGTATTTTTATAAAGGATTTTATTTCATATGCATAAAGTGCTTTTTTTTTTTCCAAATTACTCATATATAAATAATTTTTTCACCTTGCATTAAATTGTATCACATTAACTCAAAGCTATTTAAATCTTCAAGAAAATATTTTTCATAGAAACATAATGCTGAAACAATGATATCAAATATTGGATCAATTTCATTAATATACTAAATTATAATATGAATATTGTATTTTAATAAACTAAAAACGTGTCATAAAATGGACAAATTAATACTAACCCACATTTAATGATTGCTAATTCTAAAAAGTTAACATATTTTCAAAATAGCGTATAAATATTTAATTTAAAAAATGATTATTTTAAATTTAAACGTGGATTTTATAGTCTTGAAAAATAAGAAATAGATTTAAAATTTTTAAGCATCTGTTAAAGAATCTAAATTTTGTCATAAAATTATAGATATAATATTATTTTTAAAATTAAAGAAATAGCTTAGAAACATGCATCAAGTTAATTTCAAAAAATGATATTTTATATTGAAAACTTGAAAATATTAAAGGAAATTAAATTTATATTAATTTTGTAAATCCTCATAATAAAAAAATTCATAATTATTCTAAGAAATGATATTTTATTTCTTATTCTCATTTTCACTACCTTAAATGTTTCTTATTTTAGGAAATATATTTTAAAATTAATGTATGTTGAGATTATTTTATATTTTAATTTTTAATTTGAGTTTTTTTTATTAATCTATTTTATTCATTCAATTAATAATTTCAAATATATGTTTTCCGATTAAATAAGTTCAAATAGTTATGTGCCCTTTTAATATAAAATATATTTTTATGTATAATTCTAGTTTATTTATATTATTTCCAGTTTAAAATGTACAATGCCTTTTTAAGTTTAATTACTAATACTAGCCCATTTAACAATTTGCTTTAAATTATATGTAATTTCAATCAGATTATTTTATAAAAGTTATTTTCCATACAGCATAATTAAGGAATTCTGAAATTAATTAGTTAGTTTTTTATTTATGAATGAATATTGTGATATGAATGAATAGTTGACGTGATAGTTAGTTTTTATTTATGAATGAGTATATATTTAATGTAATACTTAAAAAGAAAATTTTTAAACATACAATGAAACCTTTATCGAAATTACAAAACTAAAGTATAATTATTTATAATAAACATATTGTTATGCATTTAATATTGAAGAAAAACCAACTGTTGTATTGTTTAAAAATTTATTCATAACAAAACAAAAATTCAATATATGTATTCCATCTTCTTTGGAGAAGTATTTAATACCCAAGAGCAATCCTTATTGGCATGTCTGAAAATAGAAAGAACATACGAAGTTATGGAATATTTATTTCAAACTATTATTGAGTTATACATAAATTTAAATACTTAAATTTGAATAGAAATTAAAAGGATTTATATGACTAATTAAATACCATCATTTTGAAATCATAAGTTAAATGCATAATGTCATTATTAAAAATAAAGATATATATAATGAGTTACCAAAATACCAATAAATATCGCAAATGTATTTAATACCAAGTTGGATGAATACATGTGCTTAAACTCCTCTATGTTATTATATATATATATATATATATATATATATATATATATATATATATATATATATATATATATATATATATATATAATAACATCTTGACGTAGAACTATTAAATATACAAACAATATCTCTTCAGTATGGTCTCATTGACTTAATACAAATTTTGAATGTAGCATGTGCAATTTAAATCTCCTCATGGTCATTCATACCAACTTCCCTAAGCATTTTCTCCATATTTATTTTGATTCTATTAAAATTATCTATTATTTTAATAGATATATTATGATACATATTAAAATAACTCTATATAAAATATTTTACTTGATTTTCAAGAATTTCTATTCTCTGATTTACATAAAAATGTAGAATATGTGTTGTAGTTTTTAATATTGACGTAGAAATAATTTTAATATCTTAAGATTTGTAACATAAATATATTTTCGTTATTCAAAATGCTTTATGTGTAATTAAGTTTTAAAAAATGACTACATAACTTGCTAAATTTTATTAAAATAATTAGATATAAAGTATATATTAAAGTTATCAAATCATAATATTCAAAATAATATAAGCCATTTATGTTTAATAGCAAAACACTTACCTGTTTTACTTTCAGGAAAACACATTGACTTGCTCTTGCAGCCTAAAGTGTAATAATATATCAAAATATTAATAATTTGTAGCAAATTTTTTGATGATTAATTATAATATAATTATTGATAAAAAGTGCAATTAATTAACTTTATAACCAAACTATATATATATATATATATATATATTGTTATCTCTTATTTCTGAAATGTTTTTTATGTACGTCTTCTTGTTTGTAATCTTTCTTTTTAATGATGAATCAAGGTCGCACTTTTATCACCTATTGTAGAAGCAGTAATGCATGTTACTTTAGCATAACTATTGTTGCAATCAGTAAAACGACATCAAGTCCCAATCTTAGACATAGTAATACGATTTGTCATCATATCACATGAATCAACATGCAAGCATGTGACATCAAGCAGGGTGACAAATCACATTGCGTTTAAATTGAGAAAAAATTTCGGTTGCTATTATTACAAACACTAAAGTCATTAATTTTCACATGCCGGTTGAAAGTGTTACAGGCCCCAAAATGATGCATTCTAGAAACATTTTAAATAATACTTTTAATATTTACTTTAAATATTATCGAGAATATTATTATAAGAGTAAAAGAACTTAAATTTAAACTTTTTTTAAACTTGATTCTAGATATGAATTATAATTCCTTCATCATATTTATAAGGGAAATTACTCATCATAATAATTTTATCTAGAAGATCATTATAAGAGTAAAAGATCTTAAATTTAAACTTTTTTAAACTTGATTCGGGACATGAATTATAATTCCTTCATCATATTTATGGGGGAAATTATTCATCATATTAATTTTGAATATGATGTATAATATTTTTATGATGAGAATTTTTCATTGAGAAAATAGAATCGCCGAACAATAATTATTAAAATTTATTACAGTTAAAATGCATACGTTAATGAAATTGATGACAGCTGTATGATATCTTTATTTCCAATGACTCTTAATAATCAATCATATATAAGTTATCCTTTAAAAATAAAATTTAGGAAGGAAATAAAAATATAGGGAGGACAAATTCAAGAAATAATAAGTAACTTTATTCAAATAAAGAAATATAGATTTGAATTTAATTTTGAGTTGGAACAAAAACAATTAGAAATATTTTGAAAAATTATATCTTTTATTTGTGAGAATAATATAATAAACTATAGACTTAAGTTCATTATATAAATTAAAATACATAAAAACCTTGTTATAATCAAATGTTTTTCAGCAAATTAAAGAGTAAAATTATAACATAAGTTATATATCGTTAGATCGTGAAATAATCAAATATTATTAACTTAAAGTGGAGCTATATAGTGATTACTGGACTTGATTTACGTTTACTTTAAGCCTCGTCAACAGGTAAGTTTTTTCAATCAACCCAAAATCTCTAGATAATCTGAAATATACTTCAGTGAGTTTAGATCTAATATTCATCATCTAATTAGTCTCATTTGCACAGCAATGATCCAACATTTTCAGGAATCAGAAATATCTAGCATTTACTTATTTATACACTGCAAACAGTAAATATTCTTTGAGTGTACCACAAATTGATGCAATATTTTTACTATTAATATTTTTCTGATTTGATGTACAAAGGAAACAAAATTAATTTTATAAATTTTTAATAGGAAGTACCTTTACCAATTTCTTTTCGATATGAAATATCTCTGTCATTTTTTTTATTGTACAAAAACTTAATCTTTTTGCTTATATCTATTAAGTACACATGTAAGTTTCTACTAAGTATAATTAATTACAAGAAAAAAGAAGCCACACAAGAAATTAAATATCATTATTCGAATAAAATTGATTTCATTCTTATGACATAACATGAATATACACCTCATTCAAAATGCTAAAGTAGTTAAAGACTATGACACAAGGTTTCAAAAATATAGAATATAAAAATATCATTTTAAACACAATATTAAACTTCTGGGTTAATATGTAATTTTTTAAATATTTAAATTAATTTCATTATGTGTTTTATTTGTTCTTAAATACTGCCCTAATATCAACAACTTCACAAAAATAATAATATGCATAAATGCCAAATAAAAGCTAAAGTAACTTACTTCTTTGTACAAGTCACTACCAGAAGGATTTTCAGTGTAACAACTTTTCATTGCCCTTCCAATGTTCTTATTGCTATTAGCGTCAGCCCAAGTTCCGAATTTAGTTCTATCAACAGTCATTTGCCTGTTTTTGGTAACCACCTGTTATCATGAAATATATATCTAATTGTTTAATCACATGAAATATATCTTAAATATTATAGTTTTAAAGAAAAATGTGACTAAATAAAATTTTTATTAAAAAATTTCATTTTAACTATGCAATTTTTCATTAAATATTATTTTGTATTTAAAAATGGAATATATTATTCTAATGTAGTATGCGTGTGTTATCTTTACAGAGTAGAGTGAAAGGAATTTTCAGTATCATATGTTTCAACTAAAAAGTTAAAATTTTCATAAATTATTTTTACAAAATACTAAGTATGTGAAAATGAGAAATATTTAAATAATGTAAATGTATTTTTTATAATATAATAACACTTAAAACTACTCATATGAGTTATTGATGTAGTTAGAAAAATAACGTTCATTGTTTGAAAAAGTCATGAGAAATTTTCTCCAATCTAAATCTGCTATGCTTTAAAAATATCGACCATAAGGACTTTTAACTCTGCTTTGAATTCTTAATAAAAAAAAACATGTAGTTTTTAGCTTAAAAATTAAAATGCCGAATATTTTTGTTACTGGTATGATGATTTCTACAACTTATTGGTTTCGGTCATTACAGAAAACTTTTTGCTGTTCGAAAATTTTAATTACGCGTCCCAAAGTTGGAGATCCCAAACCATAAACTTGCAAACACCAATGCAGACTATATTGTGTATCCCAAAAGCGAAAACATTTCACTGTTTAAAAATACCTGATAATTTAAAACGAAACAGTTCCAAAAATTATATCCCTTTCCTAGAAACAAGTAATTATTGACTTTGAAAACTTCCAAACAACCCAATGCTGGTTGTTGTACATTCCGAAAGGAGAAACACACACACATAATTTCTATCTGTTGTTATTTATTAAACGATCAATTAATCAATTTTTATCAACCAAAAAATTCATAGTTTATTGAATATTGTTTCCATTATTTTTCATCACATTTAAAGAGGCATATACTTAAATTTAAAAACATTATCATTATTTTGATTCTTCTTCGTTCATTCTCAATACACAATTAAATTTTTCACAGAAATATATCTAAAGAAATCTAAATCTTATGGAACTTGAGCCAGAATGTTTTCAAATTAGGTACAAATACGCTAAAAAAATTACTTTTGGGTATGAAAAAGATCCAAAAATTGTATCAAAAATAAGTAAGTTAATTTATAAGAACATTATCAGCATTATTTTTATCACCTTTAATAATGCATTTGCCTAAATTTAAAAATAAGATCATAATTTTGGTTCTTTTCTCTATTTTAAATTTTATAGTGAGATAATATACCTAAATATTTTAACTATTTAGATATACTGACATAATTAGACAATATTTTATCAAAATATTTGTAATTAATTAAAAAGATATGATAAATGTGAACCACATGATATTAAAAGACAATATTTAAAAAATAACTAGGATACTTAAAATGTAAAAACAATAAACATTTTAAGCCAAAAATAAAAGCCAATCGAGACAAAAATATATTAATGATTTTAAATAGGAATTTTTCTCAAAATTTTAATTATTCGGTTTGAATAAGAAATGAAATTTAACTATCTAAAAATAATAGCACTTGAAATAAATCATTTTTAATTATTGCTGCACTACTTTAAATAGCATTTCAATAGCACTTTCTTTCGTTAATTAATACAACTGAAAATAAATTGATGCTACTTACAACTTGGTTATCTTTCATGACTTCTTGATAGCACTAAAATAAAGATAAATAATTTGAATATGAATTATTTATGCTCAATAGAAAAGTTAACAATTCGAACAACTTATAGTAATTTTATATGCATTACAATAAACATATCACCTATTTTTGAAGATTATTTGTATGAATATTTTATATCGTAAGGAATAAATTATAAAAGTGCACACTTACATCTTTTATTTTTTGGACTCTCATGTGCCTGGAAGAGTCATAACAATTCTTGTAACGATCTCCTAACTGATAAGGATAAAAATAAATATATAAAATTACACAAAATAGTCCATAATTTTATTTCTCTTTTATTATATATCAATAAACTTTCGACTAATAGCCTAAGCTAATCTTCAGTTTTGATACTCCTATTAATAATTTAAATATCTACTTATTTCTGGAAACTATTTTTATGAAAATGCCTTTTATTATCTTAATAAAGTGAATTAGAATTGAAAGAGCGATTTTAAAATTATGTCAGTTGAAAATTGCTAACTTTGTTATTTATAAGAATATTTTAAATCAATCCTAATGAATTCATAAACGATAAAATAAATAAATATTTAATGTTAATGATTAATTATAAACTGGAAGAAATTTCAATAAATGTTGAAATTAATTTTTTTTTTATTCTCTTACCAAAAAATCATTCTCTTTATAAATCTACATTCACTATTCATATATGCCATTGATAATTTTTCGAAATATTAGAAATAATAAAAAATTTGTCAGACTGCAAAAATATGCAAATCGATTTATTGTTTTTATATTTTTAAAAAGTCTAACAACAAAGTACAAGAAAACTACGATTTAGTGCAAAATTTTAGTCCAGTATTTTAAATGTTAAAATCAATTTTTCTTCTAGAGATTTGAAAAATTCCGTTTTTAAAGAAATTCAGTTAGTTTTAATAGTAGTAAAATAAAAAATAAAGTCAGAATTGCAAATTTGAATTAAATTATTAGATGCCGTGTAGGTTTGGTTTTTATTTAAAGATCATATATATTAAAAGTTATAGTAAAGATCATATATATATTAGAAAATTGCTCGTTCAAATTTTATTAAAGAATTAAATTAAATTTTTATTTTTATCAAAGAAAATCTCTTGTGATTAGATTACTTTCATGTTATCATACGATATTTTAATTTATTGAATTAAAATAAATTGTACGAATATACATACAATTAAAAAATTGTTAAAAAATTATTTATATCACATTATTGCTGAATTATATGTATTATTTCAAAGTAATTATATGTATTTGTACTATATATATTATGTCTTACATCGTAAAAACACTTAAAAAGTTTTTCAAAAAGATGTATTTTCCATATATAATTATTATCATACTATTACATAAATATTTTACAAAATTCCTTAGATACATTTATTAATTAGAAATTCATTAAATACTCATTAATTTCAACGCACTGTTTTATAAAATTTTAAATTATCCGATAACACATTAAGCAAGCAGCAAATATTTTTGCTAACAGCTTAACTTTATTTCCTACAATACTATAATAAAACAAATGTAAGAACAAAATAACAGATGTTAAGTGTCAAAAAGTAATAAACAATTTTTTATTGCATCAACTAAAAAAATGTTTTATAAAAAAAAAAAAACATTTTTTGATGTATGGCTTTCCCTCTATTGCGTATTACTGTAGCAAAATTAAGTTAGAAACTTTTTCGTAACTATATTGAAGCATTCTTAAATTCATTTCATAAAGTTTGATTAATTTGATTAAATTTCGAAACGATGAAATATTTCACAAGTTGAAACAAAGAATCACGATGATTTATGACTCCAACAACCAAGACTTACGTCATATGCATGATACATTAAACATCTTATTTCTTGAAAATAATATAAAATCCCCTCATTTAGCTTAATTTCCAATACAAGCATATGCACTTTATGCAAATTCGAATTCAAATTTAACCACCAGTTAACATAGAATTCTTGATCAGGAAGCGGTTTTCATATTGTTTCATTTCTTTACAACCTCCATTTCGTTGACTAAAAGATGCTTCAAAGAATTTCCATATATTTGATTTTAACTGCAATTGCTGGCATTATGATGACTTCTTCAGAAATAAGTGAAAAAAGAAAAGTGGAGTGCGTGAACAAGATAATAGAATGGTGCGAGCAAACGCCTTCCAACAAGGACGGACCTTCGAAATCAATAACATTGATCCTAGAAAATAAAGATTCACACTCAGTTGTGCAATTGAACTGTCTTATTGAAGGTGGTGTAACAAACTGTACAAAGGACCATTCTAAATGGTTTATTTGCACCGATGAGAAGAAACTGTTTTACCAAACTAGGAGACTGGTCATGGATTCTGCCAGACATACTGATGACCACATTTGCCATGCAGCTGAGAAAACTGTCGACCTCCTAAAAATGCAGAATCATGAGGAATTTGAGAAATGTTTCCCTTTTTGCAATGGCAAATCTTTAGAAAACGGATTTCCGTTTGAGGAATAAAATTCGATGAATGGTAATTTATTAGACAGACATTCATAACAATTATATGAAAAACAATGTAATTATTATATCTTAATAGAGTGTAACAGTTGCTTTATTTTTGCCTATGTTATGTTTTTATTTTGATCCCCCCCTTTGTAAATGAAACACAATTTTTGAAGTTTTCAAAATATTAATCTGTGATGTTTTGAGAATTACTTTCCTTTCTGAGATGGTTATCCAGTGGATTATCATGGGAAGATTGAAATTCAATTGTCCTTTCATTAGTAAGATAGTGATTGCATTTAAATGCGAAAATTCAAATTGCAATTATTATAACTATGTAATAAGATTATTATATTTACAATATATATTTATATAAGATTTATATTATATTCATGAGTGGGATTTATCTCCGTGTTAAAATTATTAACTTAAATATCTAGTTCGGATTATATTGTTATTTCTGTATTACTAACATTGGCAAATTCATTGTAGAATAAATGGTATTAACAATATTTTAATAAAAATCCTCTTAAAACTTTTGAACATTCATTGCATATATAAATGAATATATTTATATATATTTAATTATATATATACATATAACATTTTAAAATATTAATAAAAAATTTCTAAATCAAAAAGCATACTTTTGTTTAAATTTGTGAATTTCCAAGCGTTACTTAAGCTTATAAACTATTAAGATTTATTTTTAAAACAGTCATTTGTTTTACTTTATAATTTTCAATTTTATATTTTGTATTTCATTTAAATTTATTAAAGGCTGTAGTTAAAGGCAATTTTACCTTGATTTATGGAATAGATATATATACAAGGATATGTTTAAATCAACAAAATATTATTTTATATAAAATAATTATATATAATATATTGGGGGGACATAAATAATGATTTATATTTATAATATAATTCGTTATTTATGTCCTAAAAATTAACTTTCGTGAGTAATAATAATCGTCAAATACCTTTAAGGACAGATTTTTGACTTAAATTTAATAAATAATTCAATCATAATGTTTTAATTAAAAATATCAATGAAACTTGAAATAAAAGTATATAGAAACTGAAGATAACTCATCTTAAAAAATCTAAAGTAATAAAATAATATAATATATTTTAAACTACACAAATTATTTTAAATTTAAAACAGCAAATACTGATGAACATTTATCCAAAGTATATTTTTTGACTTAATACATATAGTAAGCAAATAATTAAAAAAATCATTTTTATAAAAAACAACAAATATTGATGTAAACAATTTAAAAATATTTAGGATAATTTAAATAAATTATCCAAAATATTTTTTATATTTTAAATAACAAATTTTCGCTTTCATGTGAATTAAAATTATTTAAATATCTTGTTACGTTACAATAATACATATTATTGACTTAAAAATATAATTCATAGCTTATCAATTTTTCAAGAAAAATCTAGTTATTCAGTTGACTTTTACGTAGAATTAAAATTTACAGTAATGTAAAAAAATAAATAACAAAAAATTAATAATTAAATTCATTCATTCAAAATTTTGATGTATCACTTGATTCATAATTTATGGAATCATAAAAGTTTCAACTCAATCTATAAAAATTCACAAGAATGAAAGTTCAAAAAATGTTTGTAGAAAAATAATATAATTATAAAAGGAGACAGCATAAAGGTTATTACATTTTTGAAATAATTGTAAATTAGATACCCTTTTATTTCAGATTTAACAAAAGAAAAAAAATTGTCATAAAAAAGTATAGAATAAAATCATATTTAAACTTAAATATATTAACGACTTTTACTCCATGACGGAATTTTAATTAGATGTTCGAAGACCCCGTTGTTCTCCGCCTTTTATTAGGAAAATTTACAAATAGCTAGATTTATAACCTCTTCCCTAACGAATGGAAAAGACTTCAAAATTGACCAAAGAATAACATCTTAATAAGCACGTGAAATCCTAAATGAGGGGTTCTTTGAATGTAAACCCAGAGTGAAGAGATGAAAAATTTTTGAATTTCTGCTGTGTTCATCCAAGGCTCTTTACCATCGGCCTGCTTAATGATCTTCCTTCTATATAAACTATTTATCCTTAAACGAGCTACAGAACTTAGTTCTACGGTTACCCCCAAATCAATTAATTTACCAGCAGACTTTTTAATTTGCTAACAGAATTCAGAAATCCCCCAATAGTGTTGTTTTGCAATTTTTTTTTAAATATTGCTTTATTTATTTGGCTTGAATAACTTCTTTCATTGAACATTTTTTCTCATTCAAATTTAATATCGTTTTTAAAATAATTATTTTTTATTTGTATAATTAATATTATATTTAAGACCACTTATTTTTTAAATGATATATGTTATCGAATTTAAGCTTCCTTTTTGATGTTCACCTCTAATAAATAATTGGTTTCATTATTCTTACCTAGCTTCCTTTTGTTATGAATTATTTCAATACTACGACAACTTTTAATGTTCTAAGATTATATGCGTATTTATTATTATATGTTTTTAATATTATATGCGCATTTATGTGTGCCATTGATTGTTACAGTATTAATTTCTTCCCAAGTTAAAAACATTTTAGGGTTAATTTTTTTTTTTTGGTTCTTTTGAGTCTTTATGTTGGCTTTTTCAAGCATAATAAGTTTTGCAATCCAATAAAGAAATGAAGTATCTCCAGGAGTGAAGAGCATCTTGAAGAAGTGCAGGCTTCCTGGAAGGCAGAACATTTCCAAAGATGCTCGCCATCCATGTCAACATGTTCCTTACATAAAATGCTGTCAGGTGTATCCACAAATCCAATGTGATATAGATGTTTCTGGAGAAAATCATGCCCAGTAAGTAACCTGAAGTAGGAGACCCCTATAGATCTAGGTAGATCTATGGGAATACATAAGCTTAGCAGGGTCCTCCAAGAGGCATCAACTGCATTCTCTTTGTAATAAGCTTTTCTCTGGTGATGGATAACCGGTTTTAGAAGGAGTTTGACCATTTCTTAGGCCAGTAGGAGTATCTGGAGGGCTTAAAGAAGAAGCCTCTTTCGCGAGATTGTCTGCTTTTTCATTATCAGGCAAGCCGCAATGGCTAGGGATCCATTGTAAAGTAATTTACAATGGATTCCTATTTTGGGGTTACTGATTTGATTAAAATTTCTTGAAAAGTTTCATCAGTGATTTACTATGTTTGATTGTTTCTGTTAACATAATCATTTTTATTTAATTTATAAATTAGGGTATATATATCTAATTTAAATTTATGTAATAAATTTTTAGTAATGTTAAATTTATGATTATTTATATATATATATGATGTATATATATATGTGATTTTTATTCTTCTTCTCAGGCCTTCTTAAAGTCTTTAATATATATTTGGAATAACATTCTTTCAAACTCACTTAAATATGAAGATGTTTTTTTTTTTTTTTTTTTTCCATTATTACTACCCCCTTATTTTTCTCTTAAAATAAATTCTTCTCTTCTAGACTCTTATATCTTATATATACTACGTCTACTTGCACATAACTTATAAAAGAATTCTTATTTCATTAATTCCAACTTGGCAAAGATGTAAACCTTGTAACAAATTACGTATCCTTTATGTAAAATATAGGATTTACAAAAGATGAAATTTCTTATCTACTATGCTATTGTGAAAACAACATAAAATGTTTACACAAGCAACAAATTTTCTAAATCTTTAAAATAAGCAAATACCAATAGAAATAACTATTTTACGATTTGTTTGAATATTATTTTAAGTAGAATTTAACAACCATAAAATAGTAATATTTTTGAATTTAGCAAGAAATTTTTAAAGGCTTCGTCAGTAATAGTATAACTATCCATATCTGTTATTTCTTCTATCTTTCTCCTTAAAACCTCATAAAAGTTCATTTAAAATCGCGCTCTTAATGTACAAATATTTTGATACATAAAAATATTTAAACATTGTTACTCATTTTAGCAAAAACTGCCATAAATGACATTTGTCAAAAAAAGATGTCAATTGATGAAATGTTCAAACTAAATTTTATGTCATGGTTTCACAACACTGGAATGTCACCTTAGAACATCTGTTCCTCGTGGAAGGGAAATGATGAAGTTTTAAACTAATGCGATTGTTTAACCTCTAAAGTTAATGTTTATATAAATGTTTTTAAATTCATATTTCTTACTTTGACATATGAGTTTAGCTATTGAGAAAATATTGCTAACTTTCAAATAATAACAAAGATATATAAATCGTTATTTCAATTTCCATAATGTTTTTTGCAATACATGTTTTTTATAAAGTGTGATTATGATTTGAATAATTTCTTTCCTTAAAATATTTTCAAAATAATTATAAACTTTGAATAGAGTATTTTTCGTAATATTTTTCTCTAAATGGACAAAAATTATTTTTAAATATCAATTTACATCATGATTTTCTGCACAACGATAAGTGTCATTGTTTTTATGATATCTTTTTGAGCATTTCAATTAACTAATCAAAATATTTTT
This sequence comes from Latrodectus elegans, assembly GCA_030067965.1. Lineage (NCBI taxonomy): Eukaryota > Metazoa > Arthropoda > Arachnida > Araneae > Theridiidae > Latrodectus > Latrodectus elegans. Next base: position 24,481,948 of record CM057822.1, on the reverse strand, counting down.
AAAGAAAAAATCTACCATAACACTCTAATTTATACTCTTATTTTGCTCCTTTTAGTAACTTTCTAAAAATATAAAAAGCTATAAATACAGAAATTTCGTTTATTTATTTTTTTTCACTTTTCCGTTTTAACTTTCTAATCTTTCTATTTTTTTTCTAATCCAAACCCTTTATTCCCTTCAAAATAATTTGCAATGAGCTAAATTTTATTTCTGTATTAATCAACCGATTAAAGTAATTTAAGTAAATTTTCCATTAAAATTTAATTACAATAATAACTTTTTTTATTTAAAATTCCTTTTTTAGGAGAGTTTCCAATGAAATAAGTCAAAACATTGGAGTTAAGGTAAGGTAACGGCCTAAAATCATATCTTCAAAGCATTCAAATTTAGTCAAATGTGGATTTTTTGTATAACATGATATAATTATAATTTATTATATTAATTTCTGTTATGGTTAGATTTTAAAACCAATAGATATAAGGTTTCCTATAATTCATGTCCAAAATTTCATTAAAAATGACATATTTATTAATAAAAATTTTACTTACATCAGCTTTATATTTATTATGCATACAATCCAAGACATCGTTATTGTTATTATTATTGGCATAAGCTACAAATAAATAAATATATAATCATTATTCACAAGAAAAATGCACAACACTGAAACAAATAATAAATATGAACATCATAGAAATATTAATACAAGGTTGAGTATAAATGATTTTTAATTTTTGATGGCTTAAAAATTCGAATACACAAGAACTAATAGACAATGTATATTTTAAAACTTGTGTCATTTCCAGATTCATTGTAATTCACAAACTATCGCTGTGTCACATATTACAAAAATTAGGAATAATTACCAGAAAATTATTTTCTGTGACATGCTTCGAAGTGTATAGGTCATATAGGTTAAATTTAAATAATATATAGAGATTTATCATGAGAAAATTGGGAAAAATATACTTTAGGATACCCCTTGGCGAAAATTGGGGATTTTTTTCAGCCAAGACAATTTGTAGGCGAGAAAGAAAATTGGCGATTTGTTTTCGCGCATGATTGAAGGAACAATATGGCACTGAAAACACGATAGCTCTACCAGAAGTAAACAAACATCGCTAACAATACGACGCCAAAATGGCGAGGAACTGAGGGACACCCTAAAGTATATGAATCACATTCAGAGAGCATACGAAATGAAAGAGTCGGCGGTAGGTTTTTTCAGCAGTAAGATTGAAATGGTCACTGTCATCAAAAACACAGTGGTGGTTAAAAAGAAATGGCGTTCATACTACCTAAAATTTTAATGCTTGAAACAGTGAAATCTCAAAATAAAATAGATCTCAATTGACTTTAATCTTTTACCAAATTCATAAGTAAGAATGTTCCATTAAATTGTTGTTCGAATTTTGATAGCTTAGACTGTACACTTTTATGAGCTAACGAAACTGTAAAAGCAAAGTCTTTAAATTTTCGATCATTTTTTTCTGTATGTGAGTTAAGGAAAAGTGACAGTTTAATGGTAAATACAGGATTTTTTATCACACTCTATGGAAATACTATGTAAACATTCCACTGGGCATCTGAATGTCTGTTATAAGTTGAAACAACTTACAAGAATCCATAGAAAATTTTCTCGAATTTAGTACAGCCTATCACTACCACATCTTTATCAAGTATGACCAAAAACAACTTTAACTTTCACCAAAATCTTTTAGAAGAATTTTCATGAGTATGAATATTTTTATGTGTAAAATAGAATGACGGTGGTTCTTGAAATCATAATTAAGAGGAAATCACATTCAGTTTTTAATTTTTTTGTGTCAAGTGTGGCCCATAACATCAAGATGACTTCAACGTCAACCTATCCAATTGGTCCTGTTTTGACACATCAGTGTTGTAATTGTTAATAATATATTAAGCAAATAAAAGATTTAAAAATAAAAAAAGAAGATAAAATTTCTAATTTAATAAGGAAAATATTATCTCTGGTTAATTGAAACTCATAGACATATTCTTGAAACTACAAATCCTTTCTGAAAAAAATTCCGAAAAATAGTTGTTTATTAATCTTGGTGTCAAAATCGACATCGCTTTTCGGCAAATATGGCTCATTGTATATTGGGCTATTTTCATTTTTATTATATCTTAATTGCTCTTTATCTAAGAAAATATAATAGGTAGCTTTTAATAGCATAAAAGAAACAAAAACAGTGGAAATAAAATGTTTTTAAATACAACCCATTAGACAGCAATTGCTGAATTAGCAAGTAATTTTCTAGCAAAATATCAATCAATAGACTTAGAAAGTAACATAACTATGATCACTGAAGTAAGTTTATTTTCCGAGAGTTAACTTCAGCGTTTATTGTTGCTTTTTATTTGTGAAAATTTAAGCACCAAATTCTCAATTCTACAGTTATACTTCACAAATCAAAAACCTGGCAACGATCTTCTGTTGTTCAACATGATGGTATCAAACCTCTAAATCTTTCTTATCAAACAATATATTTTTATCTACAAATATCAGTAAGTTAAATAATTCAGTAAATTAATATCAATAAGGTAATCAGTAAAATATTTTGTGTCCTTTCTGTTAATTGAGTTGAAAATTGCAATTATTCTTTTCATATGGTGTAACTAGTATACACAGGTTTCACAATAATCTATGTTTTCTATATTCGACAGTTCAAAATCAACTGTTTTGTTACAGTGTTATAATAAGTTTTTTTTTTTATGTGGTTTAAATAGGAGTACCTTCTCAGTTAAATCAGATCTGCAAGAAAAAAATGTTATCATTGACGAAGTATTTAATAACCTATACTGTAATTTCTTTAGTTCACTCTGAAACAGAGCATTTACGTGGAATCCAATAGCAAAAACCATTGAGGTACTGCAAGTTGTTAGCATTGTGTTAGCAGTTTTATTTTTAATACCGCTCTATCGGTTATCTGATTCACTGCAGAAAAATGTAAACAAAACCATCTGGCTTTGTGATTTCTATTGTATACATAATTAAAAAAAATAGATTTATATCCAAAATCTTTTCCTTTTCATGCAGGAATAATACTTTTGTTGTGTCAGCAACATATTTTGATTGGTTTTACCTCCTACGTCTTTCTTAATATTTACAAAACTACAGATGTTTTATGAACAAAGGCAGCACTTTAATTGTGCGGCTTGTGCCATAAAAAAAGAGATTCATAGTTCAAATGAAATGAAATACTGAAATTTCCTGACGTCATCGGTGGCATTTGTGATGTTTATAGTTGCTCAATTACATACATTTCAGCCTTTTTTAGATTAAAATTTTTCGAATATTAGTGCTTCATACATAAGATCTAATTTAACAATTAAAAAATAATTTTTCTTTGTTATTTTAGTTTATATTATGAAAGAGGTCGATTGCATTAATATATAAAAACATGCTGACAAATAAAAAGTTAATAAACGTATTGATAAAAATTTGATAAATTTGTAGTTCCTTAATTTCTGTTTAAACTTTCTTTTATTATGCGTACTTATGATTTTAAAATTTTATTTTGAAATAAATAAAAAATCGATTTAATGTCTGTAGAAAATTATTGTTGAGAAGTCTTATGTTAATAAAAAATGCGGAACATTCATTAGCCATTTATCAAATTCTAGTATCAATAGTATTTTTCGTAGCCAGTTCTTTTGGTTTAATAATATCTTTCGAATTAACATGTTGAAATTTCTTGTTATGTAGATGATAATTTTGCTCATAGAACTTTACTTTTTGCTTGATTTTCAATTACCTCTCCCAAACTATAATTTTTGTAATAACTATGTATACAACAAATTATTAATTTAAATTTCTCGTAGAAAATTTATAATTTTTTTTCTTAGAAGGAATTACTATAAATATTTGAACCAGGAAGTATTGAGTTAACACAATTTTCTCAACATAATTTTGCACCTTTTCCTAAATCTATTCTTTTTAACTATTTAAAATTTTATAAGAAAAGGAACATTTTTTTACCAAAATGTATAAATCATTACATTTTATCTTCTAGTTTCTGATCTGTTTCAAGGGAAGCTTTGAATTTATCACTAAACGGCTTTAGTTGAACATTAAGGTAACAAATATTCCCCAGTTCTTTTTTAAAAGCCAATGAGATCTTAAATTAGCAGGAAACTACACAAAGAAGGTTATATATTTTATAAACCCACAAATTTAAGTAAGATTGAACAGATTTTAAAATGATCTGGTAAAGAATACCAGTTATACAAAATAGTTCCTCTATTTTTTTCTGTCAAATGGCAACGAAATTAACAGCAATCAAATATTTATACAGTTTCAACCGGCAGTTTTTTTATATCATTGTGGTATGGAGAAAAGGATTTTAACTCAAGTGTTGATAACTTTACTTGATAATGCTTTAAAATTATGCAATGGTTGTCATTGCTAAGCTGCTTCGATGATCGAAAATATACACTCAACTTAAAATGAATCCTCAGAAACTATATTTACTACACTTTTCTCAAGATAAACATTCAAATTTTTTCAGACATTTTGTACAGTGTGCTTATATACAAAGTATAAATTATTTATTGTTGTTTACAATTAAAAATGAAAGCTATTTCCAAATCAGTCGAATAAGAATATGCCCAAAAAAAAAGGTATAGAGTATTAAAAGCTAAAGCAAAAATAATTATTTTCTTTAGATATTTTCAGGAATCATTCATTAAAGAAATTTTAAAGTATTGTTAAAAGAAAAAAGCTTACCTCCATAGCACAAAATAGCAAAGAAGAGAGTTAGAATCAAGAACTTCATGATTATTTTATTACAATGTTATGGAACAATCTTCTCAATCAAACTAACATTATATTCTAAACCTTGTGCTGTTTTTATATACAGAAGTCCTTGGATAATCAGGTTCTGATTAGAGCGAATCGCTCATCAAAAGAGGTCAGGTCAAGCAGTCGAACCATCATTTTGTTCTTTATGATTGCAGTGATAATTCCCATCTGTATTTTTTAGCCTTATTTATTATTCTCGACAATGTTTCCCCCTTTTTTTCCCTACTAAAATACAAACAACTCCCTTTTCAATATTGTTTCTAGTCAATGCGATTAGTTTTTTTTTTTTTTTTTTTTGTAATAAAGGGGAAAAAAGCTGTGTCAGCTCAGTGATGCAATAAATCCTCTCCCTTTTTGTTAAAAAAAATTACTTTTATTTTTATAAAAAAATATTATTGTATCTTTTAATAGAATATGGCAGACACGTTACGTGGGAAAGTTTGACTTCTAAACAATTGTTTAAGGAAGTGCTTTGTAATTGAAGGTTATAAAATGCATCTTTTTGTTTGAATAATGGCATTGTGATTTTGACTATGCGCAAGTTCTGATGAACGCGCTGCGG